>JAWWMA010000088.1:984519-998129 GCA_035041425.1 Mionectes olivaceus | reverse complement strand
AAAATCCAATGCGCAGGCTGGAAGGTGTAAAGACCTTCCCCGGATCTTCGCTTGCGAAGACTGGCCATTATTTATTACACCTGAATGTGGCACAACTGGGAGAGGGAGGTGGCAGGATTGTCTTTTGAACTCTTGAAGCCCAAAATGGCTTTCTAAAATTCAGATATCTGCCTGCGTGGAACAGGTTGAAGAAACCTTTTATCTGTTAATGGTTATTTAAATTTGCATTGGCACTGTTCATCCAGGGTTAGTCAGTCACTCCTGCTGCTGCCAGGGTGCAGAGATAAGGAATATCTCTTTTCCTGTACCACCTCTTAATTGCTGTAGTTAATTCACTGGCACTTGAAATATTTGTTCTGGAGTTTATTTGCAGAGGTGATGTTGCACATTTTCATGCCAAAGTCCATTAAACTGCAGAGTGTGTGGCAATGTAAGCTCATGAGATGCAAGAACTCAGGGATCTTTCAAAGGGTGCCACAATAAAAATAATAATATGCAATATATGTTTATAAATAGGTACTCTCGAGGCAAGTGTAGGGGATATTGGGATTTTTGTTGTTGTTGGGGGAGAGAATCCTGTTCATATTGTCGTTAGCTTGTCTGAAAGTGGAAAAATCAAGGCCCAGTGAAGAAGTTGGTGGTTGTAGTGGAGAGAGGGAATGCACACTCTAATCCAAGGAGTGGAGAACAGTTATGTGGTTTGGAACTGATGCTGCAAAATTTGGGGAAGGGAGTGACCCCAGACTGTGATGCTTCCCAGTCTCCATGCTGATTCCTGAGCAGGAGGGAGAGAGGAGGTTGCTGCTAAAATTTCCCCCCCTGCAGATTTCCAGATTTGTCACTTGGAGGGAGCTTGGGAGTGAAAGTGCCATCTGCCCCTTCATTATTCTTAACTACCAAAGATGTTTTATTTTCGGCCTTCTCAGCTTCAAAAGCTTGAAGTCATTAGTCATCAGAGGATCTAATTGGCACAAACTTGTCGAGTGTCCTCAGATTCTCCATTTCTGTGTTCCAGCTTGTGTGTTTGTTTATGTTACGAGGTGTGTTTAGGCCTGTTTGCCTCACAGGAACGAGCTGTTGATTTTATTCCTGTTATCCTTTTTAATCTAGGAGGAATTTATTTAGAATTATGTAAACGTGGCAAAAAACCCCAAACGTGTTCAGCTCAGATTTAGTCACCCTGAGTCGCAGAAAGGATTCTAATCCTGTCCTGTCTTTCCCAGGCCTGGTGTGCTGCAGGGAACTGTTTCAGCCTCCAAAGGGAGCACGACATTGCAATCAAGTTCTTCCAGAGGGCCATCCAGGTGGATCCAAACTATGCCTATGCCTACACCCTGCTGGGACACGAGTTTGTGCTGACAGAAGAGCTGGACAAAGCACTGGCCTGTTTCAGAAATGCAATCAGAGTCAACCCCAGGCACTATAACGCGTGGTAGGTTTGGGTTTATCCCCTGCTGTTCCATGGGATCCGAGATTCCTACAGGAGGAATATCTTCTGGGTGCTGCCACTGCTGGGATTTCAGAGAATCCCAGGATGGTTTTGGGTTGGAAGGGACCTTTAAAGCTCATCCTGGTGGGGAGGGACACCTTCTACTAGACCAGGTTCTTCAGCTACCCCACAGGTAAAGAAAACCAAGTAAATTTTAGATAGAGCTTTCTGGCAAGTCCACAAACCCTTCCTGCCAAGAACTGATCTGATTAAAATACAAGTGTCACTTAACAGAGTTGTTTCTGTGCTCGCAGGTACGGGCTGGGAATGATTTATTACAAGCAGGAGAAGTTCAGTTTAGCAGAAATGCATTTCCAGAAAGCACTTGATATCAACCCTCAGAGCTCAGTCCTGCTGTGCCACATCGGAGTAGTAAGTGGATTGGACTTCATCCTTGGCTTTTCACCCTGCACTTTGCAGTAGAGAAATCACTTTAGCACCTTTTTGGAGTGCGGTGATTTCTGTCCTGGCTGTGTTTCCTCTTTGCCTCTTTTGTTCCAGGCAGGTGTAGATGTCACAACCCACTTCTTGGGCCGCTTTGTGCCACGTGGGATGTCATTAACGGGCCATATTCAGGAGAGCTCAGCCACCACCTCTCAGTTCAGTTTACAGGGCTGTTTGAGAAGTCAGTCGGGTATCCCTCTGCTACTGCAGTCCTGAAAAACCAGCAGCCTCGTGGCAAATCTTGCTCACAGAGTTGGAAAGAGTTCTTGGATGTTAAGTCTGTGTGGGAGTGGTGACCTGCTGGCTCTCATTTGCCTGCTCTGTGGCCCCAAAACTGGGTCAGGTCCGACAGGCACTGTGGCTGCTTCTCCCTTAAACACAGAGCAAGACTTTTGACTTCACTCCTGGCCAGAGGTTAAAATGATTCCTGCGAGGCCTTGGGTGGGGAGAAGGTTTTGGACTGGAGACAAAGTGAGGAAACCTGTTAAAACTTGGTCTAGTATTTTTTTTAAAGGAACAGATTATAAGCAAACATAATCGAAAGGGCTTGTCCTTGCCTAGACGAGCTGTTGTTTTTCCACATCAGAATTGCTCTCCCTCCCTGTGACAGGTCCAGCATGCACTGAAAAAATCTGAGAAGGCTTTGGACACGTTGAACAAAGCCATTAACATCGACCCCAAGAACCCACTATGCAAATTCCACAGAGCTTCAGTGTTGTTTGCCAACGAGAAGTACAAGGTGAGATTGGTTTGTTTAAATGATTGCTTTTAATTTTTAAAAATTTACATACTTTTACGTTGTCTAAGCTCAATTTTTTGAAATGTTTGCATTGTTATTTTATTTTGACTCATCATCAGGAGTTTATACTAGGATTGAATGGAACTCTTATAACTAAACCCAAGGTTTTATTTCTAATGCAGGCTGAGTATTTTTAGGTTGAATTTCTTGGTGATGCCAAGGGACTGTCACAGCACAATAAATAGCTCCAGCATCAGCAGTTACTTTAAAAGTAAAGTAAAAATCTGACTAAATATTTTGGGTTTCAAATGCGATATAAACACAGTCTTTTGCAGAAGTCCCCAAAATGAACATCTAAAACCAAAATTTTTCAAAAGCATAGGCTAGCGGTTAGTGCATGCACCACAAAACTCATCAATGTTATGTTTTAGGAGTTCCACTAATTATCTCCTGTGGATACCCTGTCAGCTGCTTGTCTTCTGCCCTATTAAACCTTACTGGGGACACCAGGACACTTTAAATCAGAGTTTAGATGGTGCAGGAGACCAAAACCCAGAAAACTTGCTGTGTTATCTGCAGCAATGGGGCTGTGACATGCTGCAAGTTTTAAACAAAAAACTAGTTAGGAGTTTTAGATGCTTCTCATGAGGTTGTGCTGTTGATCTCAATGGAATAAACAGCATGGAAATGCCAGCATGAATTGTTTTATTAAATTAATAAGTCACAGGTTGATGTCACAGTTTGATCTATGGCTTGTGCTCACTACACTTTTTTTTATCTTCCTTTTTAGTCAGCTTTACAAGAACTTGAAGAATTGAAGCAGATTGTTCCCAAAGAGTCTCTTGTTTACTTTTTAATAGGAAAGGTAGGTTAAAAAACCTCCCCGTGACCACAAGTCCTTTGGTTTCCTTTGCTGCTTAATGAGAAAATGGGATGCCTGTGACTAAGCTGCATCCACTTGGAGCAGCATTCTAAAAATTCCCAGGGCTTTAAATAAGGCTTAGTGCTCACAGCTTTATTGTGGATTAGCTTTTAAATGCAGAGGACAGTTGAAGAGAGCTTGAGGCTCTTCCTGTAATAAAACAAAAAAACACATCACCCAGGCCAGTTGTTACTTTTTGCCTGCATTGATTTCACCACTGTCAACTGAAAAAGTAATCAGTTTTAAAAGGCTTCTGTGGAATGGCCTGGGTTGGGAGGGACTCTAAAAATCCCCCAGTGCCACCCCCTGCCATGGGCAGGGACACCTCCCACCAGCCCAGGTTGCTCCAAGTTTATCCAACCTGGCCTTGGACACTTCCAGGGGTGGGTCAGAAACCCTGAATAAGAAGTAATTGCCTTTTTTTTTTTTTTTGTGTGTGAAATGCCAGAAGAGTGACCTGGTAACAGAAATCCTCCTTTCCTACCCCCTCCTCTGCTACTGAGCTTTAAATAACTTCCTGCTGGGAGTGTCTGCTCACTTGGAAACAGCCAGCCAAACCTCTGGCACAGTCCTGGAGAACTCTCAGTCAGCAAGATTTCTTTATTGTTTTTTTTTAAAACTAGAGAGAGGTAAAAGGGTTTGGGCTGAAATGTCTTGACTGGTGTTTGTTCAGGACCCCTAAACTGCCACCAGACTTTCCATGTCCTGGTGAATTTTAAATACTTCCACTGTTTAAATGTTTAACACAGATCAATTGTTCACTCATCTGCCCTTAATGATAAGGAATCAGCTGCTAGTTTAATTTAATTCTTGGATTTTTAAACAGAAAGCCTTACTCTTCCTACACATATTTACTTCCCTTGGGGCTCCTATAATAACTTTTTCATCCCCCCCGTGTTGCTTTTCATGAACTACCAGTTCCCTGTAGCAGCTCTGTGTAAATGGAGGGTTTTTTCTGTTCTTTTTTTTTTTTTTTTAAATTTATTTTCAGGTTTATAAAAAACTGGGTCAAACCCATTTGGCCCTAATGAATTTCTCCTGGGCCATGGACTTGGATCCCAAAGGAGCCAACAACCAGATCAAAGAGGCCATTGATAAGCGTTACCTTCCTGATGATGAGGAGCCAATAACTCGAGAGGAGCAGATCAGTGAATGTTACCCCTATGAGTCAGGTTGGTGTTTCCACCCCCTTTGGTCATTTAAGGAGGTTTGTTTTTTTTTCCCCCAGGTTTAAAAAGTAAAATGTTCTGCTCAGCAACTCCAGAGGCTCTTCATTCAGCAGGATCCTTTTGTTTTTCCCACTCCAAGCATGGGATAAATTTAATAAATTGGGGTGTTTCTGTAGCTGTGTCAGGACAGAGATCATGATAACTGGAAGTTCATACAAATCCTGGGGGCTTTAATATCATCCCAGGAGAGCAAGACCTTCCCAGGGCTGCAGACATCCCATCACAAAGCATCAGATCGTTTCAGAGTCACTGAATGGCAGCTGAAATTTGGCTTTGCCAGAAGTTAAACCAAGTTAAAATACTTGGTGTGCTAAACATAAGAGGTGGCTTTTGATGGGAGTCGTGGAAGCAGTTTGGGTTTGAATGAAGCGAAAATAAAACACTTTAGGGGAATAATCCACAAAAAAGGAATAAGTCTGGGTTTCTCTTCTGTCAGCTTTTTGATGATGAGCTTAAATTCCTTTTGACAGTCATAAATGTTGACCCCTTTGCAGACTGAAACAGAGGTGGAAAATAAAATGCTGATGAGCAGTTTAATTCTTTTCCTGAAAAGAAGAAAATATGGCAGGGTTTGGGTTCTTATTAATAGATAAGTTGTCCTGCACTTCCAGATCCTCAGCTGGAAAAAGTAGGAAAAGGTGACAGCTGTTTATCACATTGATTTTTATTTTTTTTTTGATTGATCCTGTGTGATTTTTGATATGGGAAACTTACCCTGCACTGCTCTTCCTGAGGGATCCATCTTTTTTTTTCCTGCTGTTGGAATTGGGTTTAATTTAAAGCCCCACTCACTGGGGTTGAGCATCTTCTGACCAGGAGATGGAGACAGAGGCTGGAACTGCTGAGCAGTACCAGAAAAAAAAAAATAACCAAAACAAAACCAAGCAAAAAAACCCAACAGCTTAATTTGTCCAACAAATGTAAACAAAATAAAAGTGTTGGGCTGTGTGCCACGATTCAGCCTTCCCTGGCTGTGCTGAGAAACTGTCCAAGAGTGCCACAGCCTCAGCTGAACGACTCTCTCGGGATACGTGAGACCAGCTGAAGTAATTTAAGGTAGTCCGGGGGAAAGGCGGAACTTGTTTGGAATATTTTGGGCAGTTTGAGGCGTTTTGGGGCATGAAATTGCCTCCTGTGGGACTGGCTGTGTCTGGTGCAGAAAGCTGGAGTGTTTTCTTTAAAGCAGTGAAGTGCATCTGTTTCCCCACGTGAAACAACCAAGGGCTTGGGAATTTACAGTTAATTTCCCCAATTGTGCTGTGCAGAGCAGAGTCCAGTCACATTCCTGGGGGGGGGAAAACAACCATCCTCAGATATTTGCCTTCATTCTGACCTTAACAGGCAGAGGAGTTAAATATTTAAGGGTGGCCCCAGGTATTGTGTGCAGTGTTCTGTGTCAGGGGAGCGAGGAGAGCTGCCCAATACTCCTGAGGGAATTTTTTGGGATCCTCCCTGGCAATCCCTACCCTGACTAGTGTTGGAGATTCCAGGTTTTGAACAGAATGGGGCCAAGGTTTTGGTAATGGGTACTTTGTGGTTTATTGGTGTGCACTTTGTGTGAATTCCTTTCCAATCTCATTTAGGATCAGGGAGCAATGGGTTCAAACTGGAAGAAGGAGATTTGAGTGAGATATTGGGAAGAAACTCTTCCCTGTGAGGGTGGGCAGGCCCTGGCACAGGTTTTCCAGAGAAGCTGTGGCTGTCCCTGGATTCCTGGGAGTGTCCAACGCCAGGTTGGACGGGGCTTGGAGCAGCCTGGGCTGGTGGAAGGTGTCCCTGCCCATGGCAGGGGGTGGGATTGGATGAGCTTTGAGGTCCCTCCCAGCCCAAACCATTCCGAGTGTCTGTGACTTCTCTGGACTCCTTCAAGCTGTCAGTGCTCAGGTTTGGGGAAAACAAGAGAAGCCTCAAGGCTTTAAAACATTGTGAGGTGAAGCCCAGACCTGTTGCTGTTGAGGTGCCAGGCTGGGTTGTTGGGGGGTCCTGGCAGTGCTGTTTGACCCTCTTTGTGTCCCTCCTCCTCCTCTGCAGTTGGCACAGACGAGTCCCAGGAGAGCAGCATGACGGACGCGGATGACACGCAGCTCCACGCGGTGGAAAGCGATGAATTTTAACCTCCAAGAGCCACTGTCTGAGCCTGAGTGTGTGTGACTGGTACTGTTCGTGTCCTCCCCTTCCTTCTCCCCCCGGGTCTTCACCTCTCTGAGCCAGCGCTGTCGTCGATCTCCACTGACACACCATGAGTGCACCTCAGACCTGAGCTGTGCCAGAGTTCATGGCAGTGCAATATCCAGCTGCTGCTGAGTCTGACTAGTTGGCTCTTACACATTTATGAAAGTGACTGACCGAGGAAGAAATGCTGGTTTGTTTTGGTTTTGTTTTTTTTTTTTTGGACTCCCCTTTGCTGGAACAAAACGAAAAAAAAAAAAATATCATGGAAGGACAGACTTGTGGTTTGCTGTATGGAAGGCAGTAGATGTGGGGATAGTACTAATGACGAGGTGTCTTGTTCTTTTTTCCAGAAATGTGTCTTAGTTTGGGTCTTTCTTGGTAAGCAGAGTGCTGAACCTCATTTCCAAGTTCTCCAAGGACAGTGGTGACAAACAGGACTCTTGCCTATTGTAGTGTAACTTAAAATGCCAGGGAGTGTCAGTGACCTTAAAGCTGCAGCGTCTCCAGTGAGCGAACACAGGACTGGGAGCGTGTCCCACCACGTAGAAACCACCCCGTGGCCCTGCTCAGAGTGCAGACTGCAGGAGAGAATCACATGGCAGGATCAAAGCTTTCCTCAGATGCTTTCATGTTCTAACCATGAATTAATTTATTGGCCCGGTCTCGGGAAGGTCAGTGTTTACTCTGTACTCGAGTCAGCACCACCTTGCTTCGTTTCTCGTGCACCCCTTGACTTGTTCTTCCCCTCTTTTAAGAGTAAAAATCAATAAAGGGCAAAATCAAGAGGCAAATGAGGTACAAGTGTAATGTGACAGCATCGAACCCTTTCTCCTGAGAGAGTGGGAAGACTGTGGAAGCCTTAATGCAATCTGAACCTTGGGCAAACCCATCCACTACCTGCCTCGGGTTAGTGTGTCGTTAGAGCTGTGATCACTTTTAAAACTGTTTTGTAGAGCGTGGTCCAAGCAGGATGCAACAATGTGCAATTATCTGTCTTTTTTCATTTCTTTTTCTTTTTTTTTTTAAAGTTGTTCTTTTCAGTTTCTCACTCTAGGAACACTTTCCTTTCCTCCAGGGGCTGTTTCTGTGAGGAGGAAGCTGTACCACGTTAGCAAGTCCAAACTGCTCTCTGTAGCCCTTCTGCAGCAGCAATTGGTGCCCTTTGTGCAGTGATGATAAAGAAAGTGTATGATATAAGCAGTTTTAAAGAGCAATTTATGCCTAATAAATGGGGAATGATACAAATGTCATAGCAATGTATTCGTTGTCATCAGTCCTAATGATTTTTTTTTTTTAATCCATTAGTTTTTAGGGTCCCTTTAGTTACCTTTACACTTCATTTTCCTTTAAATTGTCCTTGTACACGAGGTACATCTTCTGTCCCAGCTCCTCTCTGCTCAGAAACCATGTGGACACCTTTACCCTTGGAAAAATCATCCCTAAGTTCCGAGCAAAAATAGAAATTCTCTGGTTCGTTGGTTGTTTTTTTTTTTTGAGATAGGAGGACAAGCAGGGGAAAACAGGCTTCAACTCCCCTCCCAGCACAAGAATCTCTCCAATCTGAGGAACAACAAGACATCAAAGGAGCTTTGTGCCTCTGCCACATCCCTGGGATCAACTGGGGCTGGAATGTCAATGGATTGACCAGAAAATCGTGGCCCCTTTTGGGCTGGATTGAGTGTTCCAGAGTTCAGCCCCCGTTCCTGTGGCTGCAGCTGCTTTGGGGTGATCCCCCTTTTCCTGGAGAGTCTTCCCCGAGGTCGCAGGGCTCAGGTTTCCAGGGAATTCCTGTGTGCCTGTGGCGCAGCTCCCAAGTTTCTGGTGTCTCTCCCACTGTGCTTTTCCCATCCAGCCGCAGCTTCCCAGCCCGAGGAGTCCGAGCAGCTCTGGAGGCAGCACTTGTGCAAGGCCGCTAATTAACGTGTTAATTGGCTTCCTTTTGCGTCCCAAAGCAGGAGGAAGCAGGTGCTTATTCCCTTGTCCGTAGCAGATGGTGGTGTTTAGGTGGGGACCAGAGATCCAGGAATCCAAATGGCTTTTTTTCCCCCTTTCTTTCTGTTCCCCTCCCAAAAAAAACGTGAAGTGAAACTCAACCCTCTGAGAAAAGCTCCTAATTCAGCTGGGATCTGACAAAGGATATTCGTTGTTACCTGGAAGATTAACACATAAAACCATCCCTGGCTTTACATGTACAGTCATACCTGGAAGGGAGATTTTCCTTTTTTTCTCCAAGAATCCCGAGTCACATTTAGCCCTTCTAAGGAGAAAGATAAAATGAGCATTGAGTGACTAAAATTTGGCTCTTTGAGGAGGGACAGGATGGAGAGGCCGAGCTTGCAGGTGAGAGCAAGTGTCCACTGCAAAGAATTCGGGAATTTGTCATTTTCTTACAACAAAACTATGGAAAAATGCGCAGTGTGGGTGTGGTGTTACTATTTGCATTGAAACAATGTAATTTGTCTTTTTTTTTTTTTTTGGCTTTTCTTCACTTTTTATTTCAAAAATTGTACAGTCTGAGGGAGGGGAAAAAAGAAGAAAAACAACACAAAAAGTCTTTTCTGTTAATATATTTGCGATTCATTCAAGGATGTGGAAAATCCAAATAAACTACTTTTAAAAGCAGGCTCAGCCCAAAGGTGCTTTGGGACAAGGGGTGGGATTTGTCCCTTCAGGAAGGGGGAGGAGAAGGGGGGGGCAGAGGTTGGGAAGGGTTTGAGGACACGTCTTAGGGCACACGGGGCTGTTTCTGTGTTGGGGTACTTGGAGATCCACGTATTCCATGGGATTCCACTCAGGTGGATGGGGGTGGAATTTTGGGTGAGGTGGGGGGTGTTTCACCTGATGGAAGGACGTGGAGCTGAGGGGATGAGTCCAGAGGAGGCCCCGGAGCTGCTCTCAGGGCTGGAGCCAGGCTGGGAGAGCTGGGGGGGTTCACCTGGAGAAGAGAAGGATCCAGGGAGAGCTGAGAGACCTTCCAGGGCCTAAAGGGGCTCCAGGAGAGCTGGAGAGGGACTGGGGACAAGGGATGGAGGGACAGGACGCAGGGAATGGCTTCCCACTGCCAGAGGGCAGGTTAGGTTGGATACTGGGAAGGAATCTTTCCCTGGGAGGGTGGGGAGGCCCTGGCACAGGTTGCCCAGAGAAGCTGTGGCTGCCCCATCCCTGGAATTGCTGCTGCTCACCCTCACCTCCCATCCTGCAGCGGCAGGACATTCAATAACCTGACTAAGGAGCAGGTTATCTTTATTTTCACTTTTTCCTGCCTTCTGTAGCAGCTCCCAACCCTGCAGCTGCAACTGCTGAAAGTCAGCAGAGGAATCATTCCAGTCTTGTGCTTCCAGGGCTTCCCAGGAAGGCTCGTGGCCGTGTAGGAATTCCTCCTGCCGCAAAATCTCGGATTAAACCTCTTACCGCTCGTTTTTTCCCCAGTACATCAACCCAATCCGGCGATTTTTGAGTGCCCATTTCAGCTGGAAAAGCGACTCTGAACTAAACCCTTTCCCAGTCGCCTCCCACTGTGTTGTGTTTTTTTTTTTCCCCCACGTTCCTTTTAATCCTGGACGTTTCTTAGCGTGTCTCATGGTTAAATTCTCCGTAGCCAACTTCCCGGCCGGCAGCGGGAGCCGAGTTGTTCTTCCTGTGTCTCGCTCGCTGCCTCCCCGTGCCGGCTGGAATTCGGCTGATGGAGCCGCACGGAGCCCTTCGGAGCTGGACCCTTCCTGGTGCTGAACCGGAGCTTTGCTGAGCTGAGCTTTGTTCGCCTCCAGAGGAAGGCAGAGCGTTGGCGGAACTGATTTAGGAGCCGCAGTGCATCGTTCATGTCTGCACAGCCGCGCCGGGAGCACCGGGAGTTGTTTGTACCTCAGGATTTCCAGCTTGGGGATGTTTTGGGGAGCTTTATGAACACCCCCAGCTTAGCGGGGCAGCGCACTTTGTTTCTGTCGTTCGCCTCTAACTTTGCTGCTGCAGCCTCTTCCTATTTTCTGTCCCTCTGCCCAAGTCTGGGGCTTTATTTGAGCGTGAGCTGATCCAGGAGCAGGAACTGCTTCATTTTCATTTTTAATGGAGCAGAAGAACGGGCTTTCTAAGGCAGGGAGCCCTGTACTGCTGATCCTCCGAGGATCAGGGCTTAAAATCCTGTTAACACAGAAAATAAAACTTTCTCTGCTTTCTTTTGCTGACCTGTTTTTCAGATCAGTGAGCACTGGATTTGTCTGCTGGTTTGGGTCCAGCTGCTGTAGAAACCCTGCGAGATGCTCCTGGATGAGCAGGGACAGGAAGGGACCCAGTCCCTTCCTTGGGGTCCCAGCACCGAACTCTGACAGCAGAGGACGGAAGGATTTCAAAAGTCCTGAT
This sequence comes from Mionectes olivaceus, assembly GCA_035041425.1. Classification (NCBI taxonomy): domain Eukaryota; kingdom Metazoa; phylum Chordata; class Aves; order Passeriformes; family Tyrannidae; genus Mionectes; species Mionectes olivaceus. The sequence continues at coordinate 986,778 of JAWWMA010000088.1, read as the reverse complement.
GGCACCAATAAGCGAAGAGTCAGAAACACCTCCCAGATCAGCACCAACAAAAAAAAAGACCACTTTCAAAGGTCAATTCCATCAAAACTACCCCAGAAAATCACACCCAGAAAGGAGCCCCATGTTCCTTTCCGACATTCTTTGCTCAGTTAAAAATCTCCTGTTCCCAAATCCAGCAGTTCACATCCACCTGTGTGTGTAGAACAGCAGAAATCCTTTGTTACCAGGACGTTTGGAAAGCTTAGGGAGACAAGAGGATTAACTGCTACTTTCTGCCTCTTTTGGATTCTCGTGTGCCTCAACAGATTTAGCAAAGTTTCCTTCTGGCAGGTGTTTCTCCTCAGTCCCATCACTCTGTGTGAGCAGCTCGTCCACTCATCTGGTTTTAGACACTTTGTCACCTGCAGAATATCATCATATTCTGGATATTCCTGGATAACCAGGAAAAAAACCCAACCTGGTTGCAGCCACCTTCCCTGGAGAAGGAGGGCAAGGGCAGGGTGAAAAATTCCTTTTGGCCCTAAAAGTGAAAATACCCACTGAAAAGACTGTCTAAGAACAAGTGTGGTAAATCCTCTGCCAGTGAAGGAACTCTCCTGCCTCCCCATGCTGGGTGGAGCTCCCCACGTCCAGCCAATCCCTTGGAAAGTCTCCAGGTGTGTTGTTGTCTCCCTCTCCATCACCACTGTCCAGTGGATGGACAGATCTGGACTTTGGGGAGGTTCAGGGGCAAGAAACCAGAGCTAAAACCTGATGCAGCTTGGCTTCCCAAAGAGGCAAAAATGGGAATTTTCTCCTTTGGTCCAGCAGGACTCTTCCCCAGCTCAGTGTTGGGGATATTTTACGATGGTACAAACCATCCCAGGGATTCCTGGGGGAGCAGGGCTTGGAGGAACAGGGGTGTCATCTGTGAAAACTTACTTGGAGCATTTCAAACACACTTGTGGTCCCTAAATGGGCCCTATAAAAATGAAGGAGAGTGATTTTCACACAGGCAGGTAGAGGCAGGATAAGGTGGAACATTTTTAAACAGATAGATTTAGATCAAATGGGACTAGGACATTCTTTACTCCAAGTTTGGGCAGGCCCTGACACAGGCTGCCCAGAGAAGCTGTGGCTGCCCCTGGATCCCTGGAAGTGTCCAAGGCCAGGTTAGAGCAACACGGGGTAGTGGAAGGTGTCCCTGCCTGTGGCACAGGGTGGAAGGAGATGGGCTGAAAGGTCCCTTCCAAGCCAAACCATTCCATGACTCTCTGATCCTCTCCCCAGCTCTGCTGTCCCAAAGGGAAACAGCAACTCTCTTTTCACGGAAGGACCATCAGTGAGAAGTGAAGGAGCTCAGCTGGTTTCCAGCCTGCAAGGACGTGGAGTTGGGCCTTTAATTTCAATTAACCCCGTCCTGTGGCCGGGATAAAAACTAAAAGGCAATTAAAAAAAATCAACAGCGGAAGCGGACGAAGACCAGACGCCGCCGCTGTGTCCCCACGGCTGTGGGCAGGAGGAGAAGCCACTGGCAGAGCTTCCCACGTGTGAGAGAAGAAGGTGACGTGTGGTGTGTAAGTGTGTGGCTCACGAGGGGGCTGCTGCTGGGTGCTGTGGGGTGGATTCCACGGGGCCCACGGCACAGCGTGGGGACAGCCCTGCACAGCCACGGGTGGGGGGCACACGGGGCAGGGGTTCCGCCGGTGTCCCCCACGGGGCAGTGGTGGGGACAGGACGCTGCTGTCACCCACGGGTGTCACACCTGCGGGACACCAGCCTGGTGTGATGAGTGGGACAGCGGGACATGGGCCCAGTGGGCACGGGGGACACGGGCCTGCTGCCACCCGCGGGACACGGGCCCGGTGCCACCCGTGGGACAGGAGCCCACGCCCCCCGCGACCCGCCCCGGTGTCACCCCCCGGTCCCTCCGCAGCTCCCTCCGGGGCTGCGGGACCCTCGCCCCGCACGGGGCACGAGTGGCCTGCGGCCCGCGGGACACCCCGGGAGCCCCCCCAGCCCCGACCCGCTGCCACCTGCGGGGCACCCGCGCCCCGCGCCCCCCCCCCCGCCGGCCCCCCAGCCCCGCACCCCTCCGCCCCCCGCCCCGCCGCTCCCGCGGCCCGGCCGGACCCTCGGCTGCCCCGGGGAGGGCCGCGCAGCGCCCGGTCCCCCCTCCCCGGGGGTGCGCCCCGGTTGGGTGCGCTGGGGCCGGGGGGGGTCCCGGGCGGGGGGGGGGGGGTCGCTGTGCGGGGGGGGTGCGGGGGGGGGGGCGCGGGG
>JAWWMA010000088.1:947598-975858 GCA_035041425.1 Mionectes olivaceus | reverse complement strand
CGGTGGAGGGAGGGGGGGGGGCACCATTCCCTAACCTGGGGGACAAGGGGTTGGAGGGGAGGGTGGGGGACACGCACACACGCGAAGTTTTAAAAGTAAACAGAGAAAAAAAAATTAAATTGCATAACCTCAAATCTTGCAAAACGCGTGGAAGGGAGCGGGTCCTCCCGCGGCCCCAAATCCGGCTGGAAAATAGGAGCGGAGCGGTGCCGGTAATCCCGGTGGGCTGTCACCGGCGGGAGCCCTGTCACCCGGGCGCTCTCCCTGCTCCCGGGGTGCACAATAGCGTCATTTTCCAGGTGGCTCCGAGCTCCGAAGCCGTTTCCCTCTATTTACTTTCCGGCCGCATATTTTTTGTTTTTCATTTATTTCGAACCGATCCAGAATTATTTTCCCCAAAACAAGCTGGAAGAGTCCGGCTCTCCTGCAATGCTTGCTGTGATCCCTACGTGTGTTTACTTCCATCGTGGGATTAGCAGCTTCTAATTATTGATAATAATTGATTACGGAGAAATTTCCGTCATTTGGGGTATAAATGGGGGTCATGTAGAAGGAAAAATAAAGCAGTAATTACATCGGGAACTAACCTTGTTTTGTCCCCAAAAATCAGACCCTCCTTCCAAACGGAGGTTTCATCCCTTCACTCCTTAAATTTGCGTCCAGGTGGAGCAGAAGGCAGGCACTCCATAGATTATATTCCCTGTTATGTAAAATGCACTTGAATGACAAACTGTAGTTTTCCATGAAACCGGTCAGGATATGGGAGGAACTGCAGGTTTTTTATTTGTTTTGACTGACCATTATATTTTTGAACTGGTTTGGGCCACGGCCGGTGGTGGTGGTGGTGGTTACATCATGTCATGTGTTGTGTACGGGGTGCTTTGTGCCTCTAAAAAATAAGGTGAGGGAAAGGCCCGTTCCTCCGAGGTGGGAAAGTCGGGAAGGACTTCTGTGTGGGTCTGTCCCGCTGCCAGCAAGGGCTGAGGAGAGGAGGATAAAACATTTTTGGGAGGGGGGTGGTTAAGGTGTGACGTGTGTCCGTCTGAACCTCTGCCGTGGGGGAGGAATCCAGGGATCTGTTTGCATGGAAGCATTTTCTCTTTAAAACCATATTTGTCCTTTTTATAGCCTTTGTTTTCATGGAGGAACCTCTGATGCTCTTCCCCGCTTTTTAGCGTAGTCCTCTTGGATTTCCATTTTGGCACGGAAACAGCGACGCTGCTCAATCTGATTGTGTACATATATATATATAAATTTTTTTTTCTTTAATTGAGAAGTCACCAGCCTTTTAAATCAGCGAAGGGGGAAGTGAAACAGACTTGACCTGGGGGCGGTGAAGGAGAAGCTGGGGGAACCCCCCAGTTTGCTGCTGGGCCCAGGATCCCAGGAGCTCAGTGTCCCTCCCCTTGGTGTCGGCCTTCGCCCGCCCTCGGAGACCAGATATGGGCGGCGTGTTTTTTTGGCGCGGGAGGGACGGGGATGGTGCTGGTTGTTTTTTTTTTTTTTCCCCTGTAGCCACACTGCCAAGGTAGCACAGCTGTGTAGGGCTTAATGGATTGATATGCTGCAGGAGCAGTTAATTGTGGAACTTGGTTGTGGTCCTGTTATAGCTGATTTGTAATGATTTAGCAATGAGGATGACTTGTGTTCGTCGTCAGAGGTGATAAAGCGGCAGATGACCAGGCAGATGTGGCTGTGTGTGTTTTTCTCTTATGCCTTTTTTCCCCCCCTCTTTTGCCTTGTGTTTATTTATTTATTTTTTTTTTTTAATGCTGTATTTCAGTCTCATTCGCTCTCGGAGATCATCGGGTAACCGGAGAGCTGGGGAGGTTCTGACATCACACAGGGCAGGGGTGAAAGCTGAGCAGTTCTGTGACCAAAGTCACTTCCTTTTGCCCTGTTTATAACTTGTGTTTTGGTGAAGGCCACTGCCATTATCTAAGGAACAAAGACTATCTCTGGAGTTCCAGCACTCCACCCTTCCCTGCTCAGGCTCCACTTGCTGCCTGTCCTTAGGAACCTCAAAAGGATTTTCCAGGGAGGATGAGACTCAATGAACAGTGAGGTAAAGATAAGGCCTGGGGGTTCTTAGGCCCAGCCCACTGGAAAGGGTAAAGCTTGGGGAGTGGGAGGAAAGGGCAGGCAGCACATATTTTGGTTTAAGGGCCTTCCCCCCACCCCCTTCCCATATAGTTTTCCTTTTCTGGAAAATTATATCCTTCTGGTTTTTGTAAGTAGATCAGTGCTATCTCTGCCCACCTCATTTAACCTGATTTTTTGCATTTTTTTTGTATCTTTTTTTTTTTTTTTTTAACTGGACTGGGAGGGGAACAGGTGGGCCAACTTAGGCCTGAATGGGAATTTAATTCCTGGAAGGGTCTCAGGTGGATCGCACAGTGATCAGACCAAATAATAAGTAAGTTCTGCACGCCTGCCTCTCTTCACAGTGTTTATCCTTCCATTAAAAAGAGCCTCTGGAATGGCAGGTGATCTGAGAAGCGCCGTTTCCGCTGCTGCATTTTATAAATACCATGTCCCTGCTCATGACTTCCAGGAATACAATGTCTATCTGGAATGAAAAGCAGCAAAGGCTTGGTTTGAGAATCCTTCCCTGTAAACAGCAGTTTAACTGCGGCTTTGAGGGTGCAGTTTTCTGTGACAAATCGTTTAAATTGGAATAAAAAGCTTTCTGTTCTTTCTCAGCTGGGCCAGGAGTTGTCATGCCCAAATCACCAAGAGTCTGGATGATGCAGGGCTTGAGTAAACACAATTCCATTAGACCCTGTGCCGTGTCCTCATCAGCCCGAGCTCAGAGCCGTGTTTTTGGAAGGGGAGAGTTTGGATAAGGTCCCCATTCAGGTGGTTTATTTCAAAGAAAGTTAAAAAAATCGGTTTGTATCTCCCCTGCCACGAGGCGCTGTCAGCAGGTGACTGCCCGAGGATAACTCAGTCTGGAGAGTGAAACAAGTGGAGAAAGGGGATATGTTAATAGCTGGGAAGGCTTAATTCAGCAGAGCAGAGTTTCGACAGCGCAGTGTCAGAATTTAGCAGTGAAACTGGGCTGTTTATCTGATGAAACGAGGAAAAACAGTAACAAAATCACAGCTCAGGAGGGGAAATGGGAGTAGCTGTCAGCCTGAGCAGGCCTGGTCCTCATCTGTGCCCGAGTTAACCTCTTGCTGCAAAGTTGTTGTGTTTTTTCCACCTTAGATTTGGTGGAAAGTTTAATTAAAATACATATTTCTGTGTCGGGGGTTGCTTCGGGCCTCAGAGGCCTTGGCAGAAGGTGGACCCTACAGATTTCTCATTTTCAGCTCCATCAAACACTGGGAAAACGTCTCCCTGAAATCTTTATAACTTCCTGTCGGGGTCTGCAGCGACAGAGGATGCCACGGGAAGGTGACTGTGAAGTTGCCTCGCGCCAAATGAGGAGCAGCAAACGCGGCTCAGGCTGTAATTAGGGCCGTGAAAAGGGAGCCTGTGATGTGTGAGTGAACATCACCTTCTATTAAACGAGTGCCTGGCTTCCAGGGCTCGTGTCATCTTGTTTTTTAGCTGCTGCCATGGCAGTAGGTTGTGGGCTGTGCTCTCTCCTCGGGGAGCTTGGGAGCTGCAGTCAGCTGAGCAGACGTGTGGTGGGGAGCTGCGAGCTGAGCTCAACTCGGAATGGAGTGTTTCAACTCAGGCTGCCGGATTGGGCAGGGATCTGGTGATGTGGGACACTTAATTCTGCTGCTCTCTGGGCTGTTGTTTCCTCTTCAGGACACAACCACTTACCCCCAAGGCGCTCCAAAGGACTTTTTCTGCTGACAGTCTATGCCTTGTTGTAAAACATTAAGTATAAACCACAAAGTATTAAGGAGGTGCCAGTTATGGGGCAGGGGGGAGGGGTTAAAAGTTTTGGGAGCAATCATATGCATTTGAGCAAAGGTTGGTGTGACTGCACCCAGTGAATGAAAATGTGTCTTTAAAATTAAAAGGCAATTCTGTTTTTTTATTTAACTTGCTCCCTGAGTCCTGAGTTCAGTTTTTCATATTTCCTGGGCAACTTGCCCAGATTATGCGAAAGAAAAACAAAATCTCTCTGATACTGGATGGGGGAGACCCACATTCCACAATTCAGGCTTTTTTTTATTTTATTTTATTTTTTATTTTTGACTCTTGACAGGCCGCTGCTTTCTGCAAATGTGCCATTATTGTTTTTTAAACCACATTTCCTTTTGATTCAACTCCAAACAGCAACTTTGTTCTCAAGAGTAACTTAACAGTGGTGGATATTTTTATCTCCAGTCACTTCGTTTTCTAGGTGAAGGTGTTTGTGGCCTGTAATTATTCACCTTTCCAGACTTTTGTTTGGGGAGATGACAGTTCATGTTGCTTCATGGCTTTTGTTTTTCCTTCTGACATCATATTGATGAAACCTCCTTTACCTCAGATGATGCAATTGATCTGGTTTATTTATATCCAGTGAGAATTCACAGGCATAAGAGGGAATTATTCTTGCAGAAGGAGGCCTCAGTTACTGCTCAGGGTTGACCAAACCCTGCCACTTGTGTGGACCAGCAAGTGGAAACAGCAGCTTTTAGTTTAGTCTTGAGGGCTTCTGGTTGGAAACAAACAAGAGTGGAGCTCAGTAGCATTTCTTAATATTTCTGGCATGTTCTTACCATTAAAATTCTTATTTTCCCAGGGAGATTAGGTGCACATCTCTGGTGTTAATAGGTACAGAAGGTACTCATGTGTGTGCTTTAAAAATCTGTGGTTCTTGTGTATGTTCTTCACCCTTTTTTAATTAATATTCCAAAAAAAAGAGCCTGTTTCTCAAATGTGGGTCACTGTAAGCACAGTCTGCACGTGGTAACTGGCTTATCAATAAGGTGATCGTCCTGTACTTGCCTGTCACGTTTCCTTAATTAAAGCTTTGAGAGTTGCCTCTCATGTAAATCTCTTTTTCTAAATTGGTAAACATCTGTCCTGCAACTCTGAAACGCTGGAAGGTGGTAACAAAAGGCAGGTAGAAGATCTGCTGTGCAGAACAGGGATAACTTTTGGTAGATGGATGCTCTGGATGTGGAAAACACTTGCAGGGCTCAGGGTTGTGAGGTGTTGTGTGTTGTTCCCTGCTGAGGTTAGAAGCACAAGTGATGCGTTTTGCTTGCAAAATGAAGTGTAGAGGGGTTTTATTTCAGCAAGTTTGGGGGGTTTTTTTGTGTTTTGGGTTTTTTTTTTCCACTGAAACATCTTTGTAACCACACGAATCGAAGAGCTGGCTGGCGCTCTCGATTTGCAGTGGGGGAGGAGAGGGGAAGTGGGAATTGGTATAACACTCACTTCCTCCAGGGTAACTTTGCCTTTATTGCTTTTAACAGCACCTTTGTGCACGTCAGGAAATGGGTGTTGGGTAGGACAGAGCTCTGGGGGTGAAGGGTTTGAGGGTGGCTGTGTTGTTACCTGGGGGAGGCTGGCACTGAGCATGGAGGTTATTTGTCCTTGTGTGTGTATAAGTCACCCCCACAACCATCCATAACCTCCTCTGCCTTCGTTTCTCCGGCCGGTTTTAGGAGAAGGGGAATGTGCTCAGGTGGGTTTGGGGCTGGGGGAGCAGAGAGGCCTTGCAGCAGCTCCGAGGAGCAGAGTCCCAGTGTGGCTTTGAAACAGGGCAGTAGGGACAGGAATTTGGGTATAATATCAGGGATTTAGGCTGTAATTCAGGGTATATAAGTATGTTAGGTGGGCTGTGTGTGTCACCAAGCAGTGATGGGAGGGATGGAAGGCTGAGGTCATGCAGCCAGGTGGGTGCAGAGCTCAGTGGTCTGAGAAGGGAGGCTGTGGTGGGATGGATGTCTGGGAGGAGACCTGCTGGTGGGAGAGCATGGAGAGCCCTTCCAGAGGGAAACTGGAGTGACTCTTGAGACTACTCAGAGGTCCCTGATCTTCTCATGAACCTGGCTGCAAGCACAGGTGCCTGGTTTCTCCCCAAGAAACTCTGGGCACAAAGCTTTCAGCGGGCCAAAACTTCCCGCGTCCATTTCGGGCTTGTTTTCGGAGGTATTGCACAAAATCATGTGCTTGGAAAGCCAGTTCTCCTTTCAAGGCCTGATTGTCAAATTGGGTTTTAGAAGCAGACGGTCTTGAATAAGTCAGCACAGCGAAGGATTGTTTTCAGGGGTGTCGTGACCCGGGGTGTAGTGTGACTGGGCATGTTCCTTGTGCCTTCTCCAGCACTCCATCGTTGCCTTGGCCTTATTCCCCCTCTCCCCTTTGCCTTGCCTTGAAAAAGTTTTGAATATTGGTGTAGTTGACGTGGAGTTGTGGGTGAAGCCTCCTGAGTAGTCCTGGTGCCTTCCCTGCCTCGGTGGCCTCCCGTGCACTCCTCGGGAAGCGAGGGAAGGCGGGCGAGTTACGGTTACCCTGGTTTTACCTGCTTTCTGGGGCCTTTCATCTCTGCTCTGTTAATTACTGCTAACTGCTCTGGCACTGCTCTAGTTTTGAAGGGGAAAACGAAGAACATCCATTCAGTGTGATCTAAAGACACGCCCTTAAACACCACGCTGGCCCTTCCAGGAGTGGCTTCTTTTGGATCTTCCCAAGTGAAGTCCAGCTGGAGGGCTGTGCCACAGCTGCAGAAGGCAGGGCTGGAGTTGTACTGTGGTGGAAGTGCAGCTGTATCCAGTGGCTCTGGCAGTTGTCTCCCAGCGGGAATTGTGCTGGAGGAGAAGCCTCTTGGTCCTGCACATGTCCCCTCAAGCGCTGGGAATTGTCAGCCCTCGGCAGGGAAACACTGAGAAAAGGGACCTGTGGGTGCTTCCGTTGATCTACTGAGACTGATGGGTGGCAGCAGTTTGGGTAGAACTTGCCCACATGGTTTGGGTCCCAGGGACGGACAGAAAATCTGGGAGAATTCTTGGAATTGCTGTCAGAATTACTAGAATGCTCTGAAAGGCCCTCAGACCGTGTGAATGATCTTTCCATTCCATAACCTTTCCGACTTTTCTTTACTCCTCCTTCCTCAGAGATGCCTTACCTCCCTCTCCAGTCCAATTCCCCGTGAGGAAATTCCTGATAAGTGTAATACGGCTTTAATAACAACCCAGACTTATAAACAGAGAGAGGAAACGTGCTTACAAACGTTCCTTAATGGTTTTTCCAGGAGTTGCTCATGAAAGTAAGAGATTTAATTCAGTGTTAGAGAAGCCAGTGCTGTCCAGCACGCAGAGGGTTTATAAGGACCTAAATAAAAAAAAATAAATTTTAAAATAGAGCCAATAACTTTTGGAGGTCATCTTTAAGCTACTAGAACAAAGCCTTATTCTTAGGGGAGGCTTTCCAGGCTTCCAAAGTATTTTAAATGCTGTCCACCCAATGAAAAGTGGAGCCAAGGAGGTTTGGAGTAGCTTAGCAGGAGGATTTTCGGTTTTCCAGTGAGTTTGCTAACCCGGAGGAAAAGGCACTGTCGAAGTTCTGCTTCCGTTTTCTACTTCTGTTAATTTAACTGAAACCAATGACCTACAAATTTAGGTCATCACCTGAAACTCTCTCCAGCCTGGGCAAACTCCTGAGTGACTGCAGTCCTTGCAAATACATCATAAAGGATCATTTAGCACCAAGTGGAGGGTTTTCTGCTCTTTTTGCAGTTGGGTGTTTCCCAGCTGCAGTGAAGAGCCCTGGTCCAGAGTTTTCTGTGGAAGGGAGACCCACGTGTTTCTGCAGAACTGGGAGAGCCCTTTAGAGACAGTCATTCCTTGTGTGTGTGTCTAGAGAAGGCCTTAGAAGGAGGCTGGAGTGGAGGAAGTCTTTATTCTGTCAGTCTTCCTCCCTCCTCTCCCAGGGGCGTCTTAACTACAAGTGGAAAGTTCCCTGCAAGTTCCTTTTTTTTTTTTTTCTTTTCTCCCTGAATAGTCGAGTTCAGTTTTTATTTGTGGACCCAAGTGGTGCCCAGACGCCATTTTCACTGAGTGTGGTCTAAACTTTTAGGCATGCAGGTCCTTTCTTAGATCCAGAGCGTGGGCAGCAGGTGAAGGAGGTGAGGCTGCTCAGGTGAGACCCCCCCTGCAGAGCTGCTCCAGTCCTGGGGAACAGCCCAGCAAGGACGTGGAGCTGCTGGAGAGTCCAGAGGAGGCACCAGGGTGGAGCAGCTCTGCTGGGAGGAAAGGCTGGGAGAGCTGGGATTGTTGAGCCTGGAGAAGAGAAGCTTTGGGGTGACCTGATTGTGGCCTTGCAGGACCTGAAGGAGCTACAAGAAAGGTGGAGAGAGACTGTTTACGAGGGATGGAGTGACAGGACAAGGGGGAATGGCTTCAGACTGCCACTGGGCAGGGTTAGATGGGATACTGGGAAGGAGTTCCTGGCTGTGAGGGTGGGGAGGCCCTGGCAGAGGTTGCCCAGAGAAGCTGTGGCTGCCCCTGGATCCCTGGAAGTGTCCAAGACCAGGTTGGACGGGGCTTGGAGTAACCTGGGCTGGTGGAAGGTGTTCCTACCCGTGGAAATGGGGGGGAACTGGATGATCTTGGAGGTCCCTTCCCACCCAACCACCCTGGGATTCTCTGGCTGAGAAAGGCCTGAGTTCTGGACCTGGTGAGGAGCCAGCCTGTTGGCCAACATACACAGTCACTGGAAGCCACACAGAGCAGATAATTTTGGGCATGTTCTGTGAGCCTTCCCTGCCATGGGAACATGGGTTTGTTTCTCTAACTCATCTCCGACTTCTCACAAAAACTGAGGGTTTAGTACTTGGTGTTTTTCAGCTCTAATGTCTTGTCTGTGGTCCCTGTTGTGGGGAAGCACCTGGGCCTGACACTGGGGAGCAACTGTGGTGCAGCTGGATGAGGCTGGAAACAAAACTGGCTGGGAAATTTTCCTTGCTCAACATATTAAAACTTGAGATAGTCCTCGCTTTTCCTGTAAAGTGGTGTATTAATTTGGTCATTGGGGTGTGTTAATGAACAGCTACAACAAGCTTATGCAAATTTATGTGAAATTAGAGAATTGGCATATCAGGCGAGAGATCAGGGCAACTTTTTATGATTAAATTGACATTAAAGTATCTTATGAAGATGCTAAATAACTTCAGCAGTAAAAAGAAAATAAAGTAACTGTTGTTCTGGCAGCACAGCCTGTGCTGAGGGTTATTTGAGTGCAATTTAAAGAGGCATTTAAAAACCCTGACACCTTCAGTGGTAAAGAAAGATGACCAGAAGGTGGCTGGAAGGTGGTTACAGCGAACAGGAATGAAGTGTCTTGGGTTATTTCTCTTGACTTGTTTGCTCTAGTTGAGTTAAGCTCTGGCTTGCTCTGTCAGTCGCTGTAGAAGCGCTCTGTGTGGGTTAATTTTTATCCATGCTCTTGAAAGAGAAATGGGGATTGCTAACACTGGAAATCACCTGGCTCGTTCGGAAATGTGCTTCTGGGAAAGTAGGTTTCATGTACACCAGCGAAGCGACTTCCTTCGCATCCAAGGTTTTCAGGGAAGCAGTGGGGTTTCTTTAGCTACTGGGAGTTTTAGCATATGGAGATTTGTTCCCATCAAACCCTGTCTGTGTTACATGTTATAGTTCTAATTTGTCATTTTTAACACCCCTGAGCTGGCAGTAGAGGCAGTAAAAACTGTTTCATAGGTGTAGCTTGGGGATTTTAATGATGAAGCTGGTGAGTTGCTGGCACTGAGGAATAGGTGTTTTCAGGGCCAGGCCTTTCATGGAGGCCTGGAAGGATTCTGGTGTGCTCATGAATATACTGAAAGGTGGGAACAGCAGTTACAAACGGGCATTATAAGGAAGATATTAAGCTATTAGAGAGTGCCCAAAGGAGGGCAGTGAAGATGGGGAAGGGCCTTGAGGGGAAGCTGTGTGAGAAGTGGCTGATAGCACTTTGTCTGGTCAGCTGGAGGAGAGGAGGCTGAGGAGAGACCTCATTGCAGTTCCAACTTCCTTGTGAGGGGTAGGCACTGAGTTTTTGTGCTGTGGGGACCATGGACAGGACTGCAGGGAATGGCCTGGAGCTGTGTCAGGGCAGGGTCAGGTTGGATCTCAGGGAAAGGTTCCTCCCCCAGAGGGTGGTTGGCACTGACCAGGCTCCCCAGGGCAGTGGGCACGGCCCCAAGGCTGCCAGAGCTCCAGGAGGGTTTGGATGGTCCTCTGGGGCACAGGGCGTGACCCTTGGGGGTGGTTCTGTGCCGGACCAGGAGTTGGACTCAATGGTCCTTTGTGGCCTCCATCCAGCTTGGGGGAGGCTGGCACCTGTGATTAACTCTGGGAGATCCTGAGGACCAGCTTGTGTGTTGCTGCTTGTCTTTCCACCCGCCTGGTGCCCGAGGGGCTCCGCAGTGCTGCAGGCTGGGCTCCCAGAGGAAGGCAGGCAGGCATCGCGTCCATCAGTTTCGCTGCTGCTACCTCTCTTGTTTGCTTTGTTTTCTCTCCAGTGCAACACCTAACTCTTGTCTTTTCCCCTTCCCTCCTGCAGGCTGCCCTCGGGAGAGGCAGTGGGAGGCAGTGGAGCTGGCCTCGGCACCGGGAGAGGCTGGACTTCCCGTCTCTCTGTGCTGAATGGCTGCGATGGCGCCCGCTCTCACTGACGCAGCAGCCGAAGCTCACCACATCCGATTCAAGCTGGCTCCCCCGTCCTCCACCTTGTCGCCTGGCAGTGCCGAGAGCAACGGCAACGCCAACAACATCCTCCTGGCTGCCAACGGCACCAAAAGGAAAGCCATTGCTCCGGAGGATCCCAGTCTAGATTTCCGAAGCAACCCAACGAAGGAAGAGCTGGGCAAGCTGCAGCCGCTGGTGGCCTCTTATCTCTGCTCGGATGTAACATCTGTCTCTTCAAAAGAGCCTCTGAAGCTGCAAGGAGTCTTCAACAAGCAGACAGTCCTTAAATCTCACTCTCTCTTATCTCAGTCCTTCTTGAAAACAAGCGATCTGTTGGGGAGGCAACCGGTGTTGGAATTCACTTTGGAGAATCTAAAAACCATGAGTACCAATAGCCAGCCACCTCTCCCGCAAGCGCCCGTAAATGGCTTGGCCAAGAAATTGGCCAAAAGTACCAATTCAGACCATGAAAACTCTAGTTCTCTGAATGGTGGGAAGTGTGCTCCTCCTCCTGCTGCCCTCCAGACTGTTGACTATAATACAGGAGGTTCTGAGCTGGGGGACTTGAAGACCGGGTTGACCAATTGCACTCTTCCACAGCGAAGCCTTGACACAGAGCACACGACTCCCTTTAGCAATAATAGCACTGCAAATAAATCTTCCCTTAATTCCACGGAGCAGCAGTGGGTGCTCGAGGGCGGCAGCGGGGAGACCCGGTTGCCCGGTGTCGCGAGTCGCTCCGACTTCCGGAGCGGCAAGTTGGAGGAGCAGAAACCTCCCCTGCTGACTGGTCACCACAGTGCTCTCGACTCCGAGATGAGGACGAGGGCGCTGCTCCGAAGGCAGGCAGACATTGAGAGCAGAGCCCGCAGGCTGCAGAAGCGCTTGCAGGTGGTGCAGGCCAAGCAGGTGGAGAGGCACATCCAGCAGCAGTTGGGTGGCTTCTTGGAAAAAACTCTGAGCAAGCTTCCAGCTTTGGACCCGCTGAGGCATCGGAGCCAGCTGATGCTGACCAGGAAAGCAGAGGCGGCCTTGAGGAAAGCTGCGAGCGAGACAGTTACTTCGGAAGGCCTGAGCAACTTCTTGAAGAGCGACTCGATATCGGAAGAACTGGAGAGATTCACGGCCAGTGGAATGGCCAACTTGAGATCCAGCGAGCAGGCCTTTGACTCGGATGTCACTGAGAGCAGCTCGGGAGGAGAGTCGGACGTTGAGGAAGAGGAACTGACCAAAGCAGACCCAGACCAGCCCCACGTACCACTGTAAGTAGCGCTCGTGCTTGTTCACTTCTGGTGATGGGGAGCGAAGTAGATACGTGGTTTTTGCAGGAACGCTGAATTTTGGATGGTCTCAGATCAAAGAGTTGCTGGAGCTGGTGTGGTGTGATTTGCAGCACTGAAGATAAGATTCCTCGTACATGTTGGTGTTTGTGGAGCAGCAAGTCCTGGAAATGCTGGCTGGCTGGAGTGGTGTGAGCTGCAGATACAAACCTGGAATGCCATAAACATTTCCAGGATATGTTGGACCTGTCCTCTGAAATGAAATGCTTGCTGTTTTGCAGTGGGAATATCTGTAGTAAATCTGTTGTGTAAAGTCAGGCCAGTCCGAATCTCAGTACCTGGCAGCATATTTGTGATTGGGGAATTAGTTGATTTGTTAAATGAACTGCCTGGAAAAAAACCACAAAAAAACCAAAAAACAAACCTCTGAAAGGATCTGGTCCAGGTGCCAGCGGAAGTGTGAAGTGTGTTCTCCTCTTGAATGTGGGAAATTATTGCTGGGAATTTTCGTCTTGTCTGTGAGTTGCGTTAAATGATGACAACAGCTTCATAATTATGTTGTTAACTGGATGCTGTTTGCATAAGTATTAGGTGTCAGTTTGTGTGTGTGGAGGAGGAAGATCCTTGTCGAGGCAAAAGGTCTTGAGACGGGTCAAGGGAAGAAGGGAAATTTTTCTTCCGAACCCCAGAATTTTCCGGTATTTTGCACAAATCTCTTAAAAGGCCATATTCTGTGTGTAGTCTGTGTGAAATCTTGCTTGCATCAGTAGATGATCTCTTCCACCCTGATGGACCTATTGAACCGAGACCTCAGTCTGTGAAGTATCGCTACAGTCGACAAAAAGCTCCCTGCAACGGGCACGGGGGTCCTGGTTGGAATGCTGATGGCTTTCCCATCAGGGCTGGATATAGTCACCAGGGCTTTTCCTCATCCCTGCCCTCTTCTGGGTTTGTTCAGGTCTCTGTGGAGAAATCACTGGGTGGATTCAGATACCTGTTGTCCAGAGTGTGTTAATGGTTGGTCTGTGACACAGATGTTACTGAACTGGGTAGAAATGAACAGTGTGGGCACTTGGCAACTCCAGCACCCTCCAAGCACACACTTGTGTGGATGGGTGCTGATAGCCAGATGTTACAGCTCTGGGATATTAAATTCCTGCTAAATGTCACATTTTGTTTTGGGATGGTGGTACAGGGTGAATTTCTGTGTGTGAAGTCTTAGATGTGGCGTGAGTTCGGGTTTCTCCCAGTGCAAAGCTGGTAGCTGAGCATGTGATCCTTCCTGGCTGGACATAAAGGGGTTCTTGTGCTGTTAGAAATGAGAGTTTAGTAACTTTATTCCTGATTTGTACCATCCACAAACCTACTGTTGGGATTAGTAGCAAAATTGTGCTTATAAGTCTTGTAATAGCAATTGGAGGAGACATCTGATGAAAAATCCATTCAAAATAACATTGAATTTCCCCTGTTTGTGGGTTTCACGGCTTCACGTGTTTTGTCTAGCAAAGTGAAATTTCTTTGCCACTCCTCTTAATCCCAGGAGGAAGTGTGGTATTCAGGGACATGATGCGTGAAATTCTTTGCTGGCTTTTCCGCCCTTTGCGTTAGTCATGCCGTGCCTCCACATCCCCAGTACCCTTAAAAAAAGCGCCAAAGATCTGAAAGCTCATAAAAAGGCTGATCCCTCCATTGTCTCTGGGTTCAGAAGCTGGTGTGTGTGTGTGCATCTAGGCCAGGCCCACCAAACCTCGTTTAAAGTTGGTGCCTGTGGGTATTTAGTAATTAGCAGTCCCGAGCATTGACTGTCCTGTTGGATGAGTGCTGTGACATTGGGGCTCTGAGCTGCCGAGGCTCAGCGCCTGTCGGTGCCCGTCAGAAACTCAGGTCAACCTTAAGAGCTGGTACAACCCTCTGAGTGCATCAATCTCCTTCTTTTCCAGTAGTGCTGAGAGGCAGGAAGGGGAAGAGCTGAGTTTTTTCCACTGGGAAACCGCCCTGGGCCAGCTGATTGTACAGAGCCATTGTTGGACATCGGTGCGAGTGCAGAGCCTGCTCAAGGAGGGCTGGGGTTTGCAGCTTGTAGAATTTACTCAGTAGAAGGAAGACCTGAACTCTGATTATTTTAATTTTGGTAGTGAAATGGAACATCTGAAGTGTGTGATGGAGATATTCCAAAGCACCTGGATGTGTTCTTGTGTGACCTTGGTTGGAGTGGGTGACCTCCAGAGGTCCCTTCCAACCCTGACTATTCTGTGATTCTGTAAACTTCTGTCTCATTCCACAAGCACCATCCCATGGCTCTGTGTTGCCTCTGGGTGCCTCTACCTTCCCCCAGAAACAGCTGCCTCCTTCTAGACCTTCAGTGAGAGTTGTGCTGCAAACAGTTTTCTTAGCCCACTGGCACTGAGGGGCCATGTCACCAACTGCCTCTGGGATTCAAGTAGGAGCAGGCAAAAGAAACAAAGACTGCTTACATCATGCTTAGATAAGAGCTGACCTTTGAGTTTTTCTGACATGGTGGCATTCCAGAATCAGTATCTGGTCAAGGACAGACTTTGAAGCGTTTGTGCTGTTCCGACCTGCCTGATCTCGGCTCTGGAGCAGCATCTCCCTGAGGAATTCGATCTTTCCAGCCCCGTTAGGGGTGTATCAGAACCTGGTAGGTCCTTTTAAAGCACTCCCAGACCTGCTGCCCAGGAAGGTGCTGTCCCTCAGATGCATAACCAGGCCATGGTGTAATGCATAAACAAAGCAGGGAGGTATTTGTTACACCTTTGGGAAGCCCTGCCAGCCATGGGCTGGGTTTAAGGAGGTGCTGCTGGTTCTCAGGCAGCCTTTGGGGAGGGCAGGTGTGTGCAGGCAGGGTTGGGCTGTGCTGTCCTTGGGTTTGTGTCCATCCAGGACCACCACGTTGCACTTCACCTGCTCTCTGGTTAGGAACACACAGCTCTGCCTCACAGCTGAGATCCTCTTCTGTGCCTCTTCAGGAGTGAGTGGTGCAGAGTGAGGATCAGGAGAAGGGAGCTTTGCCTCTGCTCGGAGGTGAGGAAGGCAGGCTGGAGCCTCCCCTGTGGAGAATCCCAACTTCTTTGGCTGGGTGTGGCTGGAGGGAGGAGCTGTCTGTGACTGTGAAACCTGTGTGACTTTGGAAGGGCCCTTTGGAGTGGGGACACCCTGGCACAGGTTGCCCAGAGAAGCTGTGGCTGCCCCTGGATCCCTGGGAGTGTCCAAGGCCAGGTTGGATGGGGCTTGGAGCAACCTGGGATAGAGGAAGGTGTCCCTGCCCATGGCAGGGGTTGGGATTGGGTGGTCCCTTCCAACTCAGACCATTCCCTGGTTCTCTGCTGCTGTCGATGTGGTGGGATCAGGGTGTGCTGTTTGTAAAAGGTGGCTTGGAGCAGGGCATGGAATTCCTCCCAGTGCTGGAGGGCTGCTGGCTGGAATCTGGCTTGTGTGACCGAGTGGTGATTTAGCAAGTCATCAGAGAGAGTCCTGGTGTTTCTGCGGCCCTGTGCTAATACATACAAGTAGGAAATATTTCATGTGGCTGGTGCATCTTTATAGGAGTAGCTTTTCTCAGGCTGGTTAGTTCTCTGGTTTTCTTGTGTTTGCCTGTGGACAAGTTTGATCAGAATTTGTCAGCTATTTTTGGCTGATTAGTTACCTGTGTCAAACAGCAGCATAGGCATGGGCTGGTGAGAGGCAGGTGATTTGGTCTGTAGTCCTCAGCTTCGGTCTGTGCCGTGGAAAAACTTTCTGAAAAGGTGGCGAAACCAAATATTTGACCGTGACTTATCTTTTAGCTCAGGTTTCTTATCTGGAAAGTCACTGTTTGGTTGGCAGTTTGCACTGAGCTGCTGAGGGGGAGCTGAAGTTCCTAGTGACCAACTTCTCACACCACTGGCTTCCCACAGGACCTTTTCCAAGGGGTCAGGCAAGCACCTACAGGGTTCAGTTGTGGTTGTTACGATGCCTATGGCCACGATGCCTTTAATTATTCCCATGCACTTTAATTATTCCCGTTTACTGGTGGGAAATCCGAGCACCTTCTGCACTTTGGTGTTGCAGTGAATCATTTCACAGCCCGTGTGTTGTCTCCTCCCTGTGCTGCGTCACGTTGTGCTGCCGGGATTTCGGAGTTGCTGGGCTGGGAGTGGTAATTAAGATTTCTCACAGAGGAGGTGCTTTTCCCAGCACTAATTTCTGAGGCCTGTGTTGGAGAGGGATGCACGTGGCACTTGGCACCGGGGGTTGTTTGAGGGGTGGTCACAGTTTGGTGCATCAGCTGACTGAGAAATGGGGTTTAAAATTTCTGATTATTTTTTTTTCCCTTCTCTCGATTATGTTTTTCAAGCGAGAGCATGATAATAAAGCCCGTACCTCAAGGGCGATTAGATATCATTTCTCAGATCTGTGACTTCCTGGGACTGTAATTCAGGTGGCAAATCCCACTCCATGGGGACTAAGGAAGATTTTCCTACTGGTCAAAACCACGTTTCACTGAATGCTTTATGCAGAGCAATCCTAAAAGTTTATCTCTTACTCTTCATGAAGTTTTTTCAGTTACCTGCTTGATTTTTTGGGGGGTGTTTTTCTTGGTTACTTCTGTCTTTGCTGGTAGGTGCTGATGCCAGCATGGTGCTTAACTCTGTGGTTTTTTATTTATGAAAGCTGGCATTTACTGTACCTGAACTGCTGTGAATCCATGTGTCCAGCAGGAGAGATGTCCCTTAAGCCTTTTCCAGTTGGGAAGAACAGAGAGTGAGTCCTGAAGTGCTCTTGCTTTGCATTTGAAAGCAGAACAATAGATCAGTTCATTGTTCAAAAATGCTTAATCAGGTGTCGGGAGTAAGTAGGACACTCCAAGTCCCTCTTGCTTGTCAGAAAGGAGGGCGCAAGAGAACAGGGTTGGTTATTTCTCGAGGAGGTGCTGTGTGGTCACAGTACCCCCTTTGTAGACACAGGGTGGTCTTTGAAGTCCCTTCAGCAGTCTGTGGTTCTGTGAACCATCACTCTGTGTTGGGTCACATGTGCAAGGAATGACCGTGCTGTGGTTCAAGAAAACATTTGAATTTGGTGTGGGGGGTGTTGGTGCAGACGGAGCATCTCTGGCAGATGCCCTTTGAGCTCTGGCAGGGATTTGGGTTGTTCTGTCTGGAGTCAGGTCTTCTTTCCCTTTCTTGGGCTGTGCTGTGCTGAGCTGGTGTGTGTATGGAAGATAATGTGGAGGACTGGGAATGATTTGGTGTCTGGCACTGCCAATAAACTGCTCTTTGTCTCTGTAGCCCTTACCCAGTGGGGCAGCAAGTAAGAACAGGCTGCAGTTCAGATTTCTTTAGGACTTGTGGGTGACACTTTGGATAGGGTTGTGTAAATATTTACTTTGCTTTTCATTTGGAAAAAGCCTGTCAGAGCATCTGAAACAGCAGAAAACAATTTTTTTTTTTGTGAAGTCTGTGAATGTGAACTGGCATTAAAAAGCCAATGTGGTACTTGCCTGTCTCCTGTGAAATGGAAGTTGGGAGGGCGAGGGAAAGGGGCCCCGTTTGGAGCTGATCTCCAGTATTGAAGTCTAATATCCCACTGTGGGGGATGGGGAGAGACTTATATTGTGTTACACCAGCGTCTGTGAGGCGGCCACAGCTCAGAGCTGCGTTTTTATTCGTGGCTAATGCTGCCATGAGCCCAAAAATCACTGCGTGGCTGAGGTTAGAATTTCTGCATGGCTGAGATTTTAAACTGACGGAGCAATGGCAAACGTGGGATTCCTTAAAGAAGAGCTCGTAAAGGTACTCCCAGATGTCTTCCTGAAAGATTTGGGGTTTCATTCTGCAGTGAGATAGACTTCCCCCCCCCATCCTTTGTTCTCTCTTCCAGCAGATCTGTTCTGGTTGCACTGGCTCTGCAGTACTAGACTTCCAGCTGGGGGAAAATGTTTTCCTTGCTAAACTGGCACTGCCCCAAGAGATTTTTCCACGGAGCGTGTTTTGGGCACACCCTGGATATATGGGGCGTTTTGCAAGTGTCTTGTTTCAAAGGCTTGGGAGAGCTGGGTGGCTTTGCTGGGCCGTCCTCAGATGAAATGCTTTAGGTGGGAGAGAACTTGAAAAATTGACTTGGATTTTTTCTTGCTGGAGTTCAGAATGAAAGAAAGGACTTAAGGCCTCTGTGTTGACTAGGAATTCAGCTGGGAAATGGAAAGAGGAACGTGGATTGCCATTGGGTTTGTTGCAGTTGCCCTTTCACATCTCTGGGGCCAGCTTGGGTGGTTCAGCTCCCCACCTTGCTCTGAGTTGTCTTTGGTTGTGGCTCTGCATTTGAAAGACTTGCTTTTCACCTGAAGTACTGAAATGATTTGCTGAAGTAACATCCAGCTCTTTTTCTTCCTTTTTATTTTCTTCCCCCCTCTATTTCTTTCCCCCCACTCTGACCTTCCCTGTGATAGGGTTACTTTCTGGAATGCCTGCTCCAGCTCTGACCTCGGCACCGAGGGAGCTATTTATGGGCAGGGTACCTGGCACAGGGTACTCCGAGTTAAGGATTTGCTGGTGGTGCCTGGGACTTTCCTGTAAACCTGCTGTTTCACTGCATTGCATCAGCAGTCAGGGGGATGATGCTTTGGTGAGGGAGGATATTTCAAAGGGCACGGACAGTCAGAGTCTTGTGCTCTCCAGACCTCCAGTTACGATGACGGGCCGTCTCAGAAAATTTTGCTGCAAATTGGTGGTGCTGAGGGTGGTTTCCCTGACTCCTGCCCCTGCCCAAAACCCCAGCTTTCAGCTGTGTGCCCAGCCCTGCCTGTCCGAGCTGTTGGCCGTGGCAGGGAGGTCACCGGCGATGTATTTAAAGCTCTTGTGTTAGTCGTGAGCCGCCAGGTTACCGAGGGTGAACCACTTGGCAGATGGCTGGTTTTTTCCCTCCCTGATGCTTGTGTGCAACCAGGATGTCTCAGCTGCAAAACGAGATGTTCCCTGTGATAGTGGTGGCAGAGCTCGGCTGGCACATCCCGTGACGGCTCCTGCTTCTGAGGCACAGTAATTTCTGCTGCCTTATGAATGAGCACAGGGTGCTCCCTCCACGAGTGTGTGATTCTCCAAGAGGCCCAGCCCATTTTAAAGAGTCAGAGCTCCCTTGTCTCTTAAATCTGTGCATCCTGACTGTAAAATACATTCACGGAGTCATAGAATGGTTTGGGTGGGAAGGGACCTTAAAGCTCATTCAGTCTCACCCTCTGCCACTGGCAGAGACACCTTCCACTAGTCCAGGTTGCTCCCAGCCCCATCCAACCTGGCCTTGGACACTTCCAGCGATCCAGGGAAACCTGTGCTAGGGCCTCATCACCTTTGCAGGGAAGAATTTTTTCCTAATCTCTAATCTAAGGCTACTTTCTGGCAATGTGAAGCCATCCCCCCTTGTGCCATCACTCCATCCCTTGTAGACAGTCTCTGTCCACGTTTCTTGTAGCCCCTTCGGATCCTGGAAGGCCACAATTAGATCACCCCAAGGCTTCTCTTCTCCAGGCCATAACAGTGACCTCTTATTTATATTGGGCTCAAAACATTTGATCCTCAAATTACCCAAACAGAGAACTCAGGAGGATCAGGGTCCTCCTTCTGCAGGCAGAGCTTGAGGCTTCTGTGACATTTTAGCGGGTTTCCATAGGAACACATAACGATGTTGTAAGAAATGTTGCAGGAATTTTATTTGTCTAAGGGAGGGCTTCAAAATATTAATGGAAGGCAGTGTGGATCGAGGGGGAAGTGAGCTTGACATGAGGCAGAGGGAAGGGATTTGATGTAGTGCCCAGAGCGAGCAGCCGTCTGTGGATTGAGTTGGTCTTGGCCAGCAAACAGGAGAGGAAAGAAAGAGAGCTGCAGTCATCCTGGGAATAGTTGCCACAATATTTCCTCTCTGCTGCCACAGGTGAAACTTTGGGAATATTCTGCTGCTGTTTGTTCTCCAGGTCCAGGTAACAAATGTTTTAATGTCTGAAGTGGTTATTGTCCCAGCCCATGTGCAGTTGGAGCTCATCTCCTTCTTAATATTTAGTTAAAGATTTGGAGCTGCTGCCCTATTGGTGTTGATGGGGGGCTCTGAGCTTAGCTGAGATGAAATTGGATGTCTTCATTTAGAAGCCTTTGAGGCAGCTCACAGGCTCTACAGGCAATCTGCAATTCCTGAATTCCCCGGTGGCTCCCACTTTAATGCCCAGTGTTGAGCCTGGGCTGTTTCAGGCCTGGTGCTGTTGCCTTGCATTAGCAAATTCAGTCTGCTCTTGAGAGAGAACCAAAGGGGGTTTATGTAGATGCAGTAGACCTAAATCACAAAAAAACCCCCAGAAAGGTTTCTTGGAGAAAAAGGGTTTAGAGAGGGATGTTTGTGTGCACATATAAATATGTGGGTATGTATTAAATATGAGCTGGTCCCTGCCATGGGCAGTGCCCTCTGGATGGAGCCCATGAATGGCTGGAGGGTGTGGAGGGTCCTGTACCCTCTGGATGGAGCCCATGGATGGCTCATTTCTGTTTTCCTGCTCCTCCTTCTCTGTGCATGCTGTACTGGCTCTGAGTGTTGAGCAGCTCCCCTTCCAGGAATTTGTGTGCCTCTGTAAGTTGGTTCTCACTGGGTTGCAGGAGGAGTTACCAAATCATAAACTCAGTGCTTTTGCACCCCTGGATTTTTTTGGGGATTCTGCATTCCGGGTGGCCAAAGCCCAGTGTGCTGCCATCCCCACAGTGACTGGCTTGAGCAGGAGGTTCCTGTGCTCAGAGGTGGCCTCTGTGTGCCTTGTGGACTTTCCTGACCCCTGGGGAGAAGCTGGAAAACAGAGCACATCCCTCTGTGTCCGCACACGGAGCGGGGCAGGAGTTTGTCTGATCCGGAGGGGAGAGCTGGACAGGTGGCTTTGAAGGTGCTTTGGGGCTCCCTGATCTTGGCTCTGCTCTGACAGAATCGTTTCCTGTGGGCCCAGCCTGTGATCTGGGTGGTTTGATGTGAAGAGGTGGTGGCTCTCCGTGCTCCTGGTGGCCTTTTTTCCCCTCTGCTGGAATCCCACATTCCTGGTGTCCAGGGGGAGATTATTTCTGTTCAGCAGCCACTGCTATTCCTGGGCTGGGACAGTCGCATGAATAAAAACTGCAGCAGCTAAATCTGCCCATTTTTGTGTGAATCGGAGCCCTTCTCCATGTGACTTCTGCTATTCCAGTGCTGGCTATTTCAGAAAAAAAAAAAAAAAAAAAGAGACAATCAGCCTTCTGTGGATCTGCATTTTGAATGCAGAACACTTGCAGGGCTCTTGCTCCATGTATGCAACATTTTGTGGTGGTGGCTTTTTAATGTCTGAGACTAAAAACAAGAAAATGATTCTCTCCCTGCTCCTTCCATGTTGTAGGGAGCTCTCCTGCCATTAGCAGGGATTTCTCAAAGGCAAAGGCAAAGTGCTGTTTATACTGAGACAGCAGAAAATAATGGGAAGAAACCAACCACGTTAGGAAATCTCTCAAGGCATTAACCACTTCTCCTGTGTCAGGGCGGATTAAATTGATACAGATTAATTTTCAGGCATTTTTCATTGTAATAGACACAGTTGAGTGTCATCTAATGACTTCTTCAAGGTTTGTTGTGCATATATTGGTCAAAACCTTCCCATTTTAAATAAAATAAATCTGTTTGAGTAGTAGCCAGCCACTTAAAGAAGATTCCTCAGTGTGATGATTCATATTGTGCCTAAGGACAGCTTTCCATATTCAGCCCTTGCTCACTCCCCCCTACCATCCCCCTCTCCCTGCCTCTGGAATTGGGCAGGAAGCCCAAAACCAGCTTAACTCTTAGTTATTTAAACCTATTTTTAATGAGTGATACTTGTAGAAAAACCTTACCTGAGGCCTTTAATTGACATGGTGTTGTGTATTAGATCTTAGCTCGGTTTATGAAGTGTGTAACTTGCTGGTGTTTCTTTTTTAACCTGCTTTTTTTTTTTTCCTGAACATGAGCTGCTCTTTGAATTCTCCCTAACGGGGTGAAATTACATCTGTCTCCAGTTACAGCAGTTCTGTGCTCCTTCACTCTTTTGTGTGAATCTCTGACTTGTCAGCCGTGCCCCAGTGCCCCTCCTCCCCCTCTGCATCACCTCTCCTCGTGGATTCATGGCCAGGCCTTTTTAATATAAGAGTTCTAGTTCCTTTTTGCAGCCGGTTCTCCCATGTGCTCGCTGTCGAGGTAGTATTTATTTTCCAAACAGTATCCTCTGAGGATAGAGAGCTTTTATAACCCATCCTAGTTGTCATGGCACAGCTCTGCCTTTTTGTTTCCTCCCCCCCTCCTCTTTTGCTCTGTGCTTTGGTTATGTTAAAACTCCTGAA
Source organism: Mionectes olivaceus (assembly GCA_035041425.1). Lineage (NCBI taxonomy): Eukaryota > Metazoa > Chordata > Aves > Passeriformes > Tyrannidae > Mionectes > Mionectes olivaceus. The sequence goes on along the minus strand of JAWWMA010000088.1, from coordinate 953,634 downwards.
ACCAAACGCCTTCCAGGCTGGGTACAGGTAAGCCCTGATCAGATTAACTGCTCTGCAAATTGAGTTGATTATTGCACAGATGTTTTCTTGTGCCTGAGCAAGTGAATTTATGTACCAGGACAAGGTGCTCCTCTCTGATAAATTAAAGGGAAAATGATTCGATTCAGCCTTTCTGTGGCTTTATGAAGAACAAGTGAACACTATCATAGGATCTCCTGAGTTGGAAGGAACCCACAAGGACCATCCAGTCCAACTCCTGGCCCTGCACAGACACCCCAACAATCCCACCCTGTGCCCCAGAGGATCATCCAAACCCTCCTGGAGCTCTGGCAGCCTTGGGGCTGTGCCCACTGCCCTGGGGAGCCTGGTCAGTAACCACCACCCTCTGGGGGAAGAGCCTTTCCCTGAGATCCAGCCTGACACAACCTCTCATCATTTGTGTTCCTGGGCACCAGAGAGCAGAGATCAGTGCTTGCCCCTCCACTGCCCCCGAGGAGGAAGCTGCAGACCCCAATGAGGTCTCCCCCCAGCCTCCTCTCAACTTGAATTTTCGATGTCCGTATGAACTTTCTCCTGTTTATACCCAGAATTTCCATTCCCTTTGCTCTCTCCCTCTCCCCCAGGGGCAGTACTTGAGTGTTTGCCGTCTCCCCTGCTTTACGTCCCTTGGGAATTCCTTCTGGACCAGGCTTTGCCCTCTGCTTGTGTGGATGGTTTTGGGGAGGGGGCACAGCAGCTCTGGTTGTCTTGCACCCACTTTCCTTCGTTCCTTCCTTCCCGCAACTTAAAAGGCTGCGATCCGGAAACCTGGCGGTGCCCAGTGATGGGGCTCCTGGAGAGGAGAAGATTCTGAGAATTTCGTGGGTATTTTCTTCCTTGTTGTCAGGTCTGTTGAGGACTCTGGTCATAAATTCCCAGCAGCTTTTCAGCTGTGAGGCTTGCAGCGAGCAGTGAGTGCAGGACTCCAGCGGGGAGGGAACCTCTGCAGCCCCTCGTGGCACTAACGAGGTGGCCCCTGCTAATGAGGGCCTGGTGTTACTGGGTGAATCTGCTGGAGGAATCCTCCCTTTATTGTTTCCCTCTGATGTTGTGGCATTCCTCAAAATCTCTTTCATCTACTTCTTGTCTGCTTGTTAACAACCATCTGCATGCCGAGCACTTGGCTACTTTCAGTCTTTGCCTTATATAATTGAAACTTCTTCCCCTCCTCCTTTTGGAGCTTTCTAGTCGGATCTCTGATGTAGGTGTTTGAATTTTTCAGCTAGTCAAACTAGTACACAGAGTGATCTTCCTGTTCGGGGCTTGCTGTAAAAAAAAAAACCAAACCAAACCCACTTGGTTTTACTTAAATTTATGAGGCCTGTTAGGGAGAAAACTTTCTTGCCCTGAGAGGTTGTGGATTCTTCATCCCTGGAAGTGTCCAAAGGCCAGGTTGGACGGGGCTTGGAGCAACCTGGGATGGTGGAAGGCGTCCCTACCCATGGCAGGAGGTGGGACTGGATGATCATTTAGGCCCCTTCCAACCCAGGGCTGGTGATCTTTAAGATCCCTTTCTGTGATTCTTTCAAACTCTGTAATTTTCCTTCCAGTTCATTAGACTGCGACCAAAATTTTCAAGAAAACTTATCCAGAAAATTTCCCCCCCTCCTTTTTTTTTTCTTTTTACTCTCTGTTCCTACAGGGATCAGCTGGAGTTTTAAAAATGAGCTGGATGCTCGTGGATTTTCTCGGATGAGGAATAGTGGGATGTGTGTGCTCCTGTCCTTGTTGTCCTTGGGAACTGCTGACCTGGTGCAAACAGGAGTATTAATTGAAGTAATGGAGCTCTACTGTGTTTCCCTTCATTTCTGAGAGTAACTTGTCCGAAAGCATCTTGGTTTTATTTATTTAGCTGATGCTTGGTGAGATGGAGGAGGTTTTCTGAGGATTTGTGATTACCTGCTCATGCTGTTGTCTCAGAATGCCGTGGAGCAGGCTGTGTAATGCCACTTTTAAAATCCTGGAATTTAATACAGGAGATTGTGCAATAATTTCAGGGTGATGTCTCCCCTTTGTACCAAGGGGGGTTTTTTTGTTTGTTTTTTATTCAGATTAAAACATCCCACCCTCTCTAGTACGGGTGAACTCCCTTGCAGCCAGCTGACAGTGCTGAGCTGCAATGGCTGCCTTATAATTCCAGTTCTTGTTCCAGCTCCTCTAATGAAAAAAACCTCATAATTTCTCTCCTAAAGCTGGGACTCCTCGAGGTCTGGAGAGGTGCAAATGTGTAATAGTTTGGCTGCTGAGCCCACTTTGGCCCCTGCTTTGAGGCTGTGCAGCGCTGGGCTCTTTGTTGCTGGTACAATTACTTTTCGTGTTTTGCTTTTGTTGTGAAACTCTTGGCTTCAAAGTTTTGTTGGTTTTTTTTTTTTTTTTTTGAATGTGTTTGAAAACATCCCAAGCGTTCCAGGCTTTCTTCTGACATGTGCAAATAAAGTTGGCACGAGGCAGGGAAGGTCCCAAAGCAGCAAAGTCTCCAGCTCTGCCCGTTGTAACTCGCTGGGATATGAGGAACGATCCCGTTTGTGCTGTTTTCGTGCCTCAGACCTTGGGTTGGTGAGTCCTGTCAGCCTGACAACACTGTTTGCAGCAGATTTTAGAACTCCCAGAAGATTGAGAATCTGTATTCTGTTCTTTTGTGTGAGTCTCTTTAAATTTACTGAGCGTTAAGGCCTGGAAGATGTCGTGATACCACGAACTCTTTTCATTTGCTGCCTCTGCTTGTGGGTTGCTTGAGTGGAAGTTGCCCCAGCTCAGTTTTTTTGGCTTGTAGCCTGGCTTTTAGGCACGTGAATGTGACGTGCTTTGCTGCTGCTTGTAAATAAAAAATTAAGTTATTAAAAAAAAAGAAAAAAATAATCCAGTGTTTGCTTCTCTGGAAAAGCCCAACTCCTGGGAAGTGGTGACTGCAGGGTGAGTAATGCTCCATTCCCTCCCACTCCCTCTCCTCTAAAACAACAGGAAAACCCTCCTGAATGCATCTTAGATTAAAAAATACTCCTCGTGAGGTTGATACCATGATACTTGGAGAGGCTGAGGAGAGCTGGGATAATGATGGCAGCTCTGCCTCTTGCATGAGGTGTCTCAACACTACCAATCAAAACATGTTCTAAAAATATCCCACCTTCCAGAAGAGTCCATTCTTGGTCAATCAAAGCCCAGTATTAAAGAGCATACTGTTGATTGCAAAGGGTCCAAATTAAAGAAACAGGCCAATATTCCTCTTTTTTCCCTCTCCAGCTCCTTATTATATGGATATTTGTTGCAGGCATCACGCAGGATGAAAATAAAATTAGCCTGAGCATGAGATCCTTTCAAAATGTGGGGCTTGAACTGCAGGGGAGTTTGCTCAGAAGGTGGAAACTGGCCTGATTTTCTCTGCAGATACTTTTATTCTGTCTCCTGCCTGGTGTCTTGGCATGAAGAAAACATTATCTAGTCCTCGTGAAAAGTCCTGGAGTAGAGAGTGTGTCTTGGCTGAACCTCATTGAAAGGGCTGGGGAAAATCTGTCCAAGAAAAATAAATTTCTGTTGGAGCAGCCAGGCGTGTGTGTGTGTGTGACATGAACCACTTTTGGAGAGATGGGATTGGTACAAATAGAGGGGCTTTGAACTGGCTCTGGGAAATACAGATGAAGTGGGAGGGTAAAGACCCTTTTTCTTACCGATGCAGTTAATGTGTAACCACCTCTTTTTATCCTAAAATAAATTCAGTTCTTGGTGTTTTCTCACCACTTCTTGTCCCTGTGCATCTCTTTTTACCCTGAGCTTTCTGATCCTCTGTAGACCTTGCAGAGGAGCATGTCCCTTTCCTCCTTTGTGGATGCAGGGCTGAATATCTGGGATGAGTGCTGGCTTTCATCCAAGAGGGAGTTTGATGCACTGATTTATATTTCTCTTGCTAGGCTGAAGCCTAAGTTGTTTTTTGAGGGGGGAGCAGAAGGAAACCATGCCCCATCCCTGGAAATATTCAAGGCCAGGTCAGAATTATTTTAAATTAAAGAGGAAATATTTAGGTTGAATATGTGGAAGAAATTCCTCCTTGTGAGGGTCGGGAGGTCCTGGCACAGGTTGCCCAGAGAAGCTGTGGCTGCCCTTGGATCCCTGGAAGTGTCCAAGGAGAGGTTGGAGGGGGCTTGGAGCAACCTGGGCTAGTGGAAGGTGTCCCTGCCCATGGCAGGGCATTGGAACAAGATGATTTTTAAGGTCCTTGCCCATGCAAACCATTCTGGGATTCCATATCTGCTGTCTCTGGTGTTTGGGATCGTCGTTCCTGGTGCAGTGCTGGCATCTGCCCACGAGGGACTGAGTCCCCCAAAGCCCTGACCGTGGCACAAACCTCGTGGAGCTGCTGCTGTTGGGTTGCTGAGGCTGTGCAGACTCTGGGGTTATTAGTTTGCAGAGACACCTCATAGGGCTGTTATTTGGGGAGGGAGAAGAGCTGAAAAACACACCTTGGTGACAGGGGGATGTTTCCCTGGGTACTCTCTGTCCCCTCTGCAGCCCGTGCACAGTTGGGGTCGACTTTTCCAGCTTTGTGGTTGCTCCCTCTCCCCAACCATCCCCTCTCTGGCAGTGTTGTGGGTCAGGAACTCCCCTGTTTGCACTTACAACAGGGAGGAGCCGTGTGTAGCAGCGGCAAACCTGCCACGTCTGCTTGATGCAAACCCGCATTGTCCTTGACAAGGAAAAAGAGCCTTCCAGTAATTCACCTTGCCAGCAAGAAAGAGGATTTATTTTTTAATTTTTTTTTTTTTTTTAAATGAAGAGCAGCTGAGTTGCTTGGAATCAGTGCAGTGTTTAGTGACACCCAAGGAGGATGTACTTCTGCGAATAGGAAATGCTACTTAATTGCTCGAGACGGCAGTTTATTCTTTCATACGAGGGGATTTCAGTCTGTGTGAACCCAGAAATGGGGCTGTGAACTCATTAGTTTGATTTCTTGCTCTCTGCCTCGACATAGTAGAAGAGCATCTCTCCCTTGCAGAATGAAATGCTGAATCTTTCTGTACCTAAATGAGATTAAATTAATACGGCGTTCTGGGGGAGCTCTTTTATAAAGGATCAGCAGCGTTCTGCTCTTGGGCAGGATCGTGGTAATCATCAGACACTTTGGAGTTGAAGGACTGGGGCCACATGGAGCTGTGTAACAGGCCAGCAAAAAGCTGGGATGTGCTGTGGGATACCTGAGGTAGGACTGGGCTCGGAATCAGACTGCAGGAACCCCGAGTCACAGAAATACAAATGCAATTGCTGCTACATTTCCCAAACAGCAGCTGAATTTGACTGTTGTGAAGTAAAAATGGTTTTGTTTTCCCTTTCACATGTGCTGTTTTTAGCTTTTTTTAGCTGTTGGTGTGTTTTAAACCATGGTGGATTGTGAATGTGAATTTACAGTGAGTTTGGGAAGCATTTTGGAGGGTGTGTATGTACACGCTGTGTGCGTGGGGCCCAACGTGCTGCTTTAAAAGAAGCCTCTGTGTTTACTTAGATCCAGCAGTTTGAGGTTCTTGCCCTCATCTCTGTAGTTACAGCTCTGGTTACGTTTGCTGGCTGTGAGGTGGAATGCTGAAGTTTCTTTTTTTGATGCAGTCTCAGTATAATTTTATTGAAGCAGGGTTTAGGACGAGCAGGAGGTGAGGTTTAGGTCTCTAAGAAAAAGCAAGTGTGTTTTGGAAGTTTGAATGTGGAATCTTGAGGTGTGTGACAAGTTTCTCATAGTACAGCCAGGTCACCACAAATGCCACCTGCTTTATTTCATGGAATCCCAGAATGGTTTGCGTTGGAAGGGACCTTAAAGCCCACCCAGTGCCACCCCCTGCCATGGGCAGAGACACCTTCCACCAGCCCAGGGTGCTCCAAGCCCTGTCCAACCTGGCCTTGGACACTTCCAGGGATGGGACAGCCACAAATTCTCTGCGCAACCTGTGCCAGGGCCTCTCCACCCTGACAAGAAATTAGAATTTCTTCCCAATATCTGATCTAAACCTGCCCAAA
>JAWWMA010000088.1:904637-943609 GCA_035041425.1 Mionectes olivaceus | reverse complement strand
CCTGGAGAAAAGGAGGCTCAGGGGGGACCTTCTGGCTCTGCAACTCCCTGACAGGAGGGGGGAGCTGGGGGGGGTTCAGGCTCTGCTCCCAGGGAACAGGGACAGGAGGAGAGGGAACGACCTCAGGCTGTGCCAGAGCAGGTTTAGATTGGATATTAGGGAAAATTCCTTCATGGAAAGGGCTGTCAGGCCTTGGCGGGGGCTGCCCAGGGAGGTTTGGAGTCCCCAGCCCTGGAGCTGTCCAAGGCAGGCCTGGCCGTGGCTCTCAGTGCTCTGGGCTGGGGGACAGGGTGGGCATCGCGCACAGGGTGGGCTCGATGATCTTGGAGGTCTTTTCCAACCTTAATGTTTCTATGATTGCCACCCAAACCCTGTTCTGTGCTGAGCTGCTCAAGGGTATGAGCTCCCCTGCTCCTCAGAGCAGTCCAAGCCTCCGGCCTGAGCGGTGGAACTTCAAGGGTGAGAGCTGGCAGAGGGATGTGCAGACACTGCTGATTCCTGCTGTTAAATATAATCTTTCTCATGAACAGATGAAAGCATAAAACCACTGGGCAGTTGCATACAGCAGCTTCTTGTCCTCCTGGCACAGATAAATAAATCCTAATGGTGGGTTTTGATCTCTTATTCCCAGAAAACTGCTCAGCTTCTGCTGCTGGGTGGGGGCCTGGGCCACCCCTTGCTCTGCTTGTGAGCCCTTGGTGAGGGCTGAAACTGCTGCCAGCTGCCTCTGCTGGGCTTTGCGTGGTGATCAGTTTACTTGAGAACTGGGAGTATGTTAAAAAGCTTCTGTAATCAGCAAAATACTTGTCACTTAAAAATTGGACTGGTATTTTTTGTGTGATGATGTTCTAAGTTGAAAGTTAAAGGACTAATGTTATTTTAGATATTTAGCTCCAGCAGAGCTTAATTTATGTGTATCCCATATATACTAAAAATATCTGTGAAGAATATAGGAAAAGTAAAGGATGGGGGAAGCAGCTGATTGACTTCCCTCCCTGCTGGAACAGGAATGAAGTTGAGGCAGACTCTGGTTGATGGTGTTCAGTCCGAACTTTTCTCTTTAAGGTCTCCTTTTTCTCTCCTGGATTTTCTCTGCTGCGGAGCCTGAAGAGCTGGCTCAACCCAGGCTCTGGATGCTCCAGAGGGTTAGTCTGACTTGCAGGCACCAGGAGCAGCAATCCCTTATCCCAGGACTTGGAAATCACAGTAACAAGGACAATATTCACAGCTCCAGCCAGGCTGTTTTTGATTAGGAGCAAGAAAAATGTGAAACCTTAGGAATTTTGTCAAGGCTTTTGATATGTGAGTACTCGGTGTACTGGAAGAGGAAAATAAACTTTAATGTGAGACTAAACTCTGTTCCAGTCCCTGCACAATATTTTGGAGGCTCGTTCAGGTACAAGGAGTGAGACCTGGGCTTGGGTTTTTAGTTGAAGCCACTTGCTGGGGCTCTCCATGAGGCTTCCATGCTTTTGTGGAAGCTTGGAAGCTCCTCTGCTTCTTGCCTGAGCCTTGTTTTGGAACTTAACTACCCATAAATATTTATACAAATATTGAATGTTTACATGTAATAATTTAGTTGAACCTTTTAGAGCTTCTCTTTCACTGAAGTTTCTCGTGGAAGGGCTTTGCTGTCACACTGTGAAGGCCACAAAGTTGGGACTTTACAAGCTCTGTGGGTGTCCCAAGACAAAAGTGAAGCTACTTTTTGTTCTCTCTTGTTTTAAGGATAATCATCTACCATGCAGGAATAGGTGTTGATATTATTTACTTCTAGGAACTTGCCTGTGTGGATTTCTGTCCCATGTCTCCAAAAAGGCAGACATTTGGGGAGCCTGTGTACTGACAGGCAGAAAGACAAATTCGGAACGATCTGCTCTGGAAAGGATCCAAATGTTTTAATTTGTGTGTATGTAATTCTAGTATCTCTCCTAGAGCCAAGTCTGCTCTCCTTAGACTTGATGATAATGCGTAGCACTGAAGTGTTTTCATCTTGAAAACACTGCACAAACATGAACTAACCCGGCAGTTAAGCCCTAAACTTTCTTTTTGGTGACGTTTACTCAGGTCTGAGAGCTGACTGCTCTCTACATTGGCTGTAATGTTAAATATCTGCATTGTCTGCAGTGGTAAATACAGCACTGGGAGCACAGCACAGGCTCCCAGGCTGGGGCAAAGAGTGCTGAAAATAGAACCATAAAATCCCAGAATGGTTTGGGCTGGAAGAGACGTGGAAGCCCATCCTGTTCCACCCCCTGCCACAGGCAGGGACACCTCCCACTAAACCATTTGCTCCGAGCTCTGTCCAGCCTGGCCTTGGACACTCCCAGGGATCCAGGGGCAGCCACAGCTTCTCTGAGCAACCTGTGCCAGGGCCTGCCCACCCTCCCAGGGAAGAATTCCTTCCTAATATCTGATCTAAACCTACCCTCCTTCAGTTTAAGACCATTCCCCCTTTATATATATACATATATACACACACACAAATATATATATATAAAAAATATAAGTCTTCCTTGTCTGATATGTATAAATAGCTGCTGATGGTTCCTCGGCGGGGGGATGGAGGGAAACTCAGGTCACTTTTGCATGAGAACTGGCCTGAGCAGAACCCCCGGTGACCACGTGGCACTGGATCAATTCTCCTGGCAGGAGGCTTTCAGTTTTCATGGAGGGTGTAACTGATGTCATTGCTGTGCAGTGACAAGGCAGCAGTGAGCTCTGGCTTCCACTTGCTCCACTCAGGGGGCTGGATCTGTGTGCTTTTCCTGCATAATCCCATATTCCAGAAACCTGTCCTGCCGTTGTTACCGTACCACCGGTAACGGCATAATGTCAGTCGGCCAAGGGATGGAGTTTGGTGAGCAAAGAAGTTGAAGGAAACACAATGACAGAATGAGATAAGAAGAGGAAATGGATATAATACTCACCAGAAAAGCTGAGTGATCAATACGAGTTTATGCTGCTTGTTGAAACACCCCCCGGTGATTTGGATTGAACCATTTGATACAGATGGTCAGAATTCCAAGGGCAGCATAGAATCCCAGGATGGTTTGGGCTGGAAGGGACCTTAAAGCCCATCCATTCCCACCCAGGTTGCTCCAAGCACTGCCCAGCCTGGCCTTGGACACTTCCAGGGATGGGGCAGCCACAACTTTCATTACTTCTAAAATTATTCTTAAATACTTTTTTTTGTTGCCTATGTCAGGACCTCTACAGGTCATGCTGCTTTTTTTGTGCATGGGGGACCAGTTGGCTTAGAAATCTCTCATTCCCAGGGACAGGAGGCCACGTCACGGCGTGTTAAGTCCTTGAGAACCGTTCCTGGCTCGCCTGGATTGTGGTGCAGCTTTAAAAACCTTTATCTTTGTGCTTTTGCTGAGGGTTATTGTTGCTTCCTTTAGTTCTCTTAGCAGAACAGGTGGCCTTATTCTTTGGTGTCTTGGCAGATTTCCTCTTAAGTCTTATTTTAGCGAGTTGAAAGGGGAAGAGGGCACAGGGTGCTTTTCTGAAGCCTTATTCACCGAGGATTTATTCCCACCAGCGTCGTGGAGGCTGGAATAGCTACTCCAGCATTCTTTGCTGTTTCGAGGCAATTACTGTTTCTTGGTTTCTTGAAGTGGGAGATGATGTCCTATAAAGGAAGAAGATAACCAGGAGAAGCACTGAGACATGGAAAGAAGGACCCCAGGTTTTTATTCACTGCCCCAGGATTTACCCATTTTGTCTCAAGACGCACACAAGGGTCTTTTTTTTGCAGGAGCTTGTGAGGGGTTGGAAAGCTGAAAATGAACGTGGCCAGCTCTTTTCAGCATGGAATAGTAGGTGGTTGAACAGAACTGCTGCAGTTGGACATTTATTAACCCCCTCATTCCTCCACCATTGTCCCTCTTTCTGTGCCTTTAGTGAAGCCTCACCCAAAGTACGTGGTGAGCAGAGGTGGAGATGCTCCACTGCTGCCATTAAATAATGCTTTTCCTGTATGTTTTCTGTAATAACAGCTGAAAATGGGTGCAGCCTGTTCGTTTCCTGCTCTGTGAAATCAATAGGAGCCTAATTTTTTTTTTTTTTTTGTAATTTGGTCATTGCTAAATACTTTAAAAGAGCTTTGGGTTTTGTCAGCAGCCTGTGCAGCAGAAAGGGAGACAGCTGCTTGTGATGGGTCACTGTGTGTGTGTGCCCTGATCTCACAGGTCTGGCTGGGTCACCTCTGTCACACCGTGTCTCTGTTTCCATGAGCGATCAGATTCTCCAGTGACTCGGAGCTGGGACACTTTCCCTGTTTGCTCTTTTCTCGGTGTGTGATTCACTGAGTTTTGACTGGGGCTTTGGGAGGGTGGCTGTAGCTGTGCTGAAGCCCTGGGATTGCTTGTTAGGAGTAGAAGACAAGAAGAGATGCTTGTTCCAAGTTTTCTAATTACGTGTTTGAATTTCTCCCTGCTCAGCTCACCTGTAATAAATCAGACACCCACAGGTTACGTGACCCCGATCTCTGTCTTTTCTGATAAAGGCCCTTAAATGATCTTTCCATTAGTGTTTTTAGCAAACATCTGCTGGAGGATTGCTTTTAAGGACCTGGCTGTGTTTGAACTGGGTTTTATTTCAAGTCTAGCTCAGCCCAGGTATTTCAGGCTGCCCTGTGCAGGTGCTGTAGGACTGTAACCCCGACCTCCTTGAAGCTCTGCTGGCAGCACATTGGTCGCGGTGCTATAAATAACCAGTGACTTCCCAAACGTAATTAGTGTCTTCATTGTCCTCTGAATAATGTGTGAAGCAGGTGTGAGCTCCACATCCCCTTCCAGCAGGATTTCCAGCTTAGAGAGGCAGGTGGACCTGGTGGCTGTGCTGAGCATTTCTTGCTTGAAGGAGGGGGAGGTATTTGGGTAGCAAACCCTCCTGGCTGCCCCCTGGGCGAGGCTGGTGCAGGGCTGCTGGAAATGGGTGCTGGAGTAGGTTGTCACCCAGATGATTGCAGGGATGGAGCACCTCCTACAAGGACAGGCTGAGAGAATTGGGATTGTTCAGCCAGGAGAAGAGAAGGCAGCAGGGAGACTTAATTGTGGCCTTCCAGTGCCTGAATTAGCCTGCAGGAAACACGGAGAGAGACTTTCCAAGGGCCTGGAGTGACAGGACAAGGGGGAAGGGCTTCCCAGAGACCAGGGATAGATGGGATTTTGGGAAAGAATCCTTCCCTGTGAGGGCCTGTGCCACAGGTTGCCCAGAGAAGCTGTGGCTGCCCCATCCCTGGAAGTGTCCAAGGGGCTTGGAGCAAACTGGGATTCTCCTCTATGAATTGAGGAAAGTAGTAAATCCTCATAAGGATTGGAGTCTTACCTGCCAGTTCTCTTCATTTCAGGCTTTCTTTGAAGGAGGTAGCACAGATCAGGATCCATTGTCAGTGCTTTCTGCTGGATCTGCTCCATCTGGGTAACTTACGTTCCGTACATGGCTTTAGGCAACCCATAAAAACCAAAATTTGCTGTTCTTGATCGTTGTCCAGCCACCTTTCAAAGTCTCATTTCATTACTGGCCTTGACTGTGAGTTGAGGGCATGTCAGCACTCTCTGTACCTTTTGGGGGGGAATTTAATGAAAGCAATAACTCGGATTATAATCCTTGGATTGAAGCCTGCACGATGGAGCTGATTCCATGAAGGCATCCAAACACTTGGCTCTGTCTCTCAACCATGTCAAAATTAGCATGGCTGGATGTTTGAATGCTTGAAGTACTCGGTGGGTGCTGATGACTGGGTCACGTTGCTGGGACTGACAGTGTTTTCAGCTTGAATCTCCCTGAAGAAGCACAGGGGGTATGGGTGGTGCCTCTTCATCTTCCAGCTGCTGGCTTGGAGCGAGCAGGACCAGACCGAGATGGATGGAGCAGTGCAGTGTGTTGGACAGTGGGATGGAAAAGCCTCTGGAAGGAGATGAAATGATCCTGAGAGAACTGGCAGGGGATAAAAAAAATAAAAGAGAAAGCAAGCTCAGAGAAATGATGTCAAGAATACTTGTTTTTGCCTTACATCATGAGGGCTGATGAGATCATTTCTGTAAGAGGAGATCACCGTGGAGACCTTGTGGTTGAGCTGAATAAAGTCTTGTTGACTTGAGCTGGAATGAGTTCTCAAAAACCACTTTTCTTGCTTAGTATGATCTTGTAGCCATCAGTTCTGGTTTTCTGCCTTGCCTGCTCGTTGGGAAGCTGTGTTGCAAATACAAGAACTTGTGGATGTGATCTTGTTGCCTCTTGCCATCTGAAGAGAGCTCAGATTTAAACAGGAGATGTGATGGCTTTTCAAATCTGTTGTCATTTACTTAAAACTCTACTTAAAATTTTCTGGCATGGGAATGGATCATTTACCACCCCCACTCCCTTTTTTTTTTTTAAGCAAGTCTTCTTAGTGGTCTAATTCCAACAATGTCTTTCCTCGATTATCCAGAAGCATTTTCTCTCCTTTTTAAAAAAAACACACAAACATAAATCCCAATCCTGTAATTCTACCCCATATTCTTTTGTGTCTGCTAAATCTGGTGGAAGTGTTAAGTGTGTTTCCATGCTTTCCTTTGCTGTCAGTACCCGTGAGCCATCTTGCTGTCAGTGATGCGTCTCACTGCGTTTTGTTCCTTCAATCAAGGTTTATTTAGCTTTTGGTTTCTGCGGAAACTGCTCAGAATGCCTCCTGTTCTTGGTCTGCCCTTTCAGTTGCTCATCATCTGGGACATGGTTTTTGTGTGAGAACCGTGCTGATGGCTTGGTTATGAACCTGTTGAGTACCAAAGGTTTTTTTTTCTTTTCCAAAAGAGTTGTCATTTAAACGCTAATTAATGATTTAATTTTAATTTAGGCTTGAAAAAAAGTGTACAGAAGGGTGTTGAAGTTCTGACATGCCTGGCTCTGCCATGAGAGGGGTTTATTGTGTCTTACCCAGAGAAGCCGTGGCTATCCCTGGAAGTGTCCAAGGCCAGGTTGGACGGGGCTTGGAGCAACCTGGGCTGGTGGGACTGGACGATCTTTAAGGTCCATTCCAACCCAAACCAGTCTGTGGTTCTGTGATTCATTTGGGATTGTGTCAGCAGGTGAGATGAGGTCTCCCTTTTCCAAGCAGATCACTGAACGTGCTGTTATAACTCCCTTTAACCCACGCAGGTGATATTTGTCTCGTGAAGTTTGCACAAAGGTTATGTTGACACCAGCGGGAGTTCTGCTAAGATTGAAGGTGTTGTGCCCTAAATTCGTGCTGTCCTTTAGACCCTAATTACCAGTGCACTTTGGCTCCAAGCCCAGGAATGGCATCTCTGAGTTTGGGGTGCCGGAGGGTGAACAGCATCTTGTGCTCGGAGGTGTGATCTCCACATATGGGGACGGGTCCTTGTCCAGAGTAAAATGGTCTTTCCAATGTGTGTTTACCTCTGGTAAACTTTGGAGCACAGGGCTGTGAAACCGAACCGGGATTTCATTGAAGAATTCCGTGGATGCTTCTTTCTTGGCTCAGATGCTCCTGCCCCTTCTTCCTTGTCTCCTTTCGCCGTGCCATCTGTCTGTCATCTGCTTTCTCGCTTCCCTGACCTATTTATGAAATATGTTTTTGCACAACCCCTTTCGCAGTGGCTGCAGAGGAGCGTGACCAGGAGTCGTGACCAGGCTTGTTTCCTCTTCCTCTTCGTTCAGTTTGTCAGGTCTAAGCCCTTTGGATTTGCTGGGTATCTCGAAATTTACGTGGTGGTTTCCACCCGGGGCCGTGCAGAAGATTTTCCGGCCGTGGTGAGGCGGGGACAGGGCAGCGTTAGAGGTTGGGATTTGTCCGAGTCCTGGCAGGAGGTGGGGTCGGGTTTGGGTTGCAGCTCTCGCCCCGTCGCAGTTCAGCTCCCACAAAGAGGAACTTCATCGGCGGAGCTTTGGACAGTGATTTCATTGTCCCGGGACGGCTGGGCACGGAGGGGCGTGTTGGGCTCTGTCACGGGGCCAGGTCTGAGTCCACACCTGTCCGTGGGCAGCAGCGGCAGCTCCTGCAGTCGTGGTGCTCCCCTTTCCCACTTTGGAGGGTTAAGGCTGGGATCTGCTGCAGCTGGTCTCAAGCTGAGCCAGCAGCAGGATCACTGTTAGCACGTGTGTTGTGATGGGACAGCACTGCGGTAGCGACCAGTCTGGGTGTGCTTCCTTTCGTAGAATCATGGGGTGGTTGGAGATGGGAGGGACCTTAAAGCTCATCCAGTTCCACCCCTGCTATGGGCAGAAACACCTTCCACTATCCCGGGTTGCTCCAACCTGACCTTGGACACTTCCAGGGATCCTCTGGGCAACCCCACCCTCATAGGGAACAATTCCTTTCCAATATCCAATCTAACCTTGCCCTCCTTCAGCTTAAAGCCATTTCTTCCTCTTCATATTCCAGAAAAAAACCCGGTAAATTGCCAGCAATCCCCCAGATCTCTCTGTAGTACATGTCCATGGTAAAGTAGGAGCTTAATAACTTGGCATGTTCCAGTCCAAGGACCCTGTGTCCCACCTGCCAACTCGGCTGGCAAGGAGGGAGCGCTTGGAATGGGGGATATTTTCATGCCTTGTATAAATGGCTGAAAAGACCTTAATATAATTGGAGTTGGACGGTGCCATACACACAGGGAACAAAGCAGTAGCGTTGGATTTGTTCTGGAAAGGGTGTTTTATTGTCCACATTTTTCTGCTTGAGATAGCAAAGGAAAAAAAAAAAAGCCAGGGAGAGGGAGGAGGACGGAGTGGTGCTGATAAGGCGGCTCCCTTTTGGTTTCCTGCCTGCACAGTGGGAATGGATCTGTCCTGGCAGTGATGGATCTGAGGTTGAACATCTCTGTTCACACGTTTCTGTGCATTCAGTTCCAAATAATCATGACATCTCAGGATGGTTTGGCTTGGAAGGGACCTTAAAGGTCAGGTTTCTCCAAGACCCCGTCCAGCCTCATTTATTTTTCTCCTAATTGTGGATGTTCCATAGGCAGAGGGGGTTGTGAAGGAATGGCAGAATTTTCAGAACTTCCTGGATTTCTCTACCCCTTCTGGGTAGGGGCTTTCTCAGCAAATACATCTGGGAAATTTCCTTTGAAATTATTTGTCCAGTCTTGGATGTTGTGACCATCAGAGCTTTGGGGGAAGGGGGGATTAAAAAACCAAAACAGCAAAAAGGCAAAAAAACCCCAAACCCTTGATGCAGCCTGCTGTAGATCAGATCATGTTTTCTTTTTAAACTCAGGCATGATAATAAATATATTCAGGATTACTAAAGCTGCAGCTTTTTGGGTTGTTTTGTTTGTGGTTGTTTTTTCTGCATTGTTTTGGGCGCTGAGGAAAGAAAAGTGGAGCACAAGGGGACAAAAAGATTTGCTGAACAAAGCATGTCCTTTCCCCAGCTTTTAGGGAGTAGCTGAAGTGTCTTTAGGAAGAACCTGAGCTGCAGGGAGGGAAGGAGGAAGCACCCAGGAGCGTGTAACCAGTTGTGACAGAGGAATGTCTGCACAGCCCTGCTCCCCAAATTCCCATAGAAGACACCTCATGTAGTTGAACTAACAAAAAGCCCAAACAACAACTTGCCTATGAGCGACTACACGAGTGGATTGTTAACCTGTGCCTGACCCCATCGCTTTTAATCTCAATAATTGAAATTAAACCCATATAATCGCTCCTAAACTTGTGTGTGTGTCTGTGACACAGATTTTGCTCCAGAAGAGCCTGGCAGTTGTGGGGTGGGGGGCAGGGGGACAGGCAGCTGTAGGATCAGCAGTGCCACAATGTGAAAACCCTCCTTTTATCCTGCTTTTCCTCCCCCACCTCCCCTCTGCTCAGGAGGGAATGCTGACCTGATCAGAGGGAGCTTTTTTTTTTTTTTTTTTGGCCTGTGTTATATTAATTAAAAGAAAGAAGGTAGTAAATTGATAGTTACCGTGGAATGTCTTCTGTGAAGCTAAAACCATTGCACTCTGAAGCCTGGGACAATAAATACACCCCAGATAACAGCTCCTCTTGACAGAGAGCCAGAACTGGAGTGCCAGGACTCCGCTGGCCACCTTAGAGATGACAAAAAGATGTTGAGTACCAGGGCCAGGGTCAAATGGCAGATCTGTAGTGGATCAGGGACTTAGCAGATCTGGGACTGGAGGCCCAGCTTTGGAGCCTTTTAAACCACAAGAGCTGCTTCTTCCCCCCCTCCTGCCCTACCACGTTACAGAAGGAGAGTGGCGGCCCTCGGTCAGGATTCCATACTGATGGTGTCCTGTCTCTGAGGGAAGGTCTTCCTGTACGATGTAGTAGATAAATTCCAGTGTTAGATTCCCACCATGGATACACAGACATAGACTCTGCTGTCAGCTTCTTGCCCCTCTTCCTTTTTTTGGTCCATTCTTCACTTTTTTTCCTGTCCAGGTGTGGGTTTCCTCCTCAGAGCCTGCCTGGAGTTAATCCCATGTCTCTGCTCTCAGTGATAGTTCACATGTTCTATAAATCATGTGGGCTGATGCTTTTTGTCTCTGGGAGAAACTGCACACTTGTGATTTCATGTGTTTGGATCGGGGGTTCGTCACTTAGATATACAAATGGGTCACGAGTCTGAGGAGTTTGAATCAAAATTACACACCAGCAAGAGGTTTGTACCCTTGTACCCCCGTTGGGCTGTGATCTTAAACGGTGTGAGTGGTAACAGAATGGTAACAAAAATCTACATGGCATTTAGTGGGACACAGTGGGATGTTCATGGATTGCCAGAAGAACTGGGGAGAAACCCCAGGAGCTGGTTCTCCGGCCTGTTAAGTTTTAAGCTGGTTTGTGAAGCACTTGGAAATCACATCATTTGTTTCTGTGCCCTTCTGAGCACTCCAGAGTGGAAGGGAGGTAAAGGTTAAATTAGGAAAGGTTAAATGAAAGCTGGGTTTCATATGAAACTCCTGTTACATACTAAGCTAAGACCTCTGTGGCTTGTTTGTTAGTGTTGTCATGAAGAGGCTGCAGCCAGGCCAGGAGAAACATAGGAATGTTTTGTTTTGTGTGGACCTGAGGACGTGGTTGTTTCAGTATTGAAGGTGCAAGCCTGCTCTGAGTGGCAATTGCAGTAAACAGAGGATTGTTTTAATGAGAATCTCTGGTTTCAAGAACCTGCTTCGTTAACCCTTCACATCTGATGATCTTGGAGGTCTTTTCCCAACCTGTTTGCTTCCATGTTTCTGTGATGTGAGCAAAGGGGTCCCTACAGGCTTTTGGCTTTATTTAAAGGAAAACTTGTGTGAGAACTTCAGTGCAGCTTGGGGATTCTCAAGTGGAATAAACTCTTCATTTGAGGAGCCCTTGAGAACAGGGCACTGCAGGGCAGTGGTGGGTTCTCAGCCTCTCACAGGAATTTGGGGTGTTGTGCACCAAATACAATCCATTTACAGCTTGAGTGGCTCCCACCGGAA
The DNA here is from genome assembly GCA_035041425.1 of Mionectes olivaceus. Lineage (NCBI taxonomy): Eukaryota > Metazoa > Chordata > Aves > Passeriformes > Tyrannidae > Mionectes > Mionectes olivaceus. The sequence continues at coordinate 932,192 of JAWWMA010000088.1, read as the reverse complement.
TCCCAGCATTCAGTTTTTGCCCATCACCACCTCAGCTCTGCAGACTCATCCGGATCCTGCTTCCTTCCCCCTCCAAGGCTCTCAGGGCTTGAATAAGCCCGTGCTCTTTTTCAGGAGAGTAAATAGGGGATCTGTAAGTTTAAACATTAAGGCCTTTGTCAGGCCCACGGGGAGTACCAGAGGCCTCCTGTGGATAAAATGATGTCTGGGGGAGGCCCTGGCTTGCCAGTGCTTTGGGCTGTGTTGGAGGACGGAGGGTTGGCAGCAGGGGACTGGAGTCCTGTGCCCAGGGCACAGGTGGAGCTCCGGCAAAGAGCCTGTTCCGCTTTTTCCCTCCCAGCCACTTGTGCTGAGAGCTTTTTGTCCTTGTCTCAGAGGGCAGTGCTTCAGCCAGGGTGGAGGGGAGGATGTGACCGACATGAGCAGCCCTCAGATGGCTTGCCAAGTGGAGCTTTGGCTCCTTTTTGTCTCGATCATTTCCTAGCGGATCATCCAGATCCTGTTGTTCAGCTCCAGCATGTGCCACCTCTCGCCTCTGCCGTGTATCCAGGGAAATGCTCCTCCTTTTTGCTCTCCTGAGCTATGGAACTGCATTGCCCTGGCAGGGGATGCACAAACAGCCACAGGGCATTGCCTGGCCCTGCTCTGGCTGGAAGCAGACTTTGTGCTACTTTAAGTCAGCAATTTATCGCAGGATTTAATTGTTTCTGGCAAACACGTTCGGAAGATAGTGAGGGCTGAAATAGTGGTTCTTAAACTGTGCTCTGAGGGACCATGCAGAGGGATTTGCAGACTCATTAAATGATCTTTCTGATGGAAAACTTGATAAAGGGGCCAGGAATGCCTGAGAAATTCATGGGTGTTGACAGACGTCCCTGTGTGCGAAAGCTGTGGCGGGAGGAGGGAGGTGACACACCATGTGTCGGTCGGTTGCATTCGGATGAGATGGGAAGCTCCCTGAAAACCCTTCATTAGTGACATTCATTAGTGGCCAGAGTTGCTCTTCTGGAAGATTCTTCGACCTGGTCAGGGCTCAGCCCTTTCTTGGAAAGCAGAGATGCTCTTTTGTGTCTCCCATTTGATGTTTGAATCCTGTGTTTCTTCAGCCCTTTGTACGCCGGAGAGTCGGCGATAAAAGGGGTTTCACGTGGCTGAACAATGCAGATTGTGCCTTTCTTCTCCTCCTGGAAACCAAAGTGAATTTTCACAGCCTCATTTTGTCCATCCTCTGCCACCCCCTCCCCAGGACAGCTCTGCCCAGAATGCTCCTTCCTCCTGTGCCCCCAGCTCACCTGCCCCAAACCAGCAGCTTCCCCTGCATCCCCGCAGGGATCTCGGTCTGAGGTTTGATCCAGTGCCATGAAACCTCTCTGCATCCTTCACCGGGGAGCTGAGTGGCTAATTCCATCATTTATACCTTCTGATCTGCTGGCTCTGGTGCTGCCTGCCTGCAGTTAAGTAGCTGGGGGCAGCCACCCTTCTCCCTGTGCCATCCCAATGCTCCGTGACCGCTCTTCTGCCGTGTTTCTCTGTGGCTCCAGGCAAAACCCGGCATGGCGTGACTCACAGCAGCCTCCTGTTGTTGTCCTCTCCCTTTCCATTTCTCTCCGGACTTTTTCCGTGCTCCTGTACTCTATAGCAGCCCTTTAGCCAGGATTATTTCATCCCATTTCTTAGATGAAGGACTGGAAGGCCAGAAATGCGTTATTTCTGTGTTAACTGGAAGAGCTCTTCGGGTTGGGAGAGGAAACTTCCCCTGGATTGATGCCAGAAATAGCACGGCTGCCCCTTCCCTTGGCTAAATGACCTTCAGATTTAATATTGATGTGTAGCTTTATCCTTGCTCTGTTTCAGACTGAAGAGGTGATCTCTGCTGGGGACCACGCTGGGAGAGGCCTGGGTAGAGACACGTGTTAAGGGCTGCAGAGGAGCCAGGCTTGGCATTACAGAGGGAATATCTGCAGCTCCAGTGGGTGTTCCCCTCAAAGACCTGGTGTTCTTGTTGCTTCAAGCCCAAAAAAACAAAAAGGCATTTTCATTTTTCCTTCAACTCTGAAACAGCTGGGATTGAAGGCTTGGAAATCAGGGCAAGCCCCTGAGTGAGTGGGCATGAGATGGGATTGCACACATGCACCTTGTTCCTGCTGCTTTCCTGGAAGGCTGGGAAGCAGATTGCTTCTCCCTGGAAGTCTGGGAGCCTTGGAATGCACTTGGTGGGTGAATCCCGTGCTGCTGTGCTGTTGGGTGTCAATACTGCCCCAAAAATCCATCAGTTCTCCCTCACTCCCTGCCCAGCCCAGCCCATTTCAGCCATGTTTGGCATTGGTGAGAACTTCTCCTTGGCTGCCCAGCCCTACCTGATTTGTCCTGCATGGTCCAAATAATTGTATTTTTTAGAATCATAGGGTGGTTTGGGTTGGAAGGGACCCTAAGGAACACCCAGTTTCACTCCTCTGCCCCGGGCAGGGACACTTTGCACTAGACCAGGTTGCTCAGAACTCCATCCAACCTGACCTTGAACACTTGCAGGGACGAAGAGTCAAAACCTCTCTGGGGTTCTCCACTTCTACCTCTGTGTGAGCTTAAAATCCTCCTTTCTCTAATGAGCAGTGAAGAAGACTGTAAAAAAGCTCTCTAAGAGATTTTTGTGAAGAGGGTTTAGGGCTGTTTTTCGCCAGGTACGGAGCAGAGCCTGATTTTGTGATGCTCAGAGCTGTGTTTATAAATGCAAACTTCGTGTTGGAATTCTGTGTTTGTAAAACTCCCTCCTCTTCCTCCCAGGATGTGAAAGAGCAGATAAGGAGGGTGAGGTCATCCCAGCAGTGCAGAAATTTCCCAGGCCTTAGAGCTGGGAGCTGCTTTGGTGTAATCACTTATCCTGAAGTTTCATTTTGATCTTGGGCTGCAGAACCTGTGGAGTTAAACAAAAGGCCCCCCCCCTTTCCCTGTGAGCCATGACAAAACACCCTTTGACCTCAGCTCTTAAGGGCTGCATAATAAGAAGTGAAGGGAGACTGAGGCTGCTTTTTCATCCCTGGAAAGATGGGAGTGTCCAGTGCTGCTCCCTCCTGTCTGTTGGTACTTACTGGGTGCAGTGGGTGGGGGAGAAGAGGAAGATTCCATTTCTCCTGCGAGCTGCACCAAGAGGGAAATGAGAGCAGGTTTTGTTTGTTGGCCTGCTCACTTGTGTCCTGAATTGATGATGGTCAGAACTGGCTTGGATGAAAACAGTTTGGACAGAAAACTGTTTCTGCCTCCCGTGTCAGTCTGTGAAGAACTCCACTGTTGGGAAGTTTGGTAAATACTGAAGGAATAGTCATCCTTTCCTCTTCCAGGGAGAGTAGAGCATGGGGAGAATAGAGCAAGGAGTTCTTCTCTTCAAGGGTAACTCCACTTTTTCTCTTGGATATCCCTTTTGGAGATTGTTTTACTGGTGCTGCCTGAACGGGCCAGTCTTTGGGACACTGAGACAACTGTAGTGGCACTTGTTTAGATCAACTTGAGGGTCAGGAAAACAGCCTGGGGCAGTGCCTTTCTCTTCATGGCGTGAGCTGGAAGGTTTGAAAGTCCTGGAGAATAGTTCCAGAAACCCTTCTGAACAAGGAAGAGCATGTCCCAAGGAAGTCCTGTTCTGACACGGGTGTTGTGTTAAAGCCGCTCACCAAAGCTGGGGGCTGCCACCCCTCACCCTGGCAATCATTTCCCGTCCTTTCTGCATTATGGAATATTGATTTACTGCGGAGCATAAAAATGTGCCGTGCTCAGCAGAAGGGCCTCTCCAATTGTTCTGCTCCAGGAACACTGCTGCTCAGGAATGTGAAATAAATTTTCCCTTTTAACAATGGACCCCTGATTTGCATAGTCTCCATTCTGGTGTCCCCCGGGGATTGTGGCACTAATGGGCTGCAGCGAGCGCTCCCCCACTTGGACGCCAAACTCCTCTCTTTGCACACATACAAAGGGCTTTGCTGGGGAACAAGTGTAATAACTCCTCAGACAGTTTACTCCGGGCCGTGATTGTCTCCTCTCTGCTGTGCACTTAGTTTTGGTTGAGGAACTTAGGACGCTGAAAGCCCCCTCCCTTCTCTTTGATGTTTTAACGGCATTAATTTCAGGGAAGCTCCTTTCCCAGTCATCCAGTGGTGCTGAGTGCAAGGGGATGTCTTGGTGCTGAAGGCACGCCAGGAGCTGGGAAGGGGCTGGTTTGCTCAAGGGTGACCTTCTTGGGAAATACTGGCAGCTGCACCAGGGGGTGGGAAGGACATGATCTTTAAGGCTCCTTCCAACCCAAACCATTCTCTGACTGAGGGTGTCCCAGCAGCTTTTACTGATTTTACGGTGTTTCCTGGTGAGGATGCTGGTTTTCCACACAGGGATGTGTTGGCTTTTGCTGGTATATCCATCCCCATGAGCTCCTCTGGACCTCTGGCCACAAGCAGAGCTTTAGGATGGAGTTGCAGTGTTTGCAGTTTGTCTTATTTTAAAGAAACTCAGGAAAATGGCTTGTTGTGGTTGTTGCTGGCTGTGCTCTCGGCGCAGTAGTGAAGGTCAAACCCAGCCTCTGTTATCACTTACTGTCTCCTCTTGGTGAACAGGAGTGGTTTTGCCAAAGGAAGGTTTTAAATCTCTTGATGAGATCCCACCTTTAATGTGAAGAGGAGGGGAAAAAAAACAGCAGCAAAATGTCTGATGGCTTAAGTGCTTCTACCACTTTCTGCTTTCTTGCTAGTGGAAGAAGTTGAGCTCTTCATGAGAAGTACGGGTCTAAGACAGTTAAAAGATTGTCCTGTGCAACCCAGACTGAATGGGAAGCTGTTGTAAGCAGAATTATAATATTGATAAAGGAGGATATGCTCCTGGAAGATGTTTGTTGTGGGCTTGAGCCATTCAATTTTAGGCACTTTGAGGGCAAAGTAGGCATCTTGGTGCTTAGTTTGTAATGTTGAGAATGGCAGCTTAACCAGAGCTCCGAGGGAAATATTCCCAATGGACTGTCAGCAGAGTCAGTTTGTTGTTGAGTTATAAACATCTTTGGTACATGTTACAGTCTCACCTTCTTGCTCCTGGATTTAGGTGCGAGGGAGTAAGACTGCCTCAGTTTCTGGGATGGTGATGATGATGATCAGGCAGAATCTTCATTAGCTTTAAGAGCTGCTCTGCTGCGCCTGCCTCGGTGCCTGTGAGCTCGTGGAGGAAAACGGTCCCAATAAATTCTCTTTAAAACATGGTATTTTTCAAGTGTGCCTCGGGAGAGTCGATTTGCCCAGTGTAAGACCCGGCTCCTGGTGTCCACGCTCTTCTAATCCTACCTCCTGTCCCCACCTTCCCCTTCTCTCCCCCACACCTTGTTCGTGGGGGCCAAAGCGGGATCCAGACGTGGCCCAAAGCACAGCTGAAAGAATAAACTCCCAATTTTCAGCTATTGTCACAGAAACAATTGTTGCTGCTGAGGGCTGAAGAGCAGCTGGAGCTGGGAATGGCTGTTTTTCAGACAGTCAGCTGAATAAATGCTCAGGGCAGTGCAGAAATGTCACGGTGTAAAGATCTGGGGCACTTGGATTTGAAACAGCCCACAAAGTTCAGACCTACCCCTGGCAACCAGCAGGGAGAATTTCAGCGAAGATCTTAAAAGCATTCTGGAAACTAAGAAAGAAATAAACTGAACTCTGAGGCTGAGCAGAGCTTTCTGCTGAGTTGGGCTGTTTTGCTTCTGCCTGGTCCATGTGCTGCTGAATTCATGCCTTGGCCATGAACTCAGTGGAAAGTGAAATCACAAGGGTGTGATGGTCACTGTGTTGAAACCTCTCTGTAGTTAATGGTGCACCACAGCACAGAACCCGTATGATTAGGGGTTTTCTGGGCTCCAGGGAAAATGAAGACTTCTTTTCTTTCTTCTTTTAAACAGATGACACCTCGGGGTAGCTGCAGAAGTTTTAAGTGAGCCTGGGGGGTAGTGATATGGCAGCAGAGAGCAGGAGCTTCACAGGAACTGGGTGAAGTGGGATTTTGGGAGCAGAGGGCTGGAACCGCCTCTGTATCCATGCTGAGCACTTTGGGAAGATCCCTCTTGGCAGCAGCCTTTGGGAATGAAGACAGGAGAAGTAGTAAGATGGGATAACATGACTTCAAAGCTTGGGAAAATAATGAAATTAAAAACCCAGACCAGGAAAATCTTGGAGTGCTCTGCAGTGCTCGAGTGGTGCTTTCTGGTCTACATATCAGGAGGATACTGGATCAGGGCAGTGGTCACGGCCCTAAACCTGCAGGGTGTTCTGTGCAGGGCCTGGAGTTGGACTCCATGATCCTTGTGGGTCTCTCCCAACTCTGGACATTCTGTGATTGTCTCATGGTATTTTAGGGTCACCGTCCAAACAGAAGGTGTTTAATGCATCCTTCCAGCTTTAAAGCCAAAACCTCCTGAGGGATCCACTCTGCTTTTGAGGCACCATTCTCCCAGGCTTTGTGGGCAGAGCCACCCCCTGTTCCTCTCGAGGTTCGCGTGTTCCCTTTGGCATTGTGGGTGGGGCTGGAGAAAGGGCCGGCACAGACAAGGTGAGTGACTCAGCATCACCAGCACATTGTGAGTCACTGCTGCTGTGCACCCCTGCAGGATCCAGCCCTGGAGGCTCCGAGGTGTTCCACGTGGGGAGGGACTGCTGTGTCACAGCATGTGCATCCCAGACAGTGTGCCTTGTGTAACCCCTGGGGCCACGTGGAGCGTCGCCTTCACGGAATCGTGCAGTCACTTAGGTTGGGAAGGACCTCTGAGGCCATCGGGTCCAGCCTTTGGGTGGTGGTGCTCTGGAACTGCTCTGATTTGGGGCCTTCACTCCACTCCTGGAGCTCAGCCAGGCCCCTGAGCGTGACGTGCGTTGGGAGGACTTGATGTCACAGTTTCTGCAGGTGGTGTTTCCCCAGCCAACAGGGCTGTTCCGAGCTCAAAACAGGAGGTAAATAAAATGGTGATTTTTAGTTTACTGATGAGAAACCGAGCACAGCTTGTTTGTTCTGTGTGTCTGTGTAGAATCCGTGGGGTTATCCCTTCCCACTTGCTGGGATTCCTCTCAAGTGGCACATACTTTTCAAAATAGTACATTAAAGGGAGCTGGACAATCCCAGAAGGGTTTGAGCTAGAGGAGATCTTAAAGATCATGCAGTTCCACCCCTCTACCATGGGCAGGGACACCTTCCACTAGCCCAGGTTTCTCCAAGTAGTTTAAATTATTGTGAGTCCCATCACAGTGTGTTTGTGGACTGAATGGGCTGAAGGGGGTTTTGTAGCTTTGGTATTTTCAGTGCCATGAGCAGGTTGGGGGGTGTCCCCTGCCCCCCTGTGTCCCCCCCTCCCCTCTTGGCAGTTGTTTCACTTCGGTATTTTTAGTTTCCCTCTTTTGTTTCCCTGTCTCTAGGTCTGTTTGTGAATTGAGTTTTGGATTCATGCAAGGGTTCTCTTGAATCCTTAGGCTGAATTTACCTTCCACTAGGAAAAGGGATTTGGGGATGTTTTCGGGAAAGATGCTGCCATGAGAGACTGGCCTGGGGCAAAGATTGCAGAGAGGGAAGAATGCCAAGAAATGAGCTCTGACCTCTCCCTTGGGCTGGAGCTTGGCTTAGCCCTGCTCATGCTTTAGGATTTTTTGTTCCCAAATTTTCCAGTGGAAATAACCCTTTACTCCCAGCCCCTGGAGCCCTTGGGTTCCTCTGAGCCCGGGAATGAGGCAGCCGAGGGGAGGTTTGCAGGAGATTCACTGGAGTGCCGAGCACATGCTGGGAATGCAAGAGCTCTTCAAAGCTGGTGGTTCTGTCCAGGGGTGGGGGCGAGTGTTCAGCTGAACAAATTGTTCACTTTGGCTTCTTCACAGGCAGGAATGTTACGATCAGCTAATGAGATTGTTCTCGAGCCTTGTGGGGTTTTCTCTTCCTCTCGGAGTTGTCATGAGAGTGTTTTTGGCAGAGCTTTAACTCTTGCTCCACCCATCGATCTGGTTTTGCATTGATCTAAAATAATAGCAAAAAGAAGGATAAAGGCTTGGTGGGCTGAGGAATGAACTCCAGGAATAGATGAACTCCAGGAAAATAGCAGCTGAACTGGGTTCAAATCTCTTTCTTTAGCGAGGCACAGTTAAAGATTGCAAGAGCAAATAAAAAAAGTTGCATTTGTGTGGTGCTTGGAGATGATGCTTAGAAATGTCTGTGTGAGCAGAGTACGTGGCTTTTTTACTTGGGCACGTCACAGACTCACAGAATCCCAGAATGGTTTGGTTTGGAAGAGACCTCAAAGCTCACCCAGCCCCACCCCTGCCATGGGCAGGGACACCTTCCTCTATCCCAGGCTGCTCCAAGCCCTGTCCAGCCTGGCCTTGGACACTTCCAGGGATGATGGGACAGCCACAGCTTCTCTGGGCAACCTGTGCCAGAGCCTCATCACCCTGACAGGGAAGAATTTCTTCCCAATATTCCATCAGAATCTTTACTCTTTTAGTTTACAATAGTTCCCCTTTGTCCTGTCACTCCAGGCCCCTTTCCAGCCCTTGGAACATTTTGATGGCTTGGATTTCTGGGATGTGCAAGCAGTGGTGGTGCTATCCCTTCCATGGGCTCTGACAGCAAATGTCCCAGTATTTTACTTTATTTTTAGTACTGGCCTTTGAGCCCCTCAGAAATTATCAGAGAAAGGGGGTGGGAAACTTCTTTTAGCCTGGTTTTTAATGCTGATGTTTTCTGGTGAAACATCAGAGTTGATCTAACCAAGAGATTTCTCTTGGCACCTCCCCTGTTGTTCAGGAGTTGGCACCGCACCAGCACCGACATTCCCACCACTGACCTTCCCCTGGGGCTCCTGGGCTCGTGGTGGTGACACAAGGAAAATACACAGAATTAATGTGGAGATTTGCCCTTTATAGTAGAGTTGATGGCTGAATAGTGGTAAACTCTCATCCTTGAAGCTGCTTGCAAAGGTGGCAGTGGCAGCTGGGCTCCAACCTGCCCCTGTCACTGGCAGCGAGATCCCACTTCCAGTTCCGAGCAGGGGATTGCATCAGTGCTGGTGTTTGGGCAGCTCTAGGAAAGGCACAGAATGAACTTCTGAGCGTTTTGGCAGGGGGTGGAATGAGCCGAGTTCCGAGCTGGGAAGAAGAAAGCAGCTTGCGCAGAGATTTTTGGAGCGGAATCAAAACTTGGGATGGGACTGTGGCTTCCTGCAGTTGCCAGTTGGCTGGTGCAGTCTGAGATGTGTGAGTGGTGATGGGATCTCACACGTGGGCCTCTTCCTGGCTCCTCAGGGAGAGGACAAGTGTGTGAACGGCCACGTGAGGCCAAAACCAGGTTGTTATCAACCCACAGCCAACCCAGCTGGGGCGCTGGGAGCAGGTCACGGCCAGCCAGGAACATCCAGCCTGACAAACCTGGGACAGGCCCGAAGGCTGGTGGGCCCGTAAAGGGACAACAGCTCTGGAACAATCCCAGGGTTTCAGGGTGGGCCTTGCAGGACGTGGTGTGCTGGGATGGGATTGGATGACATGGGAAAAGGGGAATCTGGCCATACAGCACAGGAGTGGATGGGGACGGAGCCTCCATGGAGAACCAGCTCCAGGCAGTCACAGCGGAAGCTCCGTGGACATTGTTGTACAACCTCCACTCCCTTCCTTCCCCCTCAGATAGTGAAACTCCGGCCCAACTGTGTCTCAGATGGGTGTTAGAGCCTAAATGCTTCTCCCCACAGCACGGGACATGCAGGATTGTCAGAGTGGAGCCCCAGCTGAGGTCACCTGGCGTGTATCTCCTCATTCCCAGTACTGCAACCTCACATGGTGGGCACATACTCGTTGTCTCGTTCAAGAAAGGTCCCACTGCGTACCTCTTGGGCTCTGTCCTAATGCCATGGTGATGCTCCCACATGGAATGGGCTAACACCTTCCCAGCTTATCTCTGGCAGGCGAGAGAGGCTGAGGTGTGTGTCTCCAGGGAGAAGGTCTCCAAATCCAGGGCTTTGAACCCCTCTTGGGTGATTTTTTTTTTCCCCTGAAAGATGGGTATGAGAGGGGCGAGCAAGCACAGGGTGGCCTCTGTGTTTGTAGGTGACTGCATTCCAGGGGACAGCAAAGCCCCTGGGAACATGCCAGTAAATAGTGGGAGGAGGGGAACCATATGGAAAGTGCCTGGAAAGCTGGAGCTTATTGCCTCGTGTTGTGGCTTTAATCTGCGTCTGCGCTGGCTGGGAGAGGCCGGCGCTGAATATCCGAGGGCTCCCAGATCCTGGGATGTGCCGGCTCTGCAGCACCACTGCCAGAAGCATTCCCTGGTTCCCAGTGAGTCCCTCCCGTTGCTGTTCCAGCTCTGGGGCTGCTCAGTCATTCTGCCCGCTGTTCTCTCTCTCTCTCTCTCTCTCTCTTCTGCCATCGACTGTTCCTTGCAGCGTGACCTGCTATTCCTCATTTAACATCCAGGTGATTTGGGTGTGCTCAAGTGCTCGGAGTGGCAGAAACAATCTCCCTGCAGACCCTGGTGGCTGCTTCTCATCCGTTCCTGGTGACTCCTGGGAGTGGTTCCAATAACAGAGTTCCCCTTCAGCTGTAACTTTGCAGTCTGAGATCGGTTCTAACTCCGTTTGTGCTGTTCCATGTCATTATCAGGATGCTTTAGGAGCAGTTGGTGGGTCTGCTCTGCTCACTTTGCAGCTGGGCCTTTAGTAGGGCAGTCTCCTGGTGAAAAATTAGTCTACTAATCCCTAATTCCCTCAGTTTGTCAGGGCTGTCTCTGTCCTTCCTGTTGGAATTCAGCAGAAAGCAGGATGGGCTGGTGGGTGGATGGGCTGAGTGATGGACTCGAAGCTGAGATTTAAATTGGATATTAGGAAAAGTGTTTCCCTGGGAGGGTGGGGAGGCCCTGGCACAGGTTGCCCAGAGAAGCTGTGGCTGTCCCTGGATCTCTGGAAGTGCCCAAGGCCAGGTTGGACGGGGCTTGGAGCAACCTGGGCTGGTGGAAGGGGTCCCTGCAGGGGGTGGGACTGGATTGGCTTTAAGGTCCCTTCCAACCCAAACACTCCTGTGATTCTATGATTCCATGTAGGGACAAAGTCAGGTGAGATACAATCCTTCCATCTGCACCCTCCCATGTTTAAAACACACTCATGCCAGATAAACGTACTGATTTAAACACATGAGGAACAGAAGGGACACCTTCCACTAGCCCAGGTTCTCTGGGCAACCTGTGCCAGGGCCTCCCCACCCTCCCAGGGAATCATTTCTTCCTAATATCCAATCTAGACCTACTCCCTGTCAGTTTGAAGCATTCCCCTGTGTCCTGTCACTACATGCTCTTATAAAAATCCCTCTTTTCTTTTAGACTCCCTTGAGGTAGTTCATGCTTAGAAAGAAGGGAGTGAGTTTCCCTCTCCCCCAGAGTTGAGGTTTCAGATCTCCAGTGGTCACTGCAGACTCTCTGTGGTCGCTCCTTTCTAATGCTAGACAAGCAAATAATAATATATTTTCACACAGTAACAATTTTATTAATTATTATTATCACAAAATAATCCATTTTTGCGGAACATTTGCATAGATATCCGAGCTAAAGCACAGACCCAACTCCTTACCCAAGAGCTGATGCACACGAGGAGAACATCCATGACATCCACGTTGCTGACAGCACCTCACGGCAAGGGGTGTGAGTGCACAGGCTCTGAAAAGGCTCAGTGCTAAATATAGAGCCCACACTACGCTGGGTGCTGTTTTGGAAAGTGTGGCTGAGCCATCACTCTGTGTGTTCCCCTCCTCCTCTCTGCCGCAGGGTGTCAGAGGATGAAGTGCACGTTACTGTGTTTCGCTTCCTCGGGTTATTTTTGGTCTAAATCCAGTGGGTTTTTCCAGGGTAGGATGTGTCCTGATTTTAAGGTGAGGAACGGGTTTGCTGCTGCTGCTCGTGCTGCTGTGTGGCCTTGGAAACTCAGATGGGTGGAAGGTGCTTTGGTTGGTTGGTTGGGGTTTTTTATACCTAATCTCAATTTCTGTGTAATCTGAGCAAAACAATGAGGTGTATTTAACAGGCAGAGGGTGCTTTGTAGTTTTTGCAGAGGCAGTCGAGGCAGGTGGCACTTTGAATGTGCTCTCAGCAGTGTTTGAATCAAAAACTTACTTGTAAAAACACTTCCAGGGATGGGGCTGTCACCTCTTCTGGTGGGAATTTTGTCCCTGTCTGTATTGGCACTGCAGCCAAAAGGTCCAGCAGGAATATATGGATAACGTGTCTTGTTCTAAATTCACGGGTTTCACTTGCAGTTTGAACAGCCAACTCCTCCCTTTCCAGGTATTTCTATTAGCTGATCTGAAACTTCTAATGACCCTGGGACTTTTTTGGTATTTATTTCATTTTTTAGCCGAGTGCACTGTAGCAGTTCCAACTAAACCAGGGCAGAGGCTCAGGAGGTGCAGATTTTTCTAAGAACTTGGTGATTGCTGCTCCTTCCCTCCTGTGCAGCTGGGGCTGCCTCAGGACTGAACCTCATTCACCACGTGCTGCTTCTGCTGCCCTGTGCTGGTTTCGGCCCCGAAATGGGTTAATCTCAGCACACAAGACTTTCTGCTTTGATTTTGGAGGGAAACATCTGGACACTGCTAGTGACTCCCCTGCCCCACGTGCTCTGACTGGTTCAAAATTGCCACGGGAGGAGGGGGAGAGACGGGCAAAGGGAATTATTTTGGGATTAATTTCTTAATTGCCAAACGTCCAGATGTGGCAAAGGCTTTGTGCAGCAGCACTGGGTCTGCCAGTGCTTCCTGCTGGTGCTTTGTTTCTGCACCATGTCAGGGGTTTCTTCCTTTCTGGGTAACCTTAATATTTGTGCACCAGAACTGGGATGTTTGGGGTCTATTTTCATGATATTAAAGCTTTAATTACGGAGAGCGGAGCCATGGATTTATCCGTACCTCACCATCCTTGTGTGCCCTGGAGTGCAGCAGTAAAGATTAAGGGTGTTTTAATGACAGCTGATATTATTTTCCTGGCTTCTCTGTTTGCTTGGTCTGCCCATCAGATGCAGAAATCAACTTTGCTGTTGCCTGTCCTTCACAGCACCTCGTGCAAGGTGCTCTTGGCTCTGTCACCCCTCTCCAAGCCGTGGCTCCTCCTACACCCCAGTGGTGGTGGTTGTGACAGTGGACACTGAGGTTTACTTGTGGTGTTCAGGTGGATTTTAGGAGGCTTGACAGAGGCCTTTTTTTGACAGATGGATTTTTTTAAAGAGCAGGGAGGGCAGATGGGTTTGGTTTTCTCCAAGTCTTGGAGAAGTGGGTCTGGCAGATGTGGCCAGGTAGGACTGGAGCTGCTGGTTCAGCTGAGCGTGGAATAAAATCTTAACGCTTGCACAGGCAGGGATTCACTCACTGGACACCAAAAAGTTGTCTGAATATTGCTCTGCAGAGACATGGCCCTTCCAGCACATCTGGAATTCCTTGGGAATTATTAGTGGTGAGGTGGTGTCAGTTGTGCCATCCCAGGTGGAGCTTTTCATCCACCCATCAGTTCAGCTTGGGTTTTTGTGGCCTGGATCGTTAAAATCTCGCTCAAAATAATTCCCCCCCCTCTCCCCGTGCCCCTCTCTGTTTTCCCAGGAGGCGAAGGGCAGAGTGGAGATGGGCAGCAGACCGTGCAGCCATCGTCAGCCGCTGGAATTGGCTCCAAGCCCACGTCTCGGACCTGGAATACCGAATCCGGCAGCAAACGGACATCTACAAGCAGATCAGAGCCAATAAGGTGAGGACCAGGATGCCCCTGGATACCTGGGATTCTGCTGTGCCTCCAGCACCTCTCTCCTGGTGCAGCGGAGGGTGTGGATGCAAAGTCTGGTGCTTTTTTCCCACCCCTGCATCTCTCCAAAAGCAGCTGTGACTGATTGTGATGCAGTTTGGCACAGGCTGAGTGGAATTCCTGTCCCTGGTTCAGCGTAATAACACGGAGGGAGCGGGACCTTGCTTTTAAAGCCGGTCTGTGGTGCTGAACAGAGCTGTTGCTGTTGCATGAGTGATGCTGCTCCCCATCCCTCAAGGCCTTTTTCTTTAATTTGGCTTTTTAAAAAGGAAAAACCAAACCTTCCCACTCTTTCTTTTTGGGAGTAGCTAAAGATGGGGATAAGGAACAACTTAACTGGGGAAGGGAGGGGACTGTAAAGGAAGTTAGTTCAGATGCTATCACACAGCACAGGCTTAAAATTGAGTCTGAATCATGAAAAAAGACCATTTTTAGGTGCTGACCTTTCTCTGTGGAAGGAGTTATTTTTTTCAGCCTTGCTCTCAGATGGTGGGAGAGTGGCGGGGAGGGGGGGGAGAGCAGAGAAGGGATGAGGAAAGAATTGTTACTGAGACTTGTTCAGGCATGCACATCTAAATGTCAGGCCTTGGAGGGAGGAACGTCTGGAGTTTGTGGCAGGAAGGCTCATGGTATTGCATCAACTTAGAGACCCTCAGGAATTCAGCCTGGCAAATGCTTTTCCCAAGATGTGTGGTGCTCTGGGGGCGGTGGGGAGAGGCTTGCAGGGGGTAGAGAGCACAGACAAGGGAGGGAGCCTGGACTTTGATGCAGCTGTGTAGAAAAACAGGCTAATTGAGTGAGTGAGGGCTCGGAATGAGTAGGTGGAAGAGCACGGCTTGTGAGCAGAATCCATTACTGAGATTAGGGCAAAAGGCTTCTGGGAACTGGCTCCGTGTCAAATTAATGGTTCTTCACAAAGAGCCTCGAAGCCCGTTTTGCAGCGTGGTTTTTAAGTGCAAAATACAGAACACCTGAACGTTCGTGTGCTAAAAGTAATGGAAGACGCGAGAAAACTTACGGGGCTTTGGGGCTTTCACCGGGCGCTGACAACTTGACAGGCTGGTGGAATGGCCTGGTAGTGGCTGCAGGCACCCCATGGGGTTTTATTTAAGGTTACAGTCAGTCTCCAGGTCTGAAAGGAGTCATGTCGCAGGTGAAAAAAAATACAGTTTTGGCAGACAGGATGTCACTGCTTTGATTTGTCCAAACCAAAACCCAACACGTGAATTTAAGATAAAACAGGAGTTCAGATGGTCAGAGTTTTGGGCAGTGGCTGATCTGCCTGAGCAAGGAAAAGACAAGAAACCACGAGTATCACACCCCCCATCTCTGGTAGGGCTGGCTGGAGACACCTCTTGCACCCAGCTGTCATCGAGCTCCTGTCCAACACAGTCTGTTTTCATCAGTGAAAAACTCAGAGTGAGATTCAGAGAAGAGCCTGGGACAAATATAGGAAGCTAGAAAAACAGCCCTGTGTTTTACTAACATGAGCTTGTTGGAATGGATTTGGCTTTGAACTTCACAAGGAAAAACAATTAAAGAATTTGGAAACACCTTGTTTTTTCTGTCAACATAACTGAACTCCTGCTTATTTGGCCATGAGGAGGTTAAAACATTCCTTCTGCAAGAATTCAAAGTTCTGCAAGTTCTGCGATTTGAAAAAACTCTATTTCAGTCTTTTTTTTTTTTTTTCTTTAGGTTAATTACTTTTTTATGTTAAAGTTTACAGCCCCTTCAAGAAAAAACACATTGCTGTGTCAGACCAAAGCAAGGGAAGGACCAGGCAGTCAAAACCAACCTCGTGTTTGGAGGGTGTGCTGCTGCCTGGGTGCCTCAGCAGGAATTGTGTTCTCGGCCTGGCGAGATGTGGAGGAGAACAACAAACCCGTGAACTCAGGGTCGGGTGTCAGATACCCCATTTTCAGGCACTCAGAAATAGCAAACCATTGTGCCTTTGGGTTGGGAGAGTGTGTACAGTTGATTCAAAGCCCTGGGTGCCAGTGAAGGGTGATCAGGAGGGTTTGTTTCTTTTCCCAAACGAGCGGTTTTGGGCCTTTCTGAGGTGGGACGTGGAGCTGGTGGGTCCCCCCTCACACACAGCCTTTGCAACTCCCTGCCTGTGTGGGTGGCAGATGCAAACAGCATTTTTTTCTCTTTTTCTGTGCCTCTCACAAGCCTTTGATGGACTAAGAGGTGTTTTAAGATGAAGGGCCCCTGCAGGAATCCTGTGCAGTGGCAGATTTGGTTGACTGAAACCCCTTAAAAACAGGGTTGTTCTGCACATCTCTGCAGACCTGGGCCCCACGTGTTCCCAGACCATTCCAGATGGGTTCACTGTGTTCCCCCAGGGGATTTGGGATGCTCTGGGAGCCTCCTGTCCCCTGGGGGAGGGCTGTGCTCTGCTCGAGCTGCTGACTCAAGGGAAACTCGTGATGGGAAGGGAGGGCTGGGAGTTCGGAGGAGCCTCTTGCTGGAAGAATTTGAAGCTCTCACATGAGTTTCCTGTGTCTGCAGTGGTTGTGTTGGGCTTAGGGTGAGATAAGAGATGCTGTCAGCCCTCAGTGGGGCTGTTCAGGATGCTCAGTCTCTTCCTGATGTGTCTTAATATGTGTCAGTCCTTTGCTTCACCCATTAGTCCCTGGGCAGAAGCTTCTGACGATCCCAAGACTCTGAGACATCCAAAATCTATCTCAATATCTGTCTCTATCTGAGATGTATATGATTGACTTCTCATTATTACCATAATTAATGATAAAAATGGGAGTAAAGAAGCTGCAGAGTCATCCATAGGCATCGTAGGGGAGCCTTCCTTTTTTTTCCTTGTTTTGAAGATTGCTGACGGAAAGTGGCTTTGGGACCTTGGAATAATTCAGATGCACTTTCGTTTCCTGAAAGGAAATTTGATGTTGCTCTTCTAATTCCTCTCTATTATTCAAAATGCTGTAAATAATGGAGATTTCCAACTCTTAGAAGCAAAGCAGGGAAGGCTGTGTTTAGCTTTGCCTCTGCTTCAGAGTCACCACTAAAGGGATGTGCTCCTAAACAAAAACCCCCAGTATGTGGAGCGAGTCACTGCTCCTTCCTGGGGCATGGGAGAGCTCCCTTCATCCTCTTCCTCCTCAGAAGTCCTTGGTGGCAGTTTCTGTTCCTGAGGCCCAGGCCCAGGTGCTTTCTGGGGTGGCAAAGGGAAGCAGTTTCCCTGGTTCCAATTTTACATTCCCTTTTCTGCAGCGTGGCCGAGGATGTTTCTGGAAGCAGTGGTGAAATGTTGCTTTCAGGGAGGATCTTTCAAGAGCAGAGGAAAGTCCCCAGCAGTGTTGGAGTTTAGGCTTCCAGCCTCTCTCATCGCTTGAACATCCTTCTGGGATGTCAGAAAACTCTAGAAAACCATCATCCTGTTTATTCCAGACTCTGGCTGCTTCCTCGTTGCTGGTCAAAGGCCACCTATGGTTGTGTTTAGTTTACAACTGTTTTAAAATGAAGTGTCCCTGAACTGTGGGCTACAGCCATCCTCCTGGAACACCACTGGATGTGCTGTACTGCAGAGTGTGTCACAGCAAGAGTCATAAAATCCCAAACTGGGTTGGAAGGGACCTTAAAGATCATCCCTTTGCAACCCCCTGCCGCAGAATTACAGGTGCCTTCCACCGCGTCCTCTGGCTCTGGTTGTGTGAGATCTGACTTTGTGGACTGGGAGGGAAGCCTTGCAGCTCTCTCCTCTCTCCAGATGACGTGTCCAGGTTCCCTTCCAGGCTCACTTTCTTGTGACACACCGTGCAACCTCCAGAATTGTTTCCAGATGACTGATCTGCCTGTTCTTGGTCTGAGCAGCCCTTTCACGGTTCTCTGTTTGACCAAATGTGAACTTGTTGGGGCTTGTCTTTGTCCTGGACTGTGTTCATGGCCTGTAGGTTCCACCAGCTCCCTAATCCCTTGCACATTCTGCCCTGCTTTGTTATAACACAGCTCAGAATGTGCATCACTACAATGATTTTATTTCACTTCGTGTTTTTCAGAGGGCAAAGCAGTCCTGCCTTTAGATTAAACTTCACTTAGAGTAAAACATGAACAGGACAACATCTGTTAAGCCTGATAAAACAACATTCTGTCCCACCAGTTTATAGCAATGTTTATCAGTGCTTTTCTTGCCTTGCTGAATTTTGTGGATATCATTTCTTTGGATAGAGGGAGGGGGGGAGTTGGAATCCTGCTCAGAGTAACGAGTTTGACTGTAGATTTTTGGCACCCGCTCAAAATTGTTTGCTTGGCTGTGGTGGCGAGTTCCACTTTGTATGATGAAAGCAGCCTCTTCCTGCCCTGTGCTCCAGCAGAACATTCCCTTTGGCTTGGCTGGTGTGTGGCTCCCCGGAGTTCCCGCAGGAGGAGGGGAAGGGAGTGGTGGGAAGCGGGACACGAGCGGTGGTTCAGCAGTTTTGCCCGAGAGGGAGCTAAACATGCCCTGGTAATGGGCTGAAGGCGTGTGATCTGGGCTCCAGCCACTGTCCTTCCCTCTTGGAGTTCAGCTGAGATGTCAGGAAAATCCAGGCAGGGGGAGACTGACCGGCTCTGGTATCGTGTCTGAAACTCGCGGCCATCGGGGTTTTGGGGTGGGGGATGACGGATGTGCAGTTTCCCAGTGGATGCCAAAGGCCCCACAGTTAATTCCTGTTCCCTTCCCTCTCTTCCAGGGGCTGATAGTTCTCGGTGAAGCGTCACCCCCTGATCCTGCAGTAGATGATTCATCCCGTCCCGTTAGAGCCGAAGTTAAGCTGGAGCCTGGGGCTGAGCGGCTGGTAAGTGCCAGCAGTGGGACTGACTGAGTCCAGATGCTTCACCTGCACGGATTTTGGAAAGGGGAGGGTCATCCCTTAAAGCTGTGGGGGAGAGGGATGTTCAGACCGTGGGACCTGGAGCAGCTCCTCTCTGTGAGTCCATGTGGGAATCACGGATCTGTTGGTCTGTAGCTCGCCCCTTCCCACGTTATTTTGGGGTTAATAAGCCATAGGATTTAAACACCTTTTAGAACAGAGTTCCTGGGGGCCACCTTTGTAATATGCATTAGCATTTTGTGAAGCTTTAAAATCCCAACTAATCCTTTCCCTCCAGCAAAAAAGTACCTCAAACTGGGAGCAGCATGATTAGCAAAGACTGCTAAAGATGTGGCTATTAATATCTGCCTGAGCGTTCCCCCTTGGAAAGGGCACTAATGATTGCAGTGAGATGCACTGGAAACTATGCAGAGTGCCAGGTATTTATTATTTAATGCAGAAATGTAGGGCACAGACTAAAGGCTTGCTCAGCCTGCCTGTGATTACTTTTGATCCTGTGGGACACGTCGACGTATGAAAATGGAGGATTTGGAAGTTGTCGTGTAGTACGAAGAGAAAGGTGGTCCCTACGTGGCTCAAAAACTTCTGCTACCAAGCTGCAGCATTCCTGCTTTTCTGTCCCAAGCTGCAGCCTTCCTGCTTTTCTATCCTAAAACCACGTCTGGGGAGAAACAGAGCATCACTGCAGCGGGAGCGCTGGAGGTTCATGTTCAGTGTAGTTGACACAGGTAAAAAAAAACTTCACTGGAAGGGACCGTAAAACTGTACTTGGGAGTTTTTTTTCTCTGTCCCAGGGATTTCCTGATGCTGATTGATACCATGAAGTACAGTGGAATTGTTTATTAACACCAGGCCGCAGAGGGGCTGCTGCGAGTGATCAGAATAAAACACCCCCTTGCTCGACACGGGCTTTCAGAGGCGTGTTTGGAGTTCAAGTCTTTAATTAGCAGATGAGCTGAGCCCAAAACTGCTGGGGGAGTTGGGTACAAAGGGCAGGTTTTGCTCAGGACTCGGTGGGTGAGATGAGAACAGGGCTGGGGAGCAGCAGGGACAGGGACTGAAGAGACCCGATTGAATCACGAGCGTTACGCAGTGTCTGGGTTTGAGCAGTGCTGTCCGTCTGTCTTGTGCTCCCCCTTTCCCCCTCCCTTCTCCTTTTCGTGCTTTAACCCAAAAACCACCTGGAGAATAATAAACAAGCTCAGTGACAGCGTGCTCCGATTCATCTCTGAAGCAGCTCCTGCACTGATGGATTGCCTGTTCTTTGGCAGCTCGTCTGGAATGGCAGGCTGATAACGGAGGAAAAATGAGCAAATTTATCAGTGGTAGGAAGAATGTTTTCTTCCTTGTGTGTTTAAATCAGGATGTTTATCTGATGTATTTTCCTACATGGAATCACGGGATGGTTTGGGTTGGAAGGGACCTTAAAGCCCACCCAGTCCCACCCCCTGCCATGGGCAGGGACACCTTCCACTAGCCCAGGTTGCTCCAGGCCCCGTCCAGCCTGGCCTTGGACACTCCCAGGGAAGCATTTTTCCTAATACCTACTCTAAATCTGCCCTCCTTCAGCTTAAGGCCAAGCAGCGTTAATACATAGTAAAACCATTTTCCATCTGCTTACAGAATCATCACATTGTCCTTTTTTAGACTGTCTTAGGCAATCTTGGAATGTTTAGAACAGAAGGTGTGGATTCCTGGTGAATGGAAAAGGAGCTGCTTGCTTCTGTTTTGCTGCTCAGAGCCACCTCCCTGTTGCTGTGTTTACTCATTTCCTGCTTTTTCCCTGTTCTCATCCCTTTTACTCTGAGCTCTCCAGTCAGAGACTTTTATTGCTGCAGGGCTCGCTCTGGCAGGCCTGGAGGTACCAATGGCACAAATCACAGACACTGAGAGCAGTGAAAACCAACATTTTCAGTGTAACACAGGCTGCAGGTTCCCACTTGGCACTTTCTTACGGCTGCTCCCGCAGCCCTGCATCCCACCTTGGAGCCCATTCCTGAAAAAGGTGTTTTTATTCCCTTTCCACAGGGACACACACGTCATTCCGCACTCTGAGCCTCCTCTGCGGTGGTGCTGGAGGTGTCAGCCACCAGAACCCAGCCTGGAGGGTTCCTGCTTAATTAGAGCAGCTCGTTAGGGCGGGGTGTTGAGTCAGAGCCTTGATCTGCTCCGAGCCAGAGATTAGCCCCTTTCCCGGGCACTTACTGGAATGGTATCTCCTGGGCCTCTCCTGGAGATGTGCTTATCTTTTTGGCACTCTCCAGGCTGTGAGAATGAGGGGCTTTCCCCTCCCCTCTGAATTGGCAGAGTGGAATAAGGGGAGGAATCCATCCTGTCTCATCCCATCCCCAGCCCCCTCTGGATCTCGTCCTCTCACGAGTGCCTCCCCTCCCCTGGCCGGCGTCAGTGCCGGATGCGCGTCCTTGGGCATCGGCTTCCGACGTGGGACGTGGCTGATAATCCCTGGGAGGAACTAATCCTATCGCCAGTGGAGGGAAGGGCTTTGCAAATAAGGCCTGGGAATATCTGTTGGGAACTGGAAGCTCAGCAGGTGAATAAATATTTTTGCCTGAAGATGGAAATAACACCAAGCCCTGAAGCCATAACTTGGCTGTTGATATTGATTCCTTGCTTGGATTGCTCGTCTAGCGAGGGGCTGCACCCAAAATAATCAGTAGTTAGGGGGTTGTATCTGTTAATAGGATGAGGTCTGACCGTGCCTGGGTTTGTTTGGTACTTTTTGGGAATACGGGGAACATTCCTGGTGTTGGCTCGTGACTCCCTGCCCACACACAGCTGCTTTCCTGCCCTGGGGGCCCCTGGTAGTTCTACTGGTTTCGTGTGCAACAAGCAGATGTGCCACGGCTCAGTGTTTGACGCCCCTCCAAGAGTCCTGTGGGTCCCCAAGACCTGGAGTTGCAGCCCCAAAACAGAGAGAAGAGCTCAGTGAGGAGCATGGATGTGATCCTGGGTGCTCCTCTGGGTCCCAGCCTGGCTGCCCAGCCAGCCCTGGAGGACACCATGGAGTTGGGCAGTGCATCCAGGAGGAGCTGCTCTGAGTGCAGGAGGTGTTGGCTCTCGTGGGCCATGTGGGTGCACACCCATCTCGGGGTGATAAGCTGAGCCTGGGCTGCTCCTGATAAATACACGCTGGATTGATGCTTCCCAGCTCCTCCACGGGAAGCAGCCGGGTCACCCCCATCCCTGTCTTTAACCACCCGAGCCGGAGCCAGCTCTTGGGGAAGAAGTTCCTCCTTCAAGACCCTTTGTGGAAAAGCAAATAAAGACCCGATTTCCAAAGAGCTTATGAGTCATGTGTCCCCGCCCTGCTGAACCAGGGGTGCCTCCGGCGGAGCTGTCACGTGAGGGCTCAGCCGTGCCAAGCCTCTGGAAAGCAGAGGGAAAGTGTTCAGCTCCTGCCCTGCCTTCACCTCACCGGGTTTACCTGTGCCTCAGGTGGGATCTGATCTCGCTCACGCCAGGTGGCAGATCAGCCGGTTGGTCTGATCCCATCGGATTCCGCCTCTGCTTCCCCAGGGAAGAAGCATCTTTTTGGGCAGAAGTGTAGAAACCCCAGCAAAGTTCCTCAAACAGGCCCAGGCAGAAGTTGTCTGTGTTGTTAGAAATGGCCCTTCCCTGGGGTGACTCAGGTCTCTGCTCCTCTGGAAACTGTTAATTCAGTGCTGCCCTGGCCGGGTTTAGTTGCTCGTTGAGTTGGGGGTGATTGTGGGGAAGATTTAATCAGTGCAATCTGGATGGATCTGGGGAGGAGTCAGGGACAAGTCTGGACATCTACCTGGGGGTCAGAGCTCTGCTTTTGCCGTTTCTGTCAGTACTTGAGCCACACCACAAAGGGGGAACCCCAGCTGGAGACAGGGCAGAGAGTGTAGGAAGTGCTGCAGGAAGGAAGAAATGAAGTTTAACCCAGGGAGGAGCGTTTGGTCTGATACCAAAAATGAGGGACTGCAAGGCTGAGGCGGGGGGTGATGAGTACCAGGGGTGTGGACATGCTGGACCAAACTGGCACCTGCTGGGATGGAGAGCAGGAATGTCAGTGGTGGGAGGCACCAAGCCAGTGTGTCCTTGGAGGCTTGGTCAGTCCTGCTGCTCCCTGCAGAGCCAGGGAGTTCGTGTTTCAAACCTTAGGCAGAAGGGGTTGTGCAGCACAGTGTCTTTACCTCAATTTTTACTTACTTTCCTCTGCCAAAAAGGTGCTTCCAGCTTTGTGTTTACCTGGCACTTTTAGCGTGACACACTTGCCCTGGTTGCATCCCAGCCCCACAGTTAAACCACTTTCCGAAGTGTTTTTGGGACCGTGTTTGCACAGGCAGTGAGTTAAAATGCAAATTCAGTTTTGCAAGTCTGTTCTCCTCTCCCTCCCCTCCCATTTTCCCCCAAAGTGCTTGGACAGGAGCTTTTAGCACAAACCCAACTGCAGGAGAGCCTGCGAGGTTTACAGGTGGTGATGAACTCTTTTGTACCACGGAGACAAAATGCTAAAATCTCCTTAAAGCCCTCAGCCTTTCATGCTCCTGGTTGCCTGAGGGGAATTAAAGTCCTTTGGATCTGGGAATGAAAGCGCTGCCGTGTATCCATCCTCTTGCTGCTCCCTAAGAACTCCTAATGTCCCTGGTCTCATGTTCACAGAGTGACTTCTGAACCCTGGTTTGAAGCCCTGTGTGGAAATCCGTGGCTCCAGTGCAGAATCCTCAACTAGAATCCGGGAATAAGAACGTTGTGGTTGTTTAAGCTTTTTTTAAATTATTATTAATTTATATTTTTTCCATTCTTCCTTAGAGCGTTTCTGGATCCCAGCCACTAGAAAACTTGGGTATTTCTGCTGCAAATACTCCTGAATCCCATCCCACCAAGCCCTGTGGAGCACCAAGACCCGTCAATGGAGTTATTAACACGTAAGCTGCTGGGATATTACGGGAAGAGCGTGATTTTTATGATCCTGACAACATCCCGTTAGAAACCAGCCTGTAACTGGGTTGGTGGTGGTATAAATGGTCTCTTTTTTTAATTCAGAAAGCCCAGTGGTACATCGTGCTGGGAAACATTTTGGAGGAGATTGCTTGCTTGAGGTTTTCTGCTGCATTGTTTTGCTGAAAATGGAATTAAGCTGAGCTGTGTTTACACGAGCAGGCCCTGCAGGCAGCCCTGCACTGAGCACGGGCGAGACTCCTTTCTTTTATGAGTATTTTTAATACACTTTTCAAAGGGTGTGATCCAAAGGTAGTTAGTGCCCCACTTGCAGAATTACCTGTGACCACTGACCCACTTTTGTGGAGTTACTGGGGATCACAAATCCCGCCGGTCTGGGGGGAGTAAAACCTTCTAAATTCTACATTTCTCCGGGCTGTTTTTGCTGGAGTGAAAACAAGCGGGAGACCTTCCGTGATGCTACCACTTGAAACCCCTTGAAAACCATTGCACTTGCTCAATTCCTTGAGGCAGGCAGGAAAAAAGAGAGGGAAAATGGGAAGGGGAGAGAGAGGGACGGATCCTGCACCGATGGAGTGCCAGGAAGCGTAGGAATCGCGGATCAAGGAACCCGTGGCTGCAGCTGGAACACTGCAGGCTGTAACAGAGCCCTTTGTATCCCTGTAGCCTTTGAACTGCACAGCCTTAGACCACGGGGCTTTCATGTTTTGCATTTTTAGAAATGAAGCAGTTGCAGAACAGACATGAAAAGGTTCCGTGGATGAGGCGCTGCTGTGCTGGGAGCCGGTCGGGGCATGGGGGTATTGATGCTGGGGACGCTGCAGCCTTTGTGTGTAAGGAAAGAGGTTAATCTTAACACTGCACCTCTCTGCTGAGAGTTGTTACAGGTGGAGATCTCAAATATTCATCAGAATCAGCTTTACCTCGGGGTTAAATATTTTTTTTTATTAGAATTGTGCGTTCTCCAGCATTTAGACTCGTTGTCTTAAAGTTCCCTGAGCTGTAATTCTGGAGGAAGCCAAATTCTGAGATTGAAGCTGTTCAGGTCTAGAGTGGCTTTCGCTCTGTGACTGGCCTTAAATAACATTATTTCCTTCGGAGCAGCTTCCAGAGGTATTTTGTCAAAGGTTTCAGCGGCGGGAAAGTGGAAGGCGACCCAGAGTAAAAGCAAAAATTAGGGTTGGTTTAACACAGTTCACGTTGCCCCGTGAACTGCAAGGCTTTAAACTCGGGGTCTGACCCGCGAACCTGCGGTGGCTGAACGAGTAACGGGGCTTTCATCCTCCTCTCTCTCCTGGCACCAGTCTTCAGCCTGGCCTGGCAGAACACGCTCAGGGAGATGGCCAGGAAGCTGAGGAGCTCTTGCAGAAAAAGCAACGACTGAACCTGGTTCCTGCCCCCTCGGACGGGACGTGTGTCGCCGCTCGCACCCGCCCCGTCCTGAGCTGCAAGAAGCGACGGCTCGTCCGACCCAGCACCATTATGCCCCTTTCCAAAAAGGTGTGTTTGGCTTTTTTTTTTTTTTTTTTTTTTTTTTGGTATTCCTTTTGTTATAAAAGGGGGAAAAATAACAGCAGGGAAAGAGGCTTCAAAGGCTGCCGGAGGAATAAAGGAGAAGCTTAATTTGTTGGAAGGTTTTTTTTGAGGGAAGATGCTGAACTCTGTGAGTTTTTCTTGTCCAAAACCAGCCAGCCTGAGGTGAACTCAAGGCCAAGTAGATCAGTGTGTGGCACAGTCTGAGCAGTTAAAAGAAACCCTGAGAAGTCAAGTATCAGGAAACCTTAACCGTGACACGGGAATTAACACAGCCCCAGGAAGTCCCTGCTGCTGCTCACTGAAGAAAACCACAGTTGTCTGCCCAGGCACAAATGGGTTGTCCTGCTTAGGTGGTTGTGTTGGCTTCCAGTGCTTAAATTTGGAAGTCACTGAATGGCCTGACCATTCCTGGTTTTGTTATCTGGCTTTTTAAAAAATTATTTTATGCTTCTCTGCAGAATTCATTCAGTGGAAATGCAGCTTATTGCCTGTATGAGGAAGGGCCGTGCTTTGTTCTTTTTAGTTTCTCATAGGGACACCCTAAACTGTCAGTTGGAGGGAACAGAGTGAGAAATTGAGGAAATAAGGACCCTTTTTGTGCGTAAAGAACCACAGATGGCAAAAATCCACTTACCTTTGAGTCAAAGCGTTTCAAGTCAGACTTTCCCACAAGTGTTCAGGGGGGTTTTCACTCTGTGAATGTTTTAAAGAGAAGCTCAGAAAGCAGCATTTTCCTGAGCAAAACAGATTCTTGGTCAGCTGAGTCAGCTTTAACTGATCACTTATTTGCAGTTTTATCTGGGGTTATTTCTGGGAGAGCTGTGCAGTGATTACTGGCAACATCTTCAGTGATTTGGAAGTGTAGGGACTGTCTCACTGAATTGTGCCCTCAGTGTTTGAAGAATTGGCTGTTGATTCTGTCTTGGATGTTTGTTGTAATCACCAAACACATTTGATAATTAGGGATGGTTCAGAAGAGCAGTTCCAAGGATGGAAGAAGTGCCAGATATCAGGGGGTTTCAGTGGACTCCTCCAGTTATTCCAGAGAAAGCTGAGTCATGGCTAAGTCCTGCTCCAGAAATACCGTGTTGTGCAGTTGACCAAACTCCCCTGTCTGGCACAAAGTGGTTGTGGGTTGGTGGGACCAGAAATAACAACCAGGAGAGATCAAAGTTTCAGCAGAGATCACCCAAAACTCAGAATGTTAGAGCTGGGAGATGTCTTGTAGGAAAGAAAAGCAGTTTAAAGGTTGAGTGTGTGTGTGGCCTGCATTGGTGGCAGAGTGGCAGGATTACCTCCCTACTTGCACAGCCCCCCTGATTATAAAGCCCCCCGTGGGGTTAATTTTTAGTATTTCTTTAATTAATTCTCAGCAGTGGGACAGCAGAGCTGGTTCAGGCTCGTTTTGGGATCCATCACAGCATCCCCTGGGCAGAGCTTTCAGAGGTAGCAGAGGAGCTGCTCAGTTACCTCTTCCTCCTCTTCACTGGGCACTGAAATGTCTGCCCGTTGCATTTGTCCTCAGTGAATTTTATTTGATTTATTTTAGATAATTTTTCTTCATTTTACAACACAAATGGGCTTCCAGCTCTTTCCCTCAAGGTGTTTGTAGCCCTCCCAGTCGAGTGTTATTTGCTGTTATTCTCTTCCATCATTCAAGTCATTCATGGAAATCATTTGACTAATTCTGCCTCAGAACAGGTTTCTGCAGGATCCAGTTTGAGCCATTCTCCCATTTTGATGTGGAATTACGGGTTGTTGTCTCTGCATGGGATTTACATCCAGTTGTGTGTCTGCCTGCAGTAGTTTAATATAAATGAAGTCTGTTTAAAGCCTATAAATCTGTGAATTGAGAGTCTGTCCTGGGTTAAGGAGCAAGGTTGAAAAACACCTTTGTCACTCCGTAGATGTCCCTGTAAGTGTCAGCTCTTGGCATATAATGATGGCTCTGACCCATCTGAACTAAAAAAGGCGCTTTTTTTCCCGCTCTCTGACAACTGAATTGTGCTGCCTCATGGCTTTTATAAATGAGGTTTCAACCTAGATAAAATTAAACACTTTTAGTCAAATTTAGCAGCTGTTAAGCTGTCTGTGCTAGTGAGTCGTAGTTTTCAGTTGTGTTTATGCAAAGTGAAACCATCCTCTCCTGAGACCTTGCTAAAATTCACTGGTTTTGTGCAATGTATATTGAAAGAAAAGGTGTGCGTGTGTAATATGTACCTTTTAATATAATTTTATATATACTTTATGTGTATATATACAAGTTATCTTAAAAAACCAACCAAACAATAACCTTTAGGGTGTTTCTAGTGAGCTGCCAAGTGGGAAGGTGTGAAGACACCTTGACCCCTGATACATTGCCCCCTGTTTCTTTGCCCCTTTCCCAGATCCACCGTAACAACCTGGCGCGCTGTAGCTGTGACGTGAACCCTTCCTGTGCCCT
>JAWWMA010000088.1:874243-895599 GCA_035041425.1 Mionectes olivaceus | reverse complement strand
CCCCAGGGCAGTGGGCACAGCCCCAAGGCTGCCAGAGCTCCAGGAGGGTTTGGACAACGCTCTGAGGGACAGGGGGGGATTGTTGGGGTGTCTGTGCAGGGCCAGGGGTTGGACTGGATGATCCTTGTGGGTTCCTTACAACTTGGAGTATTCTGTGATAAACATTTAAATCCTCATTGTAGCCAACACCGTCAAAACCACATGTAGGTGGTCATTTGATGGAAGAAAGCTCTGAGCAAGCCCCATGTGCTTCCCTTTCCAGGTTGAGGATTTGTCTGATTCGGCCTTCGCTGCTCGGCACGGGAAGTGTGAGGAGATGGAGCGGGCACGGTGGCTCTGGAGCACGAGCGTCCCCCCGCAGCGCCGGGGCAGCAGGTACGGCACACTCCGAGCAGGGGATGCTCCTGGGAGGCTCTGTTGGATCAGCTGATCCATCAAAACGGTCTAAAGCTTGTGCTGCTGTTGGAAATCTTGGCCCCACCCACCTTGAGGAGCCTGGGGGTGAAGTTACAGCCCGCTTTGGTTGCCGACAGCTCCTGCACCGGCTGTTTGGGTTCTGCTTTCTCGAGCACCGGGACTGCCCCAGGAGCGTGGGAGGCGTGTGGGACACGAACCCTCAGGAGAGCAGCATCAGTGGGGCAGAGCTGGGCCTGGATGGGTTCAACCTCGGCTGTGGCATTCCCTGCCCTGTGTGCTGCATCCCTGGGCCATTCCCACTGGGATGGAAGGGATCGTGGGGCGGCAGCGGTGCCTGGGGCCGGGCTCTCATCTCTGCTCCTCTCTCAGGTCCTACAGATCCACGGACGGACGGACGACCCCCCAGCTGGGGAACCCCTCGACTCCCCAGCCGGCTTCCCCCGAGGTGGGCAGCTACCACTCCCACTTGGAGCTGTCCCACACCCACTCCCCACGCAGCCCCATCAGCCCTGAACTGCTCTGTGCCCCCCTGACCCCCCTGTCCCGGGACTCCCTGCGGCTCCTGTCCAGCGAGGACACGCGTTGCTCCACGCCCGAGGCCGGCCTGGACGAGCAGGTGGGTTCTGGCTCCCCCCGGGGCAGGAGCAGCCTCAGGGCTGACCCTGGAGCTCGGATGTGGCTGCGGGGAGGCGGCCTGGAAAATCCCCACGTGGGAAATGCCGTGGGAATGCTGGGCCAGGTGAGATGCAGAGGGCGGGAGGCTCCTCCAGCAGTTGGCTCTGTTTGGAGCTGCCTTGTCCTGCCCAGGTCAGCAGCTCCCCAGGAGCTGTTCCTGGGGCTGGGACACGGCACCGGGAGCTGCTGCTCCGACTGGCGGCCGGAATCGCTCCAGGAGCACGGGCACAAAAGCTTTCCTGGCGCATTCCCAACACCTCTGTTCTCTGTTCTCTCCCCTCCAGGCCGTGCAGCCCTGGGAGCGACGCACCTTCCCGCTGTCCTACGACCCCCGGACAGAGTGCGAGGACCAATCCGACCCCCAGGACCGGTTGTCGCGCTGCACCCGCCGCACGTCGGGCAGTAAATCCTGCCGGGAATCCGATGGCACTTCGGCTTCGCCCAGCCTGGCCAGCCTCAAGAGCCGAACCCCGCTGGCCCCTCCCTCCTCCTCCTCCTCCTCCTCCTCCTCTTCCTCTTCCTCCTCCTCCTCCTCCTCCTGCTCCGCAGTCCTGCGGCCAGCGCACAGATAGAGACACACGGGGAGAACATGAGCAAACCAACACACAGAACTAACTCTTGGCATTAAAGCTTCCAAAATCTGCGTTTGATATTCAAACATCCTGCCGGGAATTTTCACAGTTTTTAGTGAATTTAAGGAGTTTAGAAACTGTTTTTTTGTTTTCTTTTTTTTTTTTTGTTTTGTTTTATTTCTTTTTTTTTTCTCTCTTTTTTTTTTTTCTTTTTCCTTCTCCATGTTTCCTCGTCACATGAATGAGCCCCCCAGATTCCTCCCAGCGGAGTGAAGCCTCGGGAGGGGAGCAGCCCACCAGACCCCCTCCCCTTCCCTCCCCTCCCCTCCCCACCCCTTAGGTGTATAAAACTAGAGCACAGGATTTAGCTGACTAGCAGATTTCGGGGATAGTTTGTCCCAACAGAAGGGTGTCGTTTTCTCTTAACCTGCTCCCCACCCCCCCCACCCTCCCTCCCTGAAAGGTTTTTTAGTGGAGTGAAATTAGTGGTGAAAAGTGATGTCTTGGGATTGCAACCTTCACTGTCTGGCTGTCCCTCACCTGCAGAGCGCCCGCCCACCTGCACTTCCCACCCTCCCACATCTCCTTCCCCCAGGTTGTAGTTCCAGGGATCCCGAGGGGGGGATTCTGCCCCTCCCTGCTCCCCCCCTCTGCCCCCAGGGCCGCCTCCCCCTTCCTTCTCCCCAGGTTTGGAGCAGCCCTTGCTGTGCCTGGCAAGGGAGGGGGAAAGGAGGGACCTTGTGGCTGCTCCAGCTCTGCATGGAAAGAGTGGGATTTGGGAAGCAAGCTCGTGTCCACCTGGCGTGTTTGGAGGGCAGGGAGGGGAAGATCCCCCGATGCTTTGAGCAGAAGCAGAATTCCCAGGGCGCTTGGATGCCCTTCAGGGCCGAGGCCGATCCAGCTGGACCCGCGGGGTTGGGAAGGTGGGATGGGGCAGGGAGGAGGCGGCTCCGGGAGGTTTGGGGGGTCACCACAGCTTCGCTCCACTCCGCGCGGCCCCAGCTCAGGTGTCGGTTCCGTTTCATTCCCGGGGGGCCTCTGACAGGTATTGGAGTTTGAACCTGAGTTCGCTGTCGTTCCTCCCCCCGCCCCGTCCCGCACCCGCAGTGACTCCCAGATCCCACACACCGTTCCCATCTGTAACGCTTTCCCATCCCGACGGTGTGGCTCCTGGTCCCTGTCCTGTTGCTATAGCATTGTGCCTGTCTTATGTATAATCACATCACCAAAAAGAAACAAACAAACAAAAAAAAAACCACAAAAAAAAAAAAGAACAAAAAAAAACAGAAAAAAATTACAAAGGACTTTTTTTTTTTTTTTTTTTTTTTTTTCCATTTTGTAATCGTAAAGAAATAGTCGCTGAACTGCTTCATGGTCGGGGTCTTCACAATTTTCAACATTATCTCGTGGTTTTGGTTCTGTTCTAGTTTAAAAGGATCCGTCATCGTTTCTTTAAAACAAACAACAACAAAAAACCCAACAGACAACGGCGCTACCATATCCCTCTGCAGAAGTGCTTTTCTATTTATATAAGGTTGAAAATTCTGAATAACCCTTTTAGCATTATAAAAACCACACACACACAAAAAAAACCAACCCACCTTGTATTTTGTAAATATTTTCTTTTCCTGCTTTGAGCTGTGTAATGTCCTTGTTATATAGAAATGCTTTTCTTCCGAGAAGCTGATCTTTGTTAATGTCTTGATTCTGTTGGCAAAGCACAAATGTGCTTATAAAAAAAAAAAAAAGAAGAAAAGATTAAAAAAAAAAATTAAAACGGAATATTCCATGTGATGAGTGTGAAATAACCAGGCTGGGATGGGGAAGGGGCCCTTTGGCGCTCTCGGATCAGCCCCTTCCCTCCCGTTCCACGTTTCCGTGGCCTCCTTTTTCCTCTGTAATGTTATTTCCAGCAGTTGCTCTCAGTGAGAGGAGGGATTGTCCTGTGGGAGCTCCAGGGTTGGGCTTTGCTCCGGGGCAGGTGATGGAGCAGGACCAGGGCTCGGTGGTGCTTCCCTGGGACCGAGCTCCGCTTCCCATCGCTCCGTCCAAACACCCGGGCTGGGGTTTAATTCACATTTTTGGGATTAAACGAGTGCTGCTGGTTGAGGGGCTGCTGGTGGGGAGCGTTTGGCCTTGGGGTGGGATTGGTGTGGGTTCAGTGTTTGCAGGTGAGTAGGGGGAAGCAGCAACTTCATGGGTGCTCCTGTGGTCCCAAAAAAAGGGAATTACAGTCTCTGCCTCATTATCCCCACAGATGGGGAACAGGAAGGTGCAAATTGATTACTGGCCAGGTGATCAGGGTATGAGGCAGCAGCCTGGGCATCGCCAGGTTCAGTGCAAGGCATTAACAGGGCAGGAAGGATCCAGTTGGAAAAGCAAACCGTGGCACCAGCAGCTGTGCCGGGCCGGGAAGTTCTCCCACCTGCACAGGGCAGGCGAGTCCTGAGGAAGGTGTGGAGTGAAGGGACCTTGTGGTGGCTCCTGGACTGCAAGTGATTTATTGGGCATGGTGGGATTTGGTCCGAGACTGGACTCTCTGATCCTGGAGATCTTTTCCATCCAGCCTTAATGATCCTGAGATTCTACAAAAGCTGCACTCTGAGGGGCTGGAGTTGGGGAATGTGGCACTGCCAGGACCCAAAGCAAGTCCTGGCTGTGGGGGCAGAGCAGGGTTTGCTCTTGCTCCACCTCTGAGAACGTCCCGTCCACAGCCAGGGACCAAAAATAACACAACTCTTGGGTTTCCTGGCTGCACCCCAGACACACACCCCATCCCACCACCACCCCCTCCACGTCCTGCACCCCGGGAAAAAGGTTGGGAATTTGTACTTCCAAAGTAGAGTGAAAACTAGTCCCTGCCTATCCCTGCTGCTCCCCACGGGGTGGTCCTCCACCCCTGAGTGATGAAGGGACATCCCCCCCACCCCCCTGTCCCTGCTCCCCCGCGGAAAAAGAGGCGCCGGGTTGTCGTTATCGTAGTAATGACTTTATTTCCAAATTCACTTTTACGGCAACAGTGTAAACCAGTTGTTAAACACACGATACACTATGGACACCCACAGACAGAAGCTAAGCTAGAATGATACACTGAGATCAAACCTTCCCTCCCTGCCCCGGCGCAGTGCGGGGGGGCAACGGAGCTGCCAACACCACACAGGCTGGCACCGACCTTCGCTAACAACCAGATCCTTTTTGGAGTGCAGAAATAGGATTATTTTCTTTAATTTTAAATTTTTTTAATTTTAAATTTTTTTAATCAGTGCCGGTTTTAACCCTTTTCAGACCAAGATGTGTGTGGAGTAAAGGAAAAGCCGGGGGTCGGGCTGCTCACGGGGGGACCCTCAGGCCTGGGTCTGAACGCAGGGTCGGGGCTGGGGACGTGGCTCGGGTTGGTGGAGGGGACAGCGGGCGACGAGGTGGATGGAAAGGGCTGTCCTGGGACCCCCAGAGCCCCCGGGAGGGGACGGCAGGCGGGGCTGAGGACACTCGCAGCGGGAAGGGGCTGCTCACTGGAGCTCGGCACACGCGAAGGACATCCCCGTCCCCGGGTGCTCGTGTCCCCCGGGGGCTGCGCGGAGGGGCCGGGGGTGGCACAGGGCAGGGGCAGGGTGGGCCAGCTCAGCTACACCGTCCTGCAGCCCAGAAGGGATAGAAAAACGGGTGATGCTTTCGGGGTTCTCCCACTTGCTCGTTTTACAGAGGACAAGAACCGCGGCGGCTCCTACAGCGCTACAGAGTCAGGGACGGAGCACAGCTACAATCATGGAGTCAACTGAACGGAGCGAGTGACAAGCTGGACGTGGCGGTGCTGCTGGACCAGCCTCTCCTCAAGCAGTAAAGCAGCTCCTGGGGCTGCGGAGAGAGGGTTGAACCCCCCCTTCCAAAACAGCCATCCCCCAGCCCCAGCCAGGCATCCAGCAGCTCCTCCCGCAGGCACAGGGCGCAAAAGGCGGGTCTGCAGCTCCTGCAGGATGGGAGTGAGTCCTGTCCTGGGAGGAATCGCTGCTTTGCCCGGGAACAGCTGCTCTGGCAGCCTTGGTGGCACCCAGCCACCTCCCCAAGGACAACCAGGGCCCCACGCCCCAGCATGAGCCTCTGCCAGTCCAGGATTCCTGCCCTTGCTGGGAAAACGTGGCTTTCCCTGCAGCACAGCCCTTGGGGTGCAAGGTCGGGGTGCCCCCTCTGCCCTCACCTCTGCCAGCTGTGCCCCCAGAGCTCGGTTGGTGCCTCTGGGGGTCACGGGGCGGGAGGACACACACACAGAGCTGCCCTGGTGGCATCTCAGCCTCTTTGGTTGTAGATGGAAGGGGCAGGCGGGGACGGCCACGGGACCCCCTCGTGCTCCCCAGGGAGCCACAGGAACAAAAGCAGCAAAAGGAATAACCGGCTCCTGTCCCTGAGCGGTGCCGGGGGGAGGTCAGTGCTGTGTGAGGGGACACCGTGAGGGGTGACACGCTGCCAACTCAACCCCTGGGAGCGCCCGGAACGGGGGTTCAGTGCCAGGGAGCAGCCGCTGGGCCCCGAGCTCAGGCTGGGGGAGCTGCTGCCCCTCCCTCGCGCCTTCCCCGCGTCCTCCCGGGGGTCTCCCACGGCTGCCACCGGCACAGCAGGGCCATGGAGCTGCCACCTCCGCCATCGCTGAGCTGACCTTGCAGGGAAAGAAAGAGAACAACCCGAAAATGTCACAAGCTGCACCCAAATCCAGGAGCCGTCCCAGCCCCGGAGCTGTGAGTGCCCCTCATCCAACACCCCAAGGCAGCCCCCGGCGCTCTGCGGGGCAGCGGCTCCGTGCCCACCTCCCACCTGGCACACATGCAGTGCCGGGGCTGCCCCGGCACAACCCCGAGCCCGGCCGAGCCGCCCGGACCCTCCCGGCTGGGCTGCGGCAGAGCCGGCGCGGGGCAGCTCAGAACTACTTACAGCATTTATTATTTTCTGTTTTTTTTTTTTTTAAACACATGCTCGTTTATGAAAACAATCACCCTGGCACGGTCCAAGCATATACAGACAAATCTACTCTACGACACGAGGGGCTGCCAAAGGAATGGGGGGAAAAGCCTCTACTCATCCACTCAGCGGTTCCAGCACAGCCACGGAGAGGGGAACGGCCGTCGGGGCCCCTCCGCAGCGGGTACCCAGCCTGTACTCCAGCTGCCGGAGCTGAGAGCGGGCTTGGGGGGTACCTGGCCGTTATCTTCAGACACATCTCGGCTTTCGGAGATAAAAACAAAAAGGTTTCTTCCGAATCAGCAGGCAAATTTAACGCAGGGAGGGAGGGCACCTCCCTGCAGTCCCTGGCTGCGCCCAGCCATCCTCAGGGGGACGAGGGTGGGAAGGTCACAGCCCCTTCCCCGAGGGCCACCCGCTGCCCTGTGCCGGTGTGGGGTGCTCAGGTCAGGGCCGGGTGGTGGCCGCCCCCTCGGGCCCCCTCCCCGGGTGGTCCCGGGCAGGGCTGGGACAGCGAGGGACACGGCGGGGAATGAGGGGGAGTGTGGGGACAGGGACGGGCTGTGCGCTCCGAGGAGCAGGGGGAGAGGAGGTTTTGTACCTCATAGTGTCACTGATTTTGAAGTTCTGGAGCTAGAGCTGAATGAACAGTAAAAGCAGGTTAAATCATTAACCAGTTAGGGACGGGGAAGCAGCTGTAAAAGGAACAGAGGAAGAAGGCCAGATTATTATTTTTCTTTCTTTTTTTTTTTTCCTTTTTTTTTTTTGTGTATTTCCTTTCCTTGTCTTCTCTCCCGGTCGCCGCCGTGCCCCGATCACAAGCCCTGCTTGGCCAGCGAGGCGGACACCTCGTCGGCTAGCGTGGCCAGCTGGGGGGAGTCCACCAGGTTGATGCTGCCGGTGGAGGAGACGTTGCTAAGGCGGCGCGGGGAGGCATCTCCGGAGATGGTGGGGGACTTGTAGACGATTTCGGCGCCGTGGTCGGTCTTGGCTTTGGCGTTCTCGCGGAAGGTCAGCTTGTGGGTCTCAATCTGCGAGGAGAGGGGAGGGCGGTGAGGGGGGCACGGCCCGGAGGGGGCTGGTGGGACCTGCCACGTGCCTGTTCCGGCACGGCCGCTGAGAGGAGGGAGGAAAGCTCAGAGCACCCAACCGGTGCCCCCAGTGCCACAGGGAACGGGCGCAGCCCGAGGGGATCGCGGGACTGGAGCATCTCGGGATGCTGCAAAATCCTCCCCAGCTGCGGAGGTGGGTCCCAGGACTCTGAGGGCACAACCTGAGTTGCTCTCACTCCCCCAGCAGAGATTCCAGGGCAGGGTGGGACCCCCATGTGGTGCATGAAGCTTCCCCTTAACCCACAGAGCTGCTCCCAGAAGCCAAACCCCTCTCCCAGCGAGCAGAGGTGAACTGGATGGGGTTTGCTACTTACTGGTGCCCTCCCCAGCCGAGTGCAAGGCTGGGAGCTGGCTCTCCATGAGGGTGGGCGGCTCCAGCACCAGGGCCTGGAGCCCAGCGGGGTCTGGGCTCGGGGT
This sequence comes from Mionectes olivaceus, assembly GCA_035041425.1. Taxonomy (NCBI): domain Eukaryota; kingdom Metazoa; phylum Chordata; class Aves; order Passeriformes; family Tyrannidae; genus Mionectes; species Mionectes olivaceus. The sequence continues at coordinate 887,456 of JAWWMA010000088.1, read as the reverse complement.
CCAGGTCTTGTCTTCCTTGCCTTTCTCTCTCTACAGGTGAAGAAACCCGCCAAGGGCAGTGGGGGGGGGGGGGCAAAAAACGCATCAGCAACAAAAACCACAACCCAATAAATGTCAGCCAGAAGGGAAAAAAAAGACAAAAAAAACATAGAAAAGAAATAGAAAATGCTGGAGAAAAAGATCTGAAAAACAAGGCCATTCACTGACTCATAGCAAAAAGAGTGGCTGCCTTTGGAGCTGGGGAGGAAAACTCTCCAGGTGTGCCCAGGCATTGTGGCACAGCACGGGTATTCCAGCTCCCCACAGAAGACCCAGTGCCAGAGCAGCACGGGAACCAGAGCTCAGCTTGAGGAGTTGTGGACTCCAAGTCCAAGCCTGGATCTGTGTGTCACAGGGCAAGGAGGGGACTTGGGGACACGGGAAAGGCTGGGGAAGGGGCAGCAGAGCCACCCACAGCTGCTCAGCTGTGTCCTGTCCCCTCTCTGTGTTCCACCTTGGAGCAGTGCTGCCCCAGGATGATCCTGGTGTGGACAGGATGGGCTGGAGAAGGGAAGGAACCTGAGGCAGCACCTGCACTCGGTTACAACCACAACCTCCTCCAGGAGTGGGTTTAGGCAGGGTAGGGGCAACTGCCAGGCAGGAAGGCTGAGGGGATGATGTCTCTGCTGGGTCACACCTTTGCAGAGAAATCCCTCTGCAAAGGGCAAGTCCTTCAAACTACGGCCCAGTGAATGTGTTGGGGATGTGAAAGAATTGCCCCTGTAACCACAAAACCCGTGGCAAAGGGCTCAGTGAAGCACAGGGAAGGCTGATGCGCAGCAGAGAGAAGGGTAAGGAAGTCAAGCGGTTCCCACAGTCAGAGGCCAGCTGGAGGTGAGAGCTGGGGGTGCACAGAGAACATGTGGCCAAGAACAAAGTGCCAAAACACAGGAGCTGAAACAGAACCTTCCTCTCCCATTGAGAAAAAAGTGCTGGAAAAACAACCAAGATAAAAGTGCTTTCCCCTGCCCCACCGGGGGAAACTGACCCCTTTCTGCCCCCAGGCTGGAGTCTCATCTCTGTGCTTACCTGATGTCCTCACTCCCTGGCCTGCTGGGGACTTGGTGGCCTTGAAGCCAGGCTGTGGAGGTTGTTTTACTCAGCTAGGACTCACTGAAGTTGCCATCAAAGCCTCGGTGGGAACAGCTCACCCCAAGTTCATTGTGTCCCTGACCTGAGTGTCTTTTGTCTTTCAGTTTAAACCTCCCCAAGCACCCCCTCCCTACACAGAGCCCTCAGTTACGAAGGAGAGATCACCTTCTGAAGGGCCAGCCTGCTGCAAAGTCACCTGTTCTAAATAAAGCCGAGCTTTTAATGCTCCACTTGCAGTGGGATCCAACACCTCTGCAGCTCCCCGAGCTGCCACTGCACTAACCCAGAGTGCACAGGAGCTGCTGACAGTGATAGTCCTTCATGAGAAAGGTTTGAGACACAAACACGAACTTCAGAGACGGCAGAAAGAGCAGGAAACCACAGCAGAGGCTGTCGCTGACACCCCAACTTGTTCACACAGCCTCGGGCCAGGAAGGGGCACAGCCTGCAATCCTGGTAGCTCTGCCACAGCCCCAGCAAACATCCCCCCTGGGCTGGGACCTTCTCCAAGCCCAGACTCCCACCCATCTTCACTTGCACTCCTGCTCACAGCCAGACACAGCAGAAGGTGCCTGTTCCCAACCCAGTGCCCCTTTACCTTTTTATTCCCTCCTCCAGGGACGTGGCTGATGTTATCTAAGGACCCGATTTTCGACTGCACCTTATCTTTGAAGTCCAGTTTCTCAGATTTCACCTCCACTTGGCCACCACCTGCAATAAAGAGCAGGGGGTGGGTCGGCAGCCAGGTCAGCTGAGGCCTGAGCTGCTCCAAGGAGGCTCAGCCACAGCTCTCCGAGGCTGAGCAGAGGGTGAGGCCCAGGGCAGCAAAAGGGACCCCCTGATGATTTGGGAAACCCAGGAGTCGGGGCAAATAGGAGTCAGGGTAAGGAGACCTACCAAAGGATGTCTCTGCAGAGCTGGCAGACACCCCAACGTTTTACAGAACTGAGGGCAGGGAGCTGACCTTGATCCCCCAAACCAGCAGTCCCCTGTTTATTCCTGAATAACTCCCACTTACAGGGATGTGTTGGCACAAAGGTATCCATGGATCACAGAATCACAGAACAGTCCAGAAGGGACCTTAAAGCCCATCCAGTCCCATCCCTGCCATGGGCAGGGACACCTTCCACTGTGCCAGGCTGCTCCAAGCTCCGTCCAACCCGGCCTTGGACACTTACAGGGATCCAGGGGCAGCCACAGCTTCTCTGGGCAACCTGTGCCAAGGCCTGCCCACCCTCACAGGGACAAATTTCTTCCCAATATCTAATCTAAATCTACCCTGTTTCAACTTGAGGCCTTTCCCGCTTGTCCTGTCACTCCAGGCCCTTGTGAAAAGTCCTTCAGATCATGGCAGATCCCTCCCCTGCTCTGAGCTCTCAGGCAGACTGGAGCAGGTCTGGCAGTGACAGCTGGGAACAGCACCCAGCACTGCAGGGCTCTCACTCTGTTGCTCCAGTCACTGCTCCACGTGCCTGCCCTCTCGCTCCCTGCTCTATCCCAACCCTCTCCCCACCTCCAGCCACACCACAGCACAGCCCACGAGCTCCCAGGGTCCAGCACAAGGCCAAAGGGTACCTGGTTTGTGATGGATGTTGCCCAGGGAACCACATTTGGACGTCACGTGGCTCAGGTCGACTGGTTTGTAAACGATTTGAACCTGCCCGTAGGAGAGAGGAGAAAGGGATGAGCCCATTGGCAGGATGGACTGGCTGGGGAGGGGGAGCACAACACACAGCAGCACCTGAGCTGGATTGGAGGGAAAGGACAGCTCATACCCCAGGAGGATTAATGATACAAAAGAAACTGTCACCAGAAATGGGAGATCATTAATGCCCGTGTGCAGTAGCCTCTTAAACATGTCAGCATGCACGAGATCACCTCTCCACAGAGGGGAGGAGTAGAGGCAATTTTAAAGTGCTCGAGTGAGAGAGAAAGTGGAGTGGTAATTAATTAAGATTTGCATACACATCATCCAAAAGGAGGAGATATACCAGAGAGAAAACGTAAAAAATAAATACCTTTTCTGGTGTAAAACATAAAGCTTATGTCCACAAAAACTGAAAGAACAGAAATGATCAATGTGCACAGAACTTTTAAAAGAGTGACCAAAATATGCATTTCTGAAAAATGCTGTAATGGAAATAAGGGTTAAAAAAAGGACAAAAAAAATTATTTAAAAAAAAAAAAAAAAAAAAGCAAAGCAAAGTCTAAATATCTGGAGATCACATCATAAGAGGTTAAAATGTCATAAAACATCGAACCACAACAGCATCTCGTGATATTTATGCTCTGCTTTTTCATTTGCTTGTCACATCACTGTCTCAGAAACAAGGGGGCCGTGGCAATTCCGCGGATCCCGCCCCACTCATGGACCGTGCGGGGCCTTGCCCACGGACACCGGGTGGCACAGGACACACACACAGGAGGGACAGCAACGTGGGGCTGCTTTAGTGCTACGTTAGCAGGTGAACACCACACCGGGAACACCGACGGCTGCGGGGGGCTGGGAGCCTCCCCGGGGACGGCAAACCACGGCACACACACGGCAGCTACGGCAGGAGCAGGAGACAAGGGGGGAGGAAACATCCCCATAACCCTGTAAGTTACCTCAGACCCTGGTTTTGGACCCACACCTGGCTGTGGGCCAGTTGTTGCTGGAGTTAGTGGGGCTGTGCAGGAGAAACTGGATCATCAAACACCTCGGGGGTGGTTCCCACCCACGGAGGGAGAGTCTGGCTCTGGGGACAGCCTGGGTTTCACGGGGAGCATGTGCTGCTCTCCTTGTTTTCTCCAGCACCACATTTGTGCTGCTCTCACAAATCTCAGGAAGGATGTGCCAGCACCAAAGGGAGCTTTGGAGAGGAGCTGACTCCTCCCAGCAGCCCCTGGACCAGCACAAAGGATTCGCCTCAGCCACTGCTCTCCTTCGCACCCCAGAACCCCAGAGTGCTGACTCAAAAGCCCCAGGGGAAGGCACATCCTCCGGCTCTCATGTTGGCCCCATCACCCTCAGAGCTGGGTGCTGGATTGTCACACCCCTGAGAAACACTCCTCCTCCACCACAGAGCCAGGAAAAGGAAGGGAGCAGATCTGGCCCCACCAGCACAGAGCCCTGGGCTGACCTGCCTTGTCTCCGACGCTCCCGCAGACCAAAAGGCACATTCAACAGGAGACAGAGAGAGTGGGGGAATGAACCCCCAGGGCCTGGGAGCACATCGTGGACACACACATGGAGACAGAGTTGGGGAAAGGTCACACGTTTAATGCACTGGGCAGGGCAGGAGCTGGATTTGGTTGGAAGGCAGGAAGGGGATCCAAAAAGGGCAGCTGGGGCCTTTCTAATCCCAGTTGTGACCCCAAAGGGCCTACGAGCAATTCAGGCACCTCTGAGACCTGGGACTGAAAGGCCTCCCATTTCCAGGGCAAACAATCAGCAGTTGGAGCTTTCTGCCATCATTCCTGTCCCTTTTTTACAGACAGAACTCCATTATCCCTTCCCATCCTGCTGGGGAGAAGAGAAGGATCCTCCCCATTTTAGCAAGAGAGGAAAAGGGGAACAGAGTAGTTTGCCTGGGAAACCAGTGCCAGAGACCTGGGAATCCCACCTCTCAGCACCAGAAGTGCTTTGTGCCTAATGCATCACCTGGTCAGAGCATCCATGGGCTTAAAAATCCAGGTACCCAGCTCAGGTAGTGACAGTTCCCCCTGGAAGCAGAGATGGCTGGGCAGGTGGTCCCTGGGGTTTAAGACACAATGGCCATCAAAGCCTGGGGGGTCTTTTGTTTTCCCTCTCCCAAAGGAACCCCAGGGCCCATCCCTGCCCCCAGGACAGCCCGTGCAGCCACATCAGCACAGGGCTTTGCTCCGAGAGCTCCCAGAGCTGCTGGAGCCGGGCACAGATCGCAGGGTTTTCAGTGCTGGCAGGGCCTGGGGAGGGATCACAACCCCCAGCCAAAAATCCAGATAATTCTTAACCCAGTTCAGCTGCAACCGCTCGCCCACGGTGTGAGCTCTCCGTGGGGAAAGGGACGAGTTGTGCTGGAGCTCATCACCGGCCACAGCACCGGGGATCTGTGGCCAACACCAACACACACCAGGTAGCCCAGACAGCGCAGGACTCCAGGGTGAAGAAGAGGAACAACCATGGAACTGCTTCACAGAGGTCTGGGCTCCCCAGAGCAGCTCCTCTGACCCGTGAAATAACTGCAGAATGACACTGAATTTAAGCCAGAGGCTGCAAACCCAGCTGTGTCCCGGCCAGCGTGTGCCAAGCCCTCTGCAAGGCCCAGTTTCTCAGGGAGGGTGTCCACAGAGATCAAGAAAAGCCCATGAAAAATCCATGAGGAACACCTGAGATGCTCCCTCAGACGGCCACAGGCCAGGCCCCCACACAGACCACGGGTCACACTGTTTGGGGTCTGCCTTGGCCCGTCGTCATTCCTGGTCCCAAACTGTCTCCACTGGTACTGCTGTAAATCCACCAACCTCTGCGGAGTTTCTCCAGGTTTCTGGCACAGTAACTGAAAGCTGAGTCCAGCATTTATCTGGGAACAGCTGGAAATGCCAGCGTTCAAATCAATTAACTCAACAGTGCTTTAGGCTCAGCCTCCGTGGGCGCTGCCGGACACATTCGTTAGCAAGGAGAAGCTTAATATTTGCATGGATCATACTTGCCTGATGGGAATGGGCAGGAACCTGCACGTTCATTTGTTGGGCAGGATCACGTCCAGTTTAGCAGCAAATTAAGCAACGAGGACTGGGTCTGCTCGTAAATTTACTCATCTCCTACATCACTGTCTGCCAGAGCCCCCATCCCGCAGACAATGAGGCTTTCACCTTCCAGGCAGTGCCAAACCCTGGAGTTACTGGGATGTTTTGTTACAGACATGGTTTGGACACGGGGCAGTTAGTTCTGTCCATGTCAGGCATGTCCAGGACTTGTTAGGGTTCACCTCACCATGTCTTTTGGGTTAATGGGGTTAAATGACAGCACGTCCCCAATGGCTATGTGGCAGCAGGGTGGCTGCAGATAGCATTGGTGATTAGTGTAACAACATGCCACTAAAATCAGGATTATCACAGTGCATTCAAAGTGTGAAGGTACTCACACTGCCTCCGCCCGGGATGTGTTTGATATTATCCTTTGAGCCACACCTGGATTGAACGTTGCTAAAGTCCAACTTCTTATTAACAATCTGCACCTTTGGTAGCCAGAAAAGAGTCATTGCACGTCACCAATAGCTATCTGATGGCAGGATCGCTGCAGATAGCATTGGCAGTTTAGTGTACACAACATGCCACTTATAATAAGAACTATTATAGAGCATTGAAAGTGTGAAGGTACTCACACTGCCTCCGCCCGGGATGTGTTTGATATTATCCTTTGAGCCACACTTGGATTGAACGCTGCTAAAGTCCAGCTTCTTATTAATAATCTGCACCTTTAGTAGCCAGAAAAGAGTGTGAGAAACAACGTGACCATCTGCAGCTTGACCATGTGTTACATCCCTAAAACCAGGAACCTGCCTTCCAGCGCTGAGAGCAAAAAAAGGAGAATCTCTGCCTTGCTGCAGAGATCTGTGTTACTCCTGGGCTGGAAACTGAAGGTGAAGGTGGGCAGGTTATAGCTAGAGATTGGATGTGTCTGGGTAGTGATGCAGCCCGGGCTCCCAGGCCACAAACACCAGCCAGAAATTAACTTAGCCCATTGTTTTTTTTTTCACTGAACAGAGCGGGGAACTTGCTGGGCAGCAAACCCGCTGGAAGGCACTGAGACTCCACAGAGGAGGAGGGATGGAGCTGAGAGAAAAATGCCTGTCCAGCCCCAGCTCCTGTGCCTGGCATCCTGATCCCTGTCTGGGACAGGCACACCTGGCCTCAGGCAAACGAGTGCTGCTGGCCAGGCTGGAGAACAGGAGCTGCCTGCCCAGCACTGGGAAAAGATGCCTGAGATCTGCTCTGCGCAGGGCTAACACTCCCTCTACAGTTACCAAGAGAAAGCAAACACTGCCAGGGATGCAGTCCCATCCCAGTGATGCAGCTCCAGGCCAGAGATGTGGTCTCAAGCCAGGAATTGCAGTCCCACGTCAGGAATGCAGTGCCAGGCGTGCAACCCCATCCAGGGATGGGGCCCCACCCCAGGGATGCAATCCTAGGCCAGGGATGCAGCCCCATCCCAGGGAGGCAGCTCCACAGCTGCAGTTTTCTGAAGCCCTGTGGGATGACAGGGGCAGCCCAGCCCACTTCCCAAAGCTCTGTGGCACATTCCCAATGCCACCTCCCGTGGGAGAGAGGCTGGAAACAGCTCAGTGCCACATGGGAACCACGTGCCACGCCAGCTACCCCCTCCAGCCCCAAAGCCTTCCCTCCACACACGGATTTTTGTGCTAATGAAGCTGGTTCTATTTCGGGTTTGTTTTCCCCACTTGGCTGTGTAAGGGCAGCTATGCTGGAGTGACCTCCTGCATCAGCTATTCCAGACAAAACGAGGAGAAAGATTGTCCCTGCTCCTTCCCCCACGCACTCTGGAGTGGCTTTACAACCTACACAGGTGTAAATGCTGGTAACAACCCGCAGGCCTGAGCCTGTCTGAAGCACAACTCTGTGAGAGGGACCATCCTGCAGTGTCACATCCCTTGGCCCTGGATGGCTCCGTCTCTATTCCCAGCATTCCATCCCAGGCCTGCTGCTCTCAGGAGAGCTATTCCCCCCTATTCCCTGCTTCTCCAGCACGAGAAGCACCAAGGTATGTGCCTCCAGCACAATTTTCCACATTCACATCAACTAATCCCACAAACCAGGACCCAGTTCTGCTGGACCAGACTTTGCCAGAGCAGGACTCGGTGATCCAGTGACAACAAAAGTGCTCACACCATGCAGAAATACCGGAAGAGACGTGGCTTGGCTGGCTCTCAGTGCGTGTTTCCCCATGTTCCCTTGCTTCCCCAGGCTGGGGGGCTGGAATCTGCATGGAGAGCAGGCTCCAAACCCACTTCTGCTTTCAGCCTAAAACCAAACTGGTGGGATCAGCCCCTTCTGCTCCAGCTGCAATCATTCTGCTGAGGGCAGCCTCATGTCCTACAGAGCCCCCAACAAAGCACCCACCCTTTCTCCCCTGCAAAGAGCAAAGAATTGTCCCAAATTCAGCTGCTCCCACTCTTTCAGTAACAGCGACAAACGCGTCTGACAGAGAAGCAGAGAGAGGAAAAAAAACAACCCCAACTTGTAAAAGCTGGATTAAAAAGAACTTGTGAATAAATTAACCAATTTCCAGTGAACAGAAGGTTTCCTTCTAAAATCCTGGGAGAACGGGGTTTGTGGGGGTGGGAAGAAAATCCCATGACTTGTGCTAAGTGGGCAGGAGGGCTGAGGCCCCAAAAAGGACACGTGCTGCTCTGCTCATGACCAACGGCCCTGCCCAGGCTCCAGAGCCCCACCGGATTGTAGCACAAAGCCAGTAAATCTACAGCCACAGTAGAAAACGCCGGGAAGGCCATGGAAAAGCAGGCAAGGGGTGTAGAGGAGCCATCCCAAAGCCTCCCCACCCTGTGCCAGAGTGGAACGTTCAGAGCCATGGAGGTCACACAAAATGCCATGCACAGCACTCAGGGAATGGTTTGTTATGGCTCTGCCAAGGTGTGCGAGCCAGGCAGTGTCACCCTGGGGCAGGCAGTGTCCCCTCAGAACGGGCAGCATCACCCCCAGGGCAGGCAGTGTCCCCTCAGAACAGGCAGTGTCACCCCTGGGACCCCTTGCCAGGCTTGCAGAATTTAACCCAACGCCCTCATTCCCAAGCACTTGCAACATGGAGGTCACTTTGCTGCTCGTGAAACAGCTTCTCTGGGAGTGAGAAGTGGTTGAAAGGACAGAAGTGCCACCAGTTCTGGCCATGCCACACTGCCCACGTAGCCACACAGCGCCTGATGGCAGAACACAACCCAAAACCTTGCCAACAGAGCTGGATCCGAAATCCCAGTGCCTGGAAAAACCTGGGGTCCGAACCTTGGCCCCTCAGGAGGAGGAGACAGACCATCCTCCTGCTCACTAGTGGGGGGATTGCTCCGGTCACAGATCCATAAACACAACCCTGATCCCGCCACTCTTGAGGGCTGCAGGTCACAACCTGCTGTCCCTAACTGGACCATCTGTCCCTAACTGGACAACCTGTCCCTAACTGGACAACCTGTCCCTAACTGGACACCACGAGGCAATGCTGTACCCCTGGAAGCCACTCCACAAGACCCACATCACGAGCCCTCCGTGGGACAGCTGAGCTATACTAAGCCAGACAAGGAATTCCAGGCCAAGCCCCCAACCCAGTCAACACAAAACTGGCTCCAAGGCTGGAGCCCAGCTGATGTTTGGCTGCCCACTGCCCACAGCTGCTGCTGCTCCAGGGAGGCTCTCCCACCCCGGACGAAGCGTCCAGCACCCGCTGTCCCCACAGCCAGGCCCCCTGGGGAAGCAGAGTCCATGTTCTTACCTTGCCACCTCCGGGCTGGTGCTTCAGGTTTTCAGTGGAGCCAATTTTGGACTTGACGTTTTTCAGGTCGGGCATGGGCGCGGCCGAGGGCTGGATGCGGGTCTTGGCAGAGGCCGGAGATTTCGGTGGGGTGCGAACCACTGCCACCTTCTTGGGCTCCCTGGCTGGTGGGGTGGGCAGAGAGGGAGTGCGGGAACGGCTGCCTGGAGTCCCGGGGGAGCCGGGACTGCTGTAACCGCTTCTGTCTCCAGACTTTGGCTGCTCACCTGGAGGTTGCAGACGGGGCGTGAGCACAGGCGGGCAGTGCGGGGACACACCAGCCCCCTCCCCTGCTCATTCCCTGCCTTTCTGGGGTCGGTACCCCCCGGTCCCAGAGCCCACCCCCCGCTACTCCCAGTGCATGGCCCTGCTTTCTTCTGCTCCGTTTTGAAGGAAAGACTGTGATTTAAAGGCAATTTCCTAACACCTCAGAAGGAAGACGGTCTCCACTGCCTGGGTAAAACTCCCCACCCGAGCGTGGCACTGGCATGCGTGACGAATTACAGACAAAAGACACTCAAAACCACTTTTGTATCAGAAATTTGAAAGCATTTTTACATATTTTTTTTCTCTGTAATTAAATAAGTATGGTTGCTGAGCAGCTTAGAACTGTCCCCAGTTTGAAAAGCAAATGAAAGAAGAAAACCCTTAAACATCACCTTTCTCAGTCTTTGCTGCTGCAGGAGGTGGTTTTTTCTGCTCCTTTCTGCCTGTTTAGTGAATGAGAAAGATGCTTAAACACAACAAAGATGGAAAATTAATTGATTTAAGGTTTCATGGCGTTCCAGTTAAGTATGAAATATATATATATTTTCAGTGAAATGCACCATTTTAATGGAAATTCACAATGCCTGATGCTTTCTGGGAGTTTTCTTCTCTGAGAATAATAATGGGCTAATCTCCATTCCTGCAATCGAAGAATTGATCCTCTTGCCCCTGGTCTTTGTGAAATATTGTCAGAGAGAAAAGCAGCAGGTGGATTAAAAAGGAGATGCCTAAATCTTCCAAATTGGAGGGAATCCCAAAGGGATAAAGCAACTGCCCTCTCCTACATGCATATGAGCAGAGGCTCACTCCAGAGGGCTCACCCCAGCTCCACGAGAGGGTTGAACTCCCGACCCCCTGGCAGACCTCAGCCTGTGCCCCTGCTCAGAGGCCGTGAGTCTGGTCATTCCCCCCACTCCCAGAGCTGCCTGGAGAACCCGGGAGCACCACCCAGGCCATGGCCCCATGGCTCCCACCATCCACCTACCGGAGCTGGGAGGGGTCTTGGGGGCCGTGGGGGTCTTTGCCGGGATGCGTGTGGCGTTGGTGGAGTTCCTCTGCGCCTGCCCCGAGCGCGGCGTGCCCGTCTTCGTGCCACCCCTCACCTCCGGGCCCTGGGGACACGAGGTGTGGGGGGGGATGTCAGGGATGGGCTGTCACCCCTCGTGGGTCAGAGCACACGAGGCCCCTGCCCCCCGCTGCTTCCTACACCCTGGGCAGCCCACCGGAGCTCCCAAGGATTCCCCACACCTGGGATGTGCTGGTTCACACCCTGGCCCCCACAGCAGCACCCGCCACAGCCAGGGCACAGCCACTCCTGGGCTGGTGGAGTGGCTGTGACCTTTCCCAGGTGAGCCCTTGGCTTCAGCTGCACCATTCACCACACCCTGGTTTAGCACCCAGAACTCCGCTGTTCTCTGAACTTCATCACTTTGTTTCCTCTGTCCTGCTAAAACTGTTACAGAAGATACAGAAATTCAAGAGTGTGTTCAACTCCTTTGTTCTCTAAGTTCCGTCACTTTGTTTCCTCTGCTCTGCTAAAATTTCATATGGAAGATAAATTTATCCACTAGTTGAGTGCCAGGCTTCAAACGCTGGGATATCCCCACCTACAGTACACCACTGTCACACCTGCACCACCTGTAATGTCAGGGAAAACTGCAATATCCTATCTGTGATCTCTTGCAGAAATCCTTCCCAAATCTCTGAACTCACACACCCTCTTTCTGGTGACTACTTAATGCTGCTCAGTGTAAAAGCTCATGGGAAAAATGGAACTGAAAATTTACAGGCAGCAGGGAAGCAGAGCAGAACCTGTAAAACCACGTCCCATCATCTGTGAGTGGCACAGGCTGCCCAGAGAAGCTGTGGCTGTCCCTGCATCCCTGGGAGTGTCCAAGGCCAGGTTGGACAGGGCTTGGAGCAACCTGGGCTAGTGGAAGGTGTCCCTGCCCATGGCAGGGGGTGGCACTGGATGAGCTTTAAGGTCCCTTCCAACCCAAACCACTCTGGGATTCTCTGCTCCCTCATGAGCTGCAAACCCTGTGCTTTTCCTCCCCACAGGTGTATTTGTGTGAGAAAACACAACAAAGGGAAAGACACGGATATGAGTGCAATCCCTACAGCAGCACCTGCCAGGCCTGGCTGGAGCACACTGCAAACACATCTGCTGTTTTACTGCCAATGCTCCCCTGAAACACAGATAAAGCTGCAAAACAAGCAAGAGCTTAAAGGGACCTGTGGAAATATCTCAGAGAGACCAGGTAACACCCTGCAAGGAGCTATTTTTTGCTCCACATGCTGATTCCTTCCAGCACCGAAACTGGAGCCAAACCTGGCCAGGGGAAGGTGAAGCACATCCCACCCTCTCCACGGGACAGGGGAGAGACTCAGCCAAGCACCATCACTCAGGAATGCTTTAAGGTATTCCCCCTGGCCTCTCTCACATCCCATTTCCTTACCTTGGCTTTCATTTCTGGCGTTCCTGTACTGGCAGGTCGGGATGTGGCAGGAGAGACTCGCTTAGAGGCGGAAGCAGGGCTGGAGGGTGGTTTCGAAGGGGCTGTGCTAGAGGAGGTGTGTCGGTGGGGGGGGATGGAGGGTCTGTCCCCTGGGGGTTTGGCAGTGGAAGGTGAGGATTTCTTAAAACGTGGAAACAAAATAAAATGGGAATGAAAAAAAAAAATCAGCACAGGGAGGGAAACAAAATGGGATCAGCAACATAAAATGGGATTAGAAGGTGCAATGCGGAGCTGGGTGTGGGATAGGTGTTAGGTGGCACTGCCAAGGCCCCATGGTTGCTCCAGCAAGTATGAAGTACCCCAGCTATTCCTTCCAAAGGTGCAGTGACACCCAAGCCCCTTCCTGGGGACAGTGACAGCCTGTCCTCGCTTCTGCCCTCCACACCAGGGGCACATTCTGCCATCAGAACCCTCAATTCACTCCCAAACCCTCCTCCTTCCTGGCAAAGGAACAGCACTACCAACACCAGCATTTCTGAGAGATGCAGGTGGCTGCTCCCAGGCCTCTCCACCCCATCAGACCTGCTCTGCCAAAAACAGACCACTGGTTTTATCTAGGCTTGGTACCACGTCTAATGCCCAGCCTGATACGACCCTGACAAGACTTCCCTAGAGGAAAATCCAATTTCGAACTGCTTGCAAATAATTCTATTCCTCATCCCTTAAACTGCCCCTCAGCTTGTCCATCATCCCCCTCAGGCACTAACCAAGCCAATGGCCAGATGAACTGAACCTCCAAATCACCAGTGTGACAGACACCATTAAACCTCTGCAA
>JAWWMA010000088.1:842554-870738 GCA_035041425.1 Mionectes olivaceus | reverse complement strand
GAGCCGATTCCGGCCTTGGAGGTGTGCAGGTTCACACCTGCAGGTTCACACCTGCACTCCATGAGCTGGCTCAGCTGTAGAAATTTCCAGAAGCCAAGAACATGCCCATTTTCCAATCTAACACCATCACAGGACCGTGGGTTTGCTGGTCAGTGCCCACCTTTTCCTGCCTCAAGGACCTGAACAAAACAGGCCAGACCCTTCCCCTACTTCCCGAGCTCACAAAACTCCTGCGGCTCCTTCCTCCCTTCGAGATGATGCTCAGGCACACACAGCACCTCTCAGAGCTCAAACCACCTCTGCTCTGCTCTCCAGGTCATTCCTGCTGCCCATGGGCGTGGAGAAGAGCACTCCCCATGTCTCCTCTCTTATTTCAGCAGCCACAGGGAAAGGACTGGCAGGAAAAATGTAGCTGTAGTGATTTTGGACTTGTGCCCCCACTGAAACAAAGTGATATATTCCACTCCAGCTGGAGCTTTTCTGTTGGAAATTCATTCAGCTGAAGCAAAGATGGACTGAGCAACGGAGAATTCACCTGGACAGAGGTAAACTGCTTTAAAGACAATCATCCTGGTAAGAACGTGCCTGTTGTATTTAGGAATTTGCCCGGCTTCTTAGGCCTTTTTTTGAGCACTGCTCAGGTAAACCAAAGAGGTAAACCCCCAGATCAGAGCCCTGCAGTACTGAGATCACAACTGTGGCTTTGGCAGATGAACAAACAAGAACAAAGCAAGAAAAGATGAAGTCAAGACCGATCTGATCTTTTATCAACGTCCTCCCCTTTTTAAGAGAATGTCATGGTTTAAGTGAAACCACCACAAAAAGACTTTGGAAACACGAGTTTAAAAGAAATCTTCAATTGGCCCCTACTGGAAGGCAATATTTGAAATATGGCATTAAGAAAGACCTTTTATAATCAGGGGGATTTGAAGTGTTCACGCAGCAGACAGTGGGACAACCTGGCTTGTTTCTTCTGCAAAGGAACATCGTTGGCCACTAATGAGCAGCAGTGCAGGGATGTGGACAGTTCATGAGCTGTGCTTCCATATTCCAGGATTTTTCAGGGTTGTTTTGAGGCAAATATGTAGCACAGGGTCAATGCCAAACTGGGAATCAGAGGATGCTCCTCCACCTGAGACTCCAAAAGCATTTTAAGACGCTCCATCTGCACCGCAAATACTGTATTTTTTTACCCCCCCCACATCAGGTAGGTACCAATGAGACATCCAAGTTTCTGTGTGTCAATAATCACATTTTCCTCTGAATCAAGGAGAATCATTAAAAGGAAGCAGCACATTATTAAAAGCCCGCTTTAAGAGATGGAAGAGTTTACAAAGAACCAGAAATGCCATGTATAGGGTTAGTCAGAGCTCCAACTCGCTGTGTGGCTCCATATCTGACAGCTCAAAGACCCCAGGACAGGACAGAGAGGTCTCAGCAAAAATCTGGTGAGAAACAGCACTAAAACCAGGGGAGAGAGAAGAGAGAACTTCACCCCCCTCCTGATAAATCTTCATATCTATTTTACAGTGTGGCACTCCTACTTTAAATATAGAAGATCTGCCAGTCCAAAAACCACTGGCCAGGCAAGCAGAGGTTTTATTTTAACTGCAGAGAGGAGGGTGCACAGAACTGTGCTCATCTGTGTGTGGAGAGCAAAGACAAGCTGAATTCTGCCCTGAGCTGAGAAAGCAAAGACCTATTTACTTCTGTAAAAGACATGGATGTCTAAATGCACTAATGGAGCCAGGAGGAAGAGACACTGCCCAACTGGAGGGGTTTGTTATGTTCACTGTGCAGGAAACTGCCTTAGAAAATGAGTTTACCTGAAGATTTTAAACAGCACATTGAATTAGGGCTGTGGTGTGGAGGCAAGTCAGCAACATCACGGGGAGTCTGAATCCCTAAGTCTGCCCCAGTGGGCATGGAATTAAGCCAGCAATGGGTGTTCTGGGAAAACCCCATCCTGAAGTTTTCCATCAAGTCTGAAAACTGAGCAGAGTCGACAAAGGCTTTCCAGGTAGCCAAGACATCCTGGATAATCCTTGGCTCATCTAAGCAGACACAATTAACGCTCTGAAAACACTTGCTGGCCACTGAGTCTGACTTGGCCACTTCCCTAAGACTGGGATAAGGAAAACAAACCCTTAATGCTGAAGTCAGGGCATCTGAGACATGTTTTACATCAGAAAGACACAGTAACTAAACAATTCACTGATGTCATGCGTGACATGCAGGGCCCACACTGCTCAACATGAGCAGTTTCCTCCTGGTCACGGCACATCCCAGCTCTGCCCATCAGCTTTTCCAGCCTGGAGAATGGTTTTGCAACTGGTTCTGCATCTGGACAAACAATCACCATGACTTGGGCCGTCTGAGAGAGAAATCTGGTGCATGAAAAAGCTGCAGTTACCTGAAATGGGTATGTCTGAACATTCCAAGCATGGGTGACCCTTCCCTGCCAGGAAGAGGGAGAACTGCACAGGTGCTGTGCGGTGCAGAGCATTTCATCACAGAACAAAATTCCCAAGCCACCAGCAAACACCTGGGCAGCAATAACCGGACCCAGTGGCAGATGATTCACCCACCTTGAGTGTCATCTCCTGCAGCGTGGTCCTCCAGGTTGGGAGTGGCTCCTACGCCCGCCTCTTCAGCTGCTCCCAGGTCAGAGGAACAAGGGGAAAAACATGATCAAAACAAGAGTTAAGTTTAAGTGTGTGCCTGGAGAATTTATATGCCTCCCTTCTGATGCTGCCCATCAGGCTGGGCATGATCTCTGCTGTATCATGAGTGGGGCAGGATCAGAAAGGAAATCATTCCACACCGATGACGGATCTGGATAGATCTGCTCAGCCTGTGCTGTACCAGACAGGAGGAGTGTTCCACCAACACGCACATCCTAGATGGCAGGTTAGTACAAGCTCTTTCAGGTAGGAAACAGGCTGTTAAGGAGCAAGGAAACTTGTGGATTTATATCCCCTCTTCTACCCCCATGTACCCTTATGGAGCTGACAGCACTCACACAAATGTCTCTTACCTGAGCCCACCTTCTTGGTGTCTACTAACCACCTCACCACAATGAACCCTGCCAAGGCTGGGTGAGACCAGTAATTCCAAGCCTGACATAAATCTGACACTTCAGGAATACTGGAACATCAGAGGAGCACAGCCTTCTTCACAGTAATGATGGTTTGCCCCTCTCAAAATTTTCCCAATTTATTCTATGAGTACTTTCACACCAGCTTAAACAATTACACATGTCACATTCTCTGGTCAAACTGGAACTTTCTGTGTTTCCCTGTATTTTTTTTCCCCAGGAGTTCAGGACACACTGCCTCCCTGGTACAGTCAGATCTTGCACCGGGGTCTGCACATCCCTGTAAGCTGGTAAAACACTCTGTGTCCCACTCCAGGGCTCCTCCAGCAGCCTGGGGACTGGTTGCTGTGGGTGTGTTTCCGTGTTTGGGTGTATTTCACTGCTGTGGGTGTTTCAGTGTTTGGCAGTAGCAGATGCCCTTTTTTCCACTCAGTACCTTTCTCAAGTCCTGCCTGATGCTTCCAGGAAAAGCCACTGGCTATGGCACAGGGGACACATACTCATTCTCCACATGCAGCCCTGGCCCTCCCCACAGCTCCTGCCCTCTCCTACCCACACAGCACTGCTGCAGTCACTCCCTGCTCCGCCTCTGGAAGGCACCATCCCTCCCTGGAAAACCAGGCCCAGGTGCAGTGATTTCCCACAGGCCATTCAGGCTGAATTAGCCACTTCATTTCCTCTGCATTATCCTTAAAAGCACTGCTGCAGTGGCCTGGTTTTCACCTGCCACTCCAAAGACACCCATGAGGGCTGGGCAGAGCCGGAGTGCTCCGGGACGGGCACTGAGGGCCTGCGGACAGCGGGATGAGGGGCTGCTGAAGAGGGGCTGGAAACCTGATCTGCTCAGGATCTGCTCAGCCTGAAGGTGGGAGGCAAAGCCACCACAGAGACACCAGACAGAAAAGGTTGTCAGATGCGGAGCTGAGAAGGAGAAGAGAAAGCTGCAAGTTCCCCCTGGGATAGGGAAGGCAAGAGGACAACTGTAAGCCAGGAATTATTTGGAGAAGGATGAAGCAGTGTTGGGAGCAAAGTGCCCCTGAGAGGTTTCACGGTGTTTATCTCACAGCACTAACCAGTCCAGCTCTCTGCTCTGTCTGCATCAAAGGTGGAACTGCACCTTGGTCTCCCTCACCTGTGGTTCCTTCTGGGATCTCCCCGTGCTGTTCCACACCACCCTGATCCTCGTGGTCTCCTTCCTCCACTAAAGGTGCTGTGGCATCTGAAAAACAACGCAGCTTTCACACAGCTGTCGGGTGGCAAAGCCCTGTGTGGAGGCCAGGACGTGCCAGAAGAACCTTTTTTTGCTCAGAAAAGCACTCGACTCCCTCCCTTCAGCCAGTGGACCTCGTGGAGGGGGACAACCAAACCAAACAACGACACAGCAAAGCCAGTATGACAGGGACACCACGAGCCTCCCCTCTGCCACACAAAGCGCCACAGCACACTCCTTATGCTTCTGAAGGCTTTGCCACAAACTCTATCTGAAAATCCACAGCCAAAAGCAGCCACTGGTGCCTGATCCACGTGCACAGCAATGCTGTCTGCACTGGGACACCACTGGTCTGGAGCAGGACAGAGCAGCTCCCATGGGATACCTTCACAAACCATCCCAGCACTCTGGGACAGACAGACAGACACCCGGCTCCATCTACCACAGGGACGTCTGCTCTTCCTGATAGCACCAATCCAACTGGAAAGAGGGATGGTATCCCCTCCTGCACCAGCCAGGTTTTACATTCTGATTTCCTGAGCCACTTCACAGACAATCAGACAGCCCACACCTCCACCAGGACACGGCTGGGACTGCTCAGCATCTCTGTCCACCTCTCCTTTCTTTCAGACCGATTTTGCAAGCTAATGGCTTTACCTGAAGTCTCCAAAGGCAGATCCATGGGATTAAAACACCCAAGGAACACACAAGGTGCAGTTAATTGAAATGGTGAACAAGTCTCTGGACCACTTTGGAATGAGTTTCTTTCTATAGATATGACGACCAGGTAACACTCCAGAGCAGCACAGACATGGCTTGAGTCCTACAACCATGACCTTCCCATCAGCATGAAGTTTGGTTTTATGTATGGAGTCTGCCCAGCTCATCATTCCAGCAGGAATCTCACTGTACTAACGAACACACAAACACAGAGGGGGCAACAAAAACCAGCTGACTCCAGAAGGGAACTCAGCAAACAGGACGTACTGTCACTGCTTGGGGGAGAGCACAGTGACACAAACCTGTGTCACAAAACACAGGGCTGCTCCCGGTTGAGCTAACAGGACCCTGCAGTCCGCACATAAAACCCACGAGCAACTTCCTGAGCTGTGACAAACACTTCACCTTCTCTTGCCTTCCAGCCCACCTTTAGAACTCATTATCTCATTCTGCAGCACAGCAAACTGTGATGAGACTAAGGAAGGCCTTTTGTCCAAGAGTGCAGACACTACTCCTGAGAAACCCCACCAGGACACGGCACGGCGAGTTCTCGGGGCAAGGTTTTACCACGCCCCCATCCATCATGGTTTCAAAGCAGTAAGTCAAAGAGCTCCCACCTTCTGTAGTTGGGGTGCTCTTAGCGTCAGATGTTTCAGAAACAGGCTCATCCGATCCATCATCGACTGGTATCTGAAGGGGATAGCCTGGAAAACATTCAAATACTTAGAACGAGTCCTTGGCTATGGGTTAGGGCCTGTGTGTTACCAACTCTGATTGCCCAGATCCACAGCAGCAAGAAACCGTGGCTGGAGAGGAGAAACCACCCGAACTAAGAGCAAGCAAAGCGTGAAAATGCCAACCAAAAGCACCAGTGTCATCACCAAAAGGAACAAGCGGAAACCCATCAGCAAAAGAAAAGCCCAGTGAACCAGAGAGGCAGAAACAGCAAAGCATGGCAGGAGCAGGCAAGGAGATCTTAGCAACGTAAGGAGGAAAGATGTGCAACTCCTGAGTCACTGTTGTCCTCTCTGGGGCCCTCAGCTCCCTCCCAGAGCAGGCTGAGCACTCCCACAACTGCAAACCAGCCCGTCTCAGTAAGAGGATCAGTGCAGGACAACAAACCGGGCCAAGGCGTGGTGGCAAAAGTCTTTTGGAAGAGCAGGGCAAGAGGCACAAGTCTCCTCTCAGCAAAGGGTCTAGGCAAATCAAATAATGAGAGCTGGAAAAAACTGACTTAGAAGAAGCAAAATCCCTGTGAAGCTGATGAGCGAAACAAGCTGAGAGGAGTTGTCGGCCCACAATGCATTACAGAGCCCGGGATGAATGGATGCTGTGGATTCTCTCCAAGGCAGAGGCAATCCATTTATGTCAGGGGTGTCCAAAGCACCTCAAGAAAAGAAAATTAAAGATGATGTTTATGTGGAGCGTAGCTGGGAGTGAGTCCCACCAGGTTTGCAAGCGCTATGAGTGTTTCCAAGCTCAATTGTGGAGCGTGGTGGAATGAGAAAGGAAAGGCCTCTGGAGAAATGCAGGTCTGAAGTATGGGGAGAAAGACTCTGGCATGGCCCCTGCTCCCAGAGCTCTCTGTTCAGTTCTCCCCAGGTCCCTGTGCAGGTGAGGAAAGCAGGCAGCAAGCAGCATCCTTTGAGCTGTGACCCCAAATAAAAGCAGTGCTGTGTTTTCATAGCACACCAAGGAGTGAACACAAACACACAGTTGCAAAGCTGCAGCAGTAAGATCATCCCTAGCCTGGGTACCAGGAGTTATTCTGCTGCTGCTGGGCAATGATATCCCAGAGCAGCATTTTCCTATGACTGTAAATGCTGGAGCATCTCGTGGCCGCAGCCAGATGATCCACGATATCCTTCCACACACATATTCCCTCTCCTGGCTGTTCCCAAGGACCCCTGGTACCACCATGATGCTCCCACTCCCCCTGCTTAGATCAGCAGTGGGCAAGGCAGGTCCTTTCACCATCTCCTGGACGTGCTCACCTGAGGAGAAGTGTTTTTCCTGGCCAGGTGCGTGATCCTCCATCATGGTGATGTCCTGAGGCTGCTCCGCTACCTCTCAGCAAAGGTTCCTGGTGAGAGTAAAAACAAGCACCCATCAGGCAAACCCTGACACAACAGGAGCAAAAGAAAGGTTTAACTGTTCCTGCACAAGGGAAATATGTGCCAGTCACGGCATCCCTCCTAACTTCTGCCCAGCTGCATCCAAATTCCACGGGTATTTAAGATGTGGCCAAGCCAAATTTCCATCCTGGGGCACACAGGACACTGCTCAGCCACCACACTGTCCCAGGAGATCACTGGGAGCAGGAGGGTAATTGCAGATGTGCTCCTGGTGCTCAAAACTCTGCATTTCCCAGTTTAACCAGTCTCTCAGCAGTGTGATGCTGGTGTGGGAAGGGATGCTTTTCATCCCTGTGGATACACTCAGCAGGGATATAAAGGTATCACAATACACTCATCATCCTAAAAGCCATGCAAAAGTGACACACAGGGCTAAACCAGGGCTTTCCAGAGATGAACTTGGACCAGGCACTCTTAGAGAAGAGGGTCTTGCTTGGTTGTGGCTCTGAGGGGACAGCACAACAGCAGGATTTAACCCCAAATCCTTCTTGCAGGGCTTGTAAAGCCACACCACAGCGCAGAGCAAAGCACACAGGGCTGGACAACTGCGGTGGGAGCAGGAAGGTGCCAAAACTCACAGTCATTTTTCTGAAGTCCATCGATCTGCAAAAGGAAATGAAGTTGCCAACAACCATTATCTGCTCCCTGATGCAGGGACTGTGTTTCTCCCTGCTCTCCGTGCTGGTTGGACAGACAGTGCTTTTAGCTGACTTCCTAATAGCTGATATAATTACAGCCACTGGTAGTGATTAATAATCAGCTATTAGTGTGATCATGTTTGCCATGACCATCAGAAGCTAACGAATCCAGCAACAAAGCTCAGGTTACCAGGAGCAAGGAAGAAACTCGTGGTTTTGTCTGCTGGCAATAAATTAACTGGATATATGGAACCACACCAGAGAAACTCCAGGGCCAGTAACCAGATCTCTCACCCAGCTTTTTTAAGCCTTAGCAAGATGACTCTGCAATTTAATTTCTGCCTCACACAGATACAAAGCCATTTGACAGAACTGTACTAAGAAAGTTCAAGACCTTTCCCTAAAAAGAACCCATAAAGATGGAGGGATAAAATAGGAAAGAATTAAGTATCTAATTTTTGTCCCAAAAATGGTGGGCCCTAATTATTTAGACATATGGTTGCCCTCCTCCCAGCGTTCAAAGGATCATATTGATTATATCCTGATCTCATCTGGCTGATGCTTGATATTATTTACAGGTCTATTTAGCACTGAAACACTAAAATGTAGTGTTAACCTGGTGTAGGGGCACAAAAGCAACCAGGGCGCAAACATGAGTGTAAACTGACACACAAATGCGCTGCTCTGCTGGGTTTGTGTGTGTGCACACACACAAAGATTACCACTCTGCCCCAAACACATACATGGGACAGTTTTCCCAGTGCACTGCCCTGCCTGTTGCCAGGAAAACGTGGATGGCAGAAGCAGTTTCCACCCTCCTCACCACCGGTGATCCCCTCCCAGCCGTGCTCCTTCTCTACACATCCACAGACATCAACATCTTTGCTTCCCAACTGCTCATCCAGAGCAAACCACTCTCAAATCTGCTGTGCTGCATTTAGATGAGGCTGTCTCCTTACTCTGCCTCCTTCCCCCTCTTCCTCCCACAGGATTTTTTGGAGAGGAGCAGTCAGTGTCTCCCCCAATCTCCCTGGAAAGCCGCACTTCGTCCTTTCTTGCCCCTGGACAAGAATTTCCTGGGACACCATCCAGAGAGGACTCCTGACAGCTAGTGAGCTCACATAACCTGTCAGAGGTTTATCTGCTGGCTCCATGGACAGCACCTGACACAGGGCAGACCTTCCCCTTTTCCTGGGAACACAGCATTCAGCAGGGGTGCAGCCCTGGCACTGCAGCAGCGGCCGTGATTCAGCAGAGGCTGCCAGTGCTTCCCGCTGCCCTGCCCAGTGCCAAGCCTTTCCAGCACAAAGGAATGGCTGGGTGTTGTGCAGGGAAGCAGGTGATCCTGTTATCAGCTGCCTGTGCTGCTCATGGCCAGCCCCTGCTCCCACTGTGCTCCACGCAGGATTCAGCTGCCTCCGAGCCAGAGTGGGCTCGGGAGGATGGAGCCATTAATTTTTCAGAGGCGAGAGAGAAAGAGCAGCCTTTCTGCCACAAGGCAAAAAAAGCATGACTGAAAGGCACAAAGAGCCATCAGAAAACCCACTCAGTGGGACCCTGAGAGCACCTCAAACCCCGCTGCAGCAGATGAAACGCCCTGGATGCTCCTTCATCTGGACACAGTGATTTTGGGGGATGATGTCTGGGCTTGCTGCGGGAGAGCAGGAGCATCTCCCAGCAGAGGCAGCACAGAGGAGCAGAGTTCCCTCTGTGCCTGAGGCACTGTGAGCAGCACCACTGGTAGGGAACCAACCACCTCAAACTGGCACGAGCCAAAGGCATGGAGTGACAGGACAAGGGGGGAATGGCTTCACACTGACAAAGAGTAGGTTTGGACTGGATATTAGAAAGAAATTCTTCCCTGTGAGGGTGGGCAGGCCCTGGCACAGGTTGCCCAGAGAAGCTGTTGCTGCCCCTGGATCCCTGGAAGTGTCCAAGGCCAGGTTGGATGGGGCTTGGCACAATCTGGGATGGTGGAAGGTGTCCCTGCCCATGGCAGGGGGGTGGGAATGGATGATCTTTAAAGTCCCTCCCAACCCAAACCATTTTATGATTCTATGATCCTGCTCCCACATGGTTCCCCCAGCATCTTTTAGCAGCAGAAATGTCCACTCAAGAGATGCCTTTTTCCCAAGGCACTGGGAAGCATTCCCTACAGCCTGCCCTCTGGGGCCTGGCAGGGTTGATATTTAAACCCATTACAATAGGGCTGATGAAATTTCATCAGCACCAGATAAGCACATAAATAACATTAAGCAGACAAAACGATCCAGTGGGTAAGCAGGAGTGAGCCACCACCATTAGCTCTAAGCTGCAAAGCTCTCCCAGCAGGATTTCAAACACACAGGCCATGGAATCATACCCATTCACCAGGAATGTCATCTGTAAGGACACTTTACACCTCTCCAAAGGATGCTTAACTCCATTCTCTCCCTTCTTCTTCTTCATGCACTGTACACGTCATCTAAAAGCATCTCTCACTCCAAACCCCACGGATCATGTGCCTGATTTCGGGAGAGATCTGGGCCTGTTCAAACCAAGAAGCAAAATTGAATTGTCTTTATCCACCCCCCCCTTGTGAGTCTAGAGGGAAAATCTCAGCTCTGCTTTGGGTTTTCACTCAGGTAATAAATTCAATGACCAAAAAGAATTTATACCTTATCAAAACTGCATGTTCTAGATTTGAATTCTTAAAAAGAGATGGCCTGAGAATCCTGAAAGCAGCCCATAATGATAATCCTGTTTGTTTTTCCTTTTGAGTGGGGGAAGGGGAAATCCCTCTTAGGGAAAACATAACATCAAGGGGGAAAAAAAAACATTCTAAAATATTCTTGAAAGTGTAAAAGCAGCCCCGCCTCGAAGCAATGGTTCAGTGATGCATAATTAGAGCAAGAAGAGCTGAGCAGAGATAAACTTGAGCAGCACCCTCTGCATGGCAGATAAAACACAAACCCTCAGAAAGAACCTTATCCATTCCCAGCAGGACTGTTCTCCTTAACCAGGGACAGTATCTAAAAAGCAACAGCCTATCCCACAATTAACAGCTCCTCCAAAACTCCTATTTTCCAGTCACAGCCTGCCTTTCAGGAGGAGAGGCCTCCGGAGGAGTCCTCTGGAACAGCACAACCGGGCACTCAGCAGGGCAAAGTTCTGCTTGCCAGGAGCAGGAGGAACAACCCAATTTCAGCCCACCAGCACCACCGGTGTTTGCTCTGTGTGTGTACAACCCCAGGCCCTGAGTTTGTCCAGGAGCTGAGTTTAACCTGGCCAGCTCCCGCCACCAAACGCAGCTGCTGTGCCATTCGCTGGTGCGATGATGAGGCACATGGAACATTTCACTGCCAGGCCTGGAGCTGCTTTCCCAGCTGGCATCCAAGCCTCCAGCTGGTTTGAGAGTAGAATGTTGCCATCCCTACTCTCAGAGCAGTGTGAGCTGGAGAGGAGTAGATACTCCAGTGTGCTCGGAGTGAGCTGGAGGTGTGTGTGTGGATCCACAGGCAGAGCAGAAGGGAGTTTATGGCACCAGGTGACGCTGGATGTGTTTCTCCAAGACGCTAAGCTCCACGTGGAGCAACCAGGAGCAGCTCTCAAGTGTTTGAGTAAGATGTCACAGCTGAACTAGGCCCCAGAAGAGTCACAGAATTATAAAATGGCCTGGGTTGGGAGGGATCTTCAAGACCATCCAGCTCCAACACCCCCCTGCTGTGGACAGGGACACCTTCCACTAGAACAGGTGGCTCAGAGCTCCATCTAACCTGGCCTTGAACCCTTCCAGGCATCACAGGATGGTCTGAGTTGGAAGGGACATTAATATCATCTCCTTCCAACCCCCTGCCAAGGGTAGGGACACCTTCCACCAGCCCAGGTTGCTCCAAGCCCCGTCCAAGCTGGCCTTGGACACTTCCAGGGATCCAGGGGCAGCCACAGCTTCTCTGGCAACCTGTGCCAGGGCCTCCCCACCCTCACAGCCAAAAATTTCTCCCTAATATCCAATCTAAACCTACTCTTTGTCAGTGTGAAGCCATTCCCCTTTGTCCTATCATTCCAGGTCTTCGTAAATAGTCTCTCTCCATCTTTCCCATCAGCTCCCCCCAGGTAATGCAAGGCCACAATTAGGCCACCCTGAAGACTTCACTCTGGGAGCATCCCTTTGTTGTACACAGCCCCATGCCCAGTCTTCAGCAGCAATTCCAGCCCAGCTTCCAAAGAGGCACCCAGTCATTTTTCCAGAGCACAACACCACAGCAGAGCCCCCACCCCACCCCTCACAGAGCCTCCAGCACCCAGGAAAACACAGACCCAGCATTAAGTCGGACAACCCAAACTCTTAATCTTTCAGCAAAAAGCTCCTCCCCAGTGAAAGGTAAATAAATAAAACCAGGGCCCAAAACAACGTGCCCTGTTCCTACAGAGAGCGGCCCCGTGGCGGAGCAGGAAGAGGGCAGATGCCAGGAGGACACAGCTGGGCCTTGGTGGCATCTGTGCCAGACAACATCATCAGCACTGTCACAGAGGAGCACGAAAAAGCCTCCCCACTGCCCCCCTGGTGCCAGGAGGTGGGTGCTCCCACAATGCCCGCCCGGGGAAGCGGCTCAGCAGCTGCACCCCATGGGCACAGCCGGCCCAGGGAGCGGCGGGGACACAACCCGGCAGCTGCGGGATTATCCCCGATCAGAGGGAGAGACAGGGTCTGGATCCGCGGTGCTTCCAACTGCGCAGCTCCAGGGATCACGAGGCTGGGGACTAAGGGCTCGATTTACACACACACCGATCCCAAAATAAACCTGGGCGTCGGCAGAGCTGTCGGCGGGTGGGTGCACGGGCTGCTGGTGCACAGGGGTAAGAAAACACGGGGAAAGAGACATTTCAGCACCAGGAGAGGCCGGCGGGATTCGCACACTCTGGGCCTCGTCACTGGGCTCAGACAAGCAGCTCCATCCTTCACACCAGCCACAGAATACCCAGGCAGCTCCCAGACGTGGCAGAGCAGAGCCCCTCGGAGACTGTCACGTGCTCAGAGTCTTCCTTCTCCCTTATTTAATCAGTAAGAGGCACAAAGCAACCACTCTTGCTACTGAAAATGAAAACGCAACAAACACGAGCTAAGTGTTACCTCTGAAAGGTGATCAAACACAAACAGGGCTTTAAAAAAAAGCATCATTCCGTATGAATTACATAATTAAAATGGAGTGACAGCCCCGTGAAAGAGCATCAGCCTGAAAGGCTGTTCATAATTCATAAGCAACTTCCTTTTCATCTCCTTTGTGTACTTCTCCAAGTACTGTTTTTCCCAGAAGCTGACAGAGGAAGGAAGATGGACGATGATCTCATTAATTGCAGGCACTGCCTAATATGCAGTGAGCTGAGAAATTACACAGAGTTTTCTAGTCAAGAGGCCAGGAAAACTTCCTTTGGGTTCAAAGACACACAAATGCCTCTGGGAACAACAGGAGGGAGTCACAAAAGAAATAGTCCTAAAAATGCCTTTTTTTTTTGCCCCCCTTCCCTCAGAATTTTTCCATGTTATAGTTTAAATGACTCCTTCAAGATCTGAAACTTTTGACAGCTTTTTTTGGGGAGCTGGACACCTTCCATGCAGACATGAGATGGTGTTTGGTTCACAGCACAGGAGCCTCATCACAGCAAGGGTGGTCACGCTGGCTTCTTGCACACCCATTTTGGACATGGAGGTTATTGAGACCGGGAAATAAAGAAGCCCAACACCAGTTAATGACACAGGACAGGTCAGGAAAGGAGATGGGGAAAGGTGAGGGTGGTAACAGCACCAAACAAGTACAAATAGCATCAAAAGGGAAAGGAAAAGCTGGGTTTAAAGGCATTAAGAGTTCAGGGAACCATCAGTAAATATCACAGAATGGTTTGAGTTGGAAGGGACCTTACAGATCAATCAATTCCACCTCCCCGCCAATGAGAAGGGACATCTCCCACTATCCCTGGTTGCTCCAAGCCCCGTCCAACCTGGCCTTGGACACTTTCAGGGATCCAGGGGCAGCCACAGCTTCTCTGAACAACCTGCGCCAGGGCCTCACCACCTCCACAGGGAGGAATTTCTTCCTGTTCTCTAATCCAACCCTTCCCTCTGTCAGTGAGAAGCCATTCCCCCTCGTCCTGTCATTCCATGCCCTTGTAAAAAGCCCCTCTCCAGTTAATACAGCCCTTACAAATCCAACCTCTCCACAGCCAAGAGTTTTGTCAGCTACTGCCAGGGGCCACCAGTGGGGAAACGTCTCTGGAGGGGGCTTGTGGCCAGAGAAAAGCCAAGGAGCACTCCATGCTGATAAATTCCTCAGGGTTGCTGAGAATTAAACTAACAGAATTTGCCATCCCAAATCAGCTTAGGCCCAGTTCAGCAGCTGCCTCGGAGCAGGGTGGCAATTAGGAGACCAGATTATCCAGACACAAAACCCCAGGAGCCGGACTCAGGAAATGGGAAGTGGCTTTATCTGCATGTCTCTTCTCTCTGCCCAAATAAAAGGGCACCACAACTGCGATGTCTTCCAAGAATGGCAATGTGCTGGGAATCACCTGATGGGACATACACAAGTGCTTTGCAATGTGGGAATATCAACCCATAGATCTTGCATCAACTGCTACTGGCAGAGGCTCACGGTGCTTTATCAAAGGCATTGCTATTCCCACTTTCCCCAGAGAGGGAACAGGGGTGGAAAAGGTTCCCCAGGGAGCAGGCTGGGGACAAGCCAGTGTAGAAGCTGGGCTCCCACTGACCCCACACGTGGTGGCTCCCACATGGACTGCTCTCCTTCAGGCAGGGCTCTCTGGAGCAGCACTGGAGCAGAGAAACCAGAGGAATCTCCCGAGGGAAACTGCAGAGACATAAAGGCAGCAAAGCTCCACCTTCACCCCACCTGAAACCTGAGCACCCCTGTGTCCACCTGCAGCATCTTCTGTCACTCCTTGATCTTTCACCCCTTCTTACTTTCAGTCTCATCTGACTAAACCAAACCCAACCTTTCCGAACACCAAACCCAGCTCTGCCTGGAGCTCTCGGAGGGCGTTTGAGGGCGTGCACGGCCCAGGGAGGTGCTGGCACTCTGGATCACCCAGCTCATTCTGGAGTGTGATGCAAAGATCAGGCCATCTCTCTAAGTCCACTAGCTTTAGGTAGATTAGAGCTCTGATCAGCAGGGCTTAGGTGGCAGCAGAAAAGGAAGCCACAGTAGTTTCAAAGCCTACCCTGCGTGTTCAGCAGGCTCTTTGTGAGGAGAGGGAAGGGAAGCCTCTTTGGCAGGGATTTACTAAGCTACCTTTGGATTTCTTCCTACCCCCCTGCTGCAGCATCTCGCAGTCACTGAGACGTGAGATGGTCGATGGGTGGATAAATTCTTCTTCCCCAAAATCCTGCTTGCTGGGGAAGCCTTTAAGCAGTTGAACACGTAGAGAGGATCAGAGAGAAGGCAGATCTTATTTACCAGCTAATTCTCTCTGACTCTTCCCATCCCAGGCTCAGCCCAACCCTGCTGCAAATCAGAGCATCTTCCCTGCTGCTGCAGGTTTTAAGGCAGACTCGACAGCACTCAGGCTCGTACCAGCCACTGTTCACTTAGCAGAAAATGCTGGAAGGCTGGATCTTCCCCTGCACAGCCTTTCCAAGGCTCCACTCTGAGCTGAGATGTAGCTGAACCACCATGCACGGCCGAGTCCTCAGGCAGCTGCTCCCCCAGCCTGCCCACTGCCACCAAAAAGCACGGGGAGAAGGAAAAAAAGGGAAGAAAAGTTCCCAAAAATGCCACTGAAGTCTTAATGAATTAGGGCAGTCAGCGGCACAACAGCTGTTCCGCCCCATCAAGCAACTCTTTTACCTCGGCTGGCAGAATTACACCACAAGGAGGGAGAAATTGCTTTCCTGAGAAATTGCACTGCCTGAAGGAAGAAAAACAGGCATCCATCCCACTAACTGATGGTTGCCACGCTCCTCGCTGTTGCTCATGCGGAATTATAGAGGATGTTCCCAGGACAAGCAGCAGAGGAGGGTCCCACTTGCACAGCAGTCCAGGGAACAGGAGGCTGGCAGGGCTCACCTGCTCAGGGGACATTTGCAATCCAAATGTCCCCCGACTATTTCATGCTCCAGTGGGTATCACACCCCCTCCCAGGGCAGGGAAAGGCTGGTGGATACAGGATCATCCCCCACCCTCCAATTCCCTGAACACAGCTGATCTGGGAGGGCACCGAGAACCGGCACAGCCATCTTGAGCTCCCATACAGAGCCCCTGAAATGCAATTCAGTCAATGAAACAGCTGAGAAATACCCTAAAACTCGCTTTTCATGAGCCAGCCAGACACCAAATGCCCTCAAGACACTCAGGAGGGTGAAAATGCCCACAGCAGCTGATGAGACAGCGCTGAGCTGAGCTCTCACGGGTGCCTGACATGATCCACCAAGGTGTTTGTAGCAGGTTAGCAAACAACCCCTCCTTGAAAGCAGCTCTGCGTTCCTTCAGCTCCCACGAGCTCCCTGGCACCGTCTCCATTTTACAACCCGCTGCTCTGCAGCACAGCCTGTGCTGTAGGACCCAGCACGGGAACCAGAGCTCTGCTCGTCTCCTTTCTCCGCAGGCGTTCGGAGCAGCACTCGGGCAGCAGCATCCATTTGGTGCAGCAGAGATCCCTGAAACCCTGGGATCAAACACGAGCCCCCGGGGCCATCTGCACAGCACACAGGCCCTGCACTGAGGACTTCAAGTTAAATGCTCTGCATTTAAGTGCAAAAACTGCACTTAAATCCACCGCAAGGAGAAACCACCCCGCAGCATTCTGCTGCCTTCCTGCCAACCCCGGGAATCTTTCCTTTCCTTGCTGGAGGAGTAAAGAGCCACTGTTTCTGTGGTACACAGAGCCAGGGCCCCCGCGGACAAATGGGCAGGATTAAGCCTTGCTGTGCTGGGAAGGGCCACATCCTGCACTTCCCAGGAGCTGCTCCAGCCAGCTGGGATCAGCACAGGCTGCACACCAGGTTCCCTCCCCGACCTCAGTGTGGGCAGAGGCAGAAGATGCTGCCATGTCTGGTGCCAGGCTTAAATGATGCTGACACTGAGATTAATGTGCAGCCAGAAGCCTCAAAAACTAACAGAATTTTATGAGAAGAAAAGTTTGCTTACACCCCTATGGACCTGAATATTTGGGTCACCCCACCTTAACCAAGTAGTGCAGCACTACAGGAAGGGCCCAACATTTGTGGTGAAAAAAAAGGTAGATTTTGTTTTTCTTCAGAACAGCAGTTTTTGATTGTGGAAAGATTCAAAGAATGAGGCCCTCAAAAACTGGGCAGAGCAAGGCTACAATTTACCGAGCCAGGCTCAGATGACACTGCTTGGTCCTTCTTCCCTCAGACCACCAAGTCCTGCTCCAACACCACCCAGGAGGTGGTTCCAGGAACTAAACCAGAAGAAACTGAGCCTCTTACAATCAAACTGTGTGTGACAGTAGTGCTGTGGGTCGCCTCACCCTGGCTTTGCAGCAGAAACGTGGCAGAAAGGGGAAGTGTGGGAAAGAGAGGGAAAGTGTACCAGCATCAGCCACCACCCAACTGCACCTGAGCCCCTCCGGGTTCTGCCTCAGGCTTGAAAAACACACCGTCGAGACACAAGGTACGTGTTTATTGCTTACTTTGATCTCAGCTGCTTCTCTTTCTTTGATTTCACAGTTCTGACAACATTTGCTGCACCCAGACAGAAGTTCTGTGAATATTCAACGCTGCCACAGTAATGAAGATGTTTAATATGAAAGATTCCTCCTGCCACAGCTCCAGCCTAGTGAGTGATCCCAGTTAGAGCGGACGTGACAGGACCAGGGAAGCGTTGTGGCCACTAACGCTGCAGGAGATTTTCTCAGGGCAAGGGAAACATTCTTCACGGATTGGGCCTTCATTTCTGAAGTTATTTTGAGCCGTTTCAGCACATGGGTAGAAAATAAAACTATGACAACGGCACCATCTGCTCCAGTTACTGCCACACCACCATGGCTGGCATCGCTCTCACAGCGACAGAAAGCCTGTCCCGGGGGAGAAGCCGAGGCAGGTGAGTCTCCCCAGGGAGCACTGTTTTCCTCCTGCAGGATCCAAGTCTGCAGGTGGATCCTGCAGGATTCCAGTGTGCTCCAGCAGAGAGCCCTCCACGAGGAACAGGGAGGGAAGGGCTGGGGTGCCCCACAGACGCTCGGTGCCCTCCGGACACACACGGGCAGGAATCAGCTTGCCTGAAGAACCAACCCCTGCAGGAGGAACTCAGGGCTCCATGTGCAGTTCATACACAGTGCTTACCTCACCAAGCCACTACTTTTAGCCACATGACACCCAAAACTGGGCACCAAACAGCCTCACAGTGCTCAGTTCCAGCACTGAAGGTGACTGACAGCGCTGGAACGCAGCAGGATGCCTTACCAGGACAGTGTCTCTATAAATACAGAGCAAGGTGTCATGCATTCTTGACACACTGGTTTCTTACCCTGGAAAGAAACAAACACCTCAGATCTCACCAGCTTTTGGGGCTTTAGCAGGCGCTTGTCCTCACCCCAGCAGCCACCCTGCAACTATGCAGGGCTCTGCAAAGGCCATTTTAGCTTCTGTCTGGCTCTGCTGCATTATTTTTGCTTTGCATGACTAAGAGACACTTCAGCTGAGGTCAAAAGTCACTGTGTTTCCTGAATGTCTTTTTTTTTTATTCTTTAATGCCCAAAGACACAAACAATAGGACATTCATCAAGCATTTCTGCTACACTTCCATCTCCTCCGTCATGCTATTGCATAACAGCAATAACACTGTTCCCTCAAAATGCTCACAACAGTGTTTACTACAACTAAAAGCAGCAATTTTTTATTAAATCTGTATTAGAAGGGGCACTAAGTAGATAAATGCAGCCTAATCTGGCAGAGCTTGAGAGAAAAAACAAACATCAGCAGGAGAGCAGAGTGCAGGGATGAGAGAATCATTCAGCTCCTGAGAAGAAGGGAAAGGGCTGGGACACATCAACCGAGCCAGAGCTCTTCCTTCTAATACAAAACTCCCACAGAATCTCCACTTATACCTTTCTTTTTCCTAACAAGGGAGTACAGTTTGAACCATGCTGAGGCACAAGACAAACAAGGATTTTCCAGTAAGGGTGAACAGCAAATAAAAACCTTTATACCAAAACATCCCTACTGGGCACTCGGATGTCTCTCTCCAGCTGGTCTTTGCCCCGTTTGGGTCACTTGGGATGACAATCAAGCAGCAATCTGTCTCGCCTTGATTCCAGTTTTATGGAGCTGATGAGCAGATTTGCAGCAAAAGCAGGTGCAGGCAGCATGACTAGTGACAACCCACAAGGGAACCCGGGTCATAAATTCAGCCAAAGAGTTGTAAAACCATTATTTCCCCTCCTAACCCAAAGGCTAAAGGAGGGGCAAGTTTAAAAAAAAATAATCATAATCCATGTGCATTTCATCTTCCCCAGGAATTAGCCCAGCTGATGCCCATCTCTCTTCCCACAGGGGCGAAGAGTGGAAATTGTCCCAATTCAAGCCTGCCCCAAGTCTAGGAATTCAGGCTCAATCCTCCCCAGTACATTTGTTAAAAATAAATGAGGGGCAATCAGTCTCCTCAGGGACTTTATCTGCTTTCAGCTCTAAATGCAGCTCTGCTGTCACACGTATGACATGTACAAAAGGAGCTCCTGCTTCAGAGCCCGACTTCTGGCTTAAAATAATACCGCTCCTGGTCTCGGGTTACAAGGGAGCTATTGATGTTCCCTGAGGTCACAGGCTCTCCCCAAATCACTAATACAAAGGCTGGCAGGCACAGGGGTGCTGGTGCTTCAGCAGGGCTTGTTTTTATCGCTGCGGATGAATGGAGAGGCTCTGACCACACCTAAGCCATGGTTTTGTGGTCCCTTATCGAGGGAGGCAGGAGCGGTTTGCTGCTGGCCTGGCGGGAGATGCCACGTTCTGCTCTCGCAGCAGCAAAGAACACCCCACACGGCCCAAAAGCTTCACCCACCCCGCAGAACTGCTCGTTTTCACCAAAAAAAAAGCATTCAGGGTATTTCCCTCCCTGCAGACTGCAGGATTTCAGTGCCAAGTAATCCTGACTTGGCTTTAAAACTCGCTTCACACCCCCACCCACCTCCCTCCAGCATCACCCAGCTCCCTCCTCTCAAAGTCAAGCATTTCACCCAGGCCACCTCAAGCACTGTGAGTTGCTTTCCACCCGTACACCAACACTGCTACAACCCCCAGACAGGATTTTTTCCATTTAGGAACTTAAGCACCAAGAGGCTCTTGGATGCTGGAAGAGCAAACAACCCCACAAAGTCCAAAACTCCTCCGTAAATGTGAGCAACAGTCGCTAATGAAACAGGCTCTGGAGCTGAGCGCGGACCTCAGACAGCCGTGACAATAAACCCTATTATTAGACACAAAAGCAGTGACATATCTGAGAGATTAAGCATTAATAAGAGCCTTCACATTAAAGAGTATTCATTCTTCATCTCCTGCCTGGAGGAACCCAGGGGAAGGGAGGAGCTGGCAAGGTAATCCAGCCAACACTGAAATAAGTGGAAAGGCAGAACTCGGGCAAAGTAGGCTCCAAAACCCTGAAATAAGGATGGAGCAGTGACAGCTCAGCAGAGATTCCCAGGGCTGGAATTTCACATTTTGCAGGGAAATGGGTCCCCACCTCACCCACAGCAAGGCCAGTCAGTGAGCTCTTGCCCAAGGCAAGGGCTGGGCAAAAGAAGCTCCCAGGAAAACATGGACCTGGGTCTGCCAGGAAGGAATTAAAATGGAAGGGAGAGAGGACAGGAACAGGAGAGATTGATTAGGCAGGAGAGGGGACAGGACAGCATGGTGTGCATGTGGTGTTTGGATTTGGCAGGTGCCCAATATGCTGCTTGGGAGGAGAACAAAACCAGGGAGCACCAGGGCCTCCTCCAGTTCACAGTTGCTCTTCTCAGACCACCCACCCACCACCACAACCCTGAAAGTCTCCACAGGCCCCAGAGTCACTCCCTTTATCACAGGATGGGTCCAACACCCTCATTTTGGTCCCATTCTCTCTGAATCTGTCCCCTTGGACAGTGACCCTAAGCCACACCACAGATCTGTACTTTTACCTGCTTTCCTTTCTGCCCCCAACAGCAACACTTATTACTTCTGCCTATGCACGCCTGCCAGGCTCTCCATTATAACAGGAAGATGATGAGGGAAAAGCATGTAGTTTTCTGTCCAATTTGGAGATGCCCATTGTTAAAAGCTCCTTGTACAAAGCCCTCCAGGCAGCTCCAGGCAGCACCCTTTGTCATGCTGATGAGGCAGCAGGTAAAAACCACGTACAAGCAGCAACTTCAGAGGGCAGAACTGGCTCAGGGTAAAGTCTGCCCTTGAATACAGAGCTAAGTGGGAGCTGAAAAATCAAGCACAAAAGGCAATTCTGACTTTGGATTAAATCCCAGGTTTGGGCTCACTAACACCACAAACTACAGCTAACAGCAGAGAGCACGTGAAGCTCCAGCTCTGCAGCACAGCCCAGCTTTGTCACAGGTCTCACCTTAAACCACACAGGTAATTCAATCCCAGCAACTCTCACCCCATCACATCCAGGATCTGCAGCCCGAGGGTAATAAAGCCCTTGCATGGAGCTCGTCAGCACTTTGTACAAGGTGGGTCAGCAGTAGGAAAGGAACACGAGCCACATTTCCAACCCTTTGTTACTTCTGACCATACCAAAGTGAAGCTTCAGATAAAAGTGTCATTTTTATACAGAGGCTCCTCTTGCCAGCCTGCACTGACACGTAACCCTGAGCAGCCACAAAGGGCTGGAGGACAGACCAACCTCCAGGAAACTCATCCCTCTGGATTATCCCTCCTCTTGGGACACTCTCTTTTGTCATCACCATGCCCTCAAACGAACCACACAGCGAACACACTCACCTTGAGCCCTGCAGAGCAGGGACACCCCCCCCCCCCGCCCTACACTCATCC
The DNA here is from genome assembly GCA_035041425.1 of Mionectes olivaceus. Classification (NCBI taxonomy): domain Eukaryota; kingdom Metazoa; phylum Chordata; class Aves; order Passeriformes; family Tyrannidae; genus Mionectes; species Mionectes olivaceus. Next base: position 848,942 of record JAWWMA010000088.1, on the reverse strand, counting down.
TGATGCCTGGATACATGAAGTCTCAGCACCCAGTCAAGACAAACACTGTTTGCCCATCACCAGGCCTCTCATCTTGGAGTGTGACAGCTCTGATCTGCCCTCAACTCAACTGAGAATGAGCACAGCTGGCCAGATGTGCTCCACGCACCAGGAAGCTCACGGGAAGTGACATTTCACTTCTCACAAGAAGGAGCAGAGCTGCTTGTGAGCAACACACACACACACACACACTCACCCCTTCACACTAAGACCAAGCCAACACAGCCAGGATCTAAGACAAGCTTTGATCAAATACAAGATAAAATGTTTCCTGGGCAGGGAAGATTTGCACCACTCCGAACATCCCCCTGTTTCTCCAATTTCAACCTCAAAAGGGTAGCCCAGCAGAAAGGGAAGCCCATTCCTTTCAAATGCATGAAAACCAGCTGATTTATCTCAAAAATTAATCTCCAGGCCACTACAAACACAGGTATTGCTGAGCTGGATGTCCTCAGGAATCACTGGAGAGGCTTCTTTAGATTTTCTGAGTCATGTACAAACACCTCAAGGAATTTCATTCTGCAGCAAATGACTTGACACACTGATGAAATCCATCTGAAATTACATCAGGCACTTCCAGGCAGACAGCCTGGGACAGGGGCTGAGGGGGAGCCATAAACTGAAACGCTGACAAGTGGCAGAAAGCCCTTCAAAGTCACACACGCGCTACTCAAAACCCTGAATACAAGTGGTTTCATCACCTCTCCTGGAACTGAGGTGTCTCCACAAACAGCAGAGTTCAAACAGCCCTTCTTCCTGTGGACCTGTGTAACCCCTCCCTTAGGACTGCATCCTGAAACAGTCTGCATCAACCTCTGTTCTTCCCGCGTGCCTTGGAGCATCATCACTTGGAATCATGGAATATCCAGAGTTGGAAGGGACCCACAAGGATCATCCAGTCCAACTCCTGGCCCTTCCCAGGACACACGCCCCAAGAATCCCACCCTGTGCCTGAGAGCGTTGTCCAAAGTGCTCCTTGAGCTCTGGCAGGCCTGAGCAGCTTGGGGACAAATCCCTCTGCTTTCCCCAAGGCACTAGTGGGACAATCCCACCCACTGCTCCAAAGGACAGCACTGAGGGAGGGCAGACAGGCAGTGACACCAGATCTGCTCCAGCAAGAGAACACAGGGGCAGGTACAGCAGAGAGGCTGCAAAGATGGAAATAATTAGCCCAACTGCAGCAATAATCCCTTTAGCTTAACAGAAGGTATCCCCTGGTGCTCCTTTTTCCTTGCATATTTAAAGAGGCACCGAAAACAAGAGCCAGGCTACATGCAATGACCACCCTTAATAACCAGTTTGCTTGGAAAGGGAAAAAACAGTGGATTAATTTCTAAGGAGTGTAAAGGGCTCATTAGACTTGCAAAGAAAACCCACTCAAGTCTAAAGGCACAGATACATCTCCTCCAGACTCCAGCGTAAACCACACATGCTTTCCACAGGCACTTAAAAAAACCCCAGCCTACAACCAGCAGATTTCAGCGTGAAACAAAGCTCCAGCTCCCAGATGGAGGAGGGAGATCCATCCTGCTGCAAGGAAAGACTTGGATTTACTCAATCCCTCACACCAGGGCTGTGCCCACCTTAAAAAACACACAAGGGACTACCTAAAGGGCCACAATTCTGCTGTGTCCAGCACATCCTGGGGTATCTGCAAAGACAGCTTGGGATTGAGGGCTGTTCATGCTAAAAAGCCAGGTGGGAACACCACTGCACAGAGCAGATGCTCCCCATCTCCAAGAAGGAGCAGTGATCCAACTTGGGGACTGGCAAGGCTGAGCCAACCTGTGCTTGCAAGGCTTTACCAAACACCCCACCGACCTCTGCTGTGGATCACTCACCCTCATCCTCTTCCCAGGAATGCTGTGAGGCGAGTGGGGACCTCTCTGTGCTGCTCTGCAAGGATCAGCAATCCAGCTCAAGCGACTTCTGCAATTACCTCCTTCCTCTTCCATCTCCACAGGCAGGAGGAGCCCTGCCAGCATCCAGCACCACCTGCTTCATGGAGAAGCACCCCCAGCTGCAAGGACACGGCCTTGGGGTGATCCCCAGACACCATCCAGGCCCCCTCCGGAGTCTGAACACCACGGCTAAGCAAGCAAAGCTCCCGAGGCAGAAAGAGATTATGCTGGATTGGCAGAAAAACCTAGAAAGCCAGCCCAGCTCTGCTGCCTCTGCAGCACTGAGGGATGCTCCGAGAGCCACCGTCCTCCTCCCAAGGCATCAGCTGCTGCTCCTCTGAACAGAGGCTGGGAACAGCCAGGGTGGGGCTGGGGCTCACCCCCCTCCACTTGTTTGCAGAGCAGGTACACAAGGGAAACGATCACCTCGGGTTTTAACAGCCTTGGCTATTTTAACACACCCAGAAAGGTTCATTCTGCTTTGCAAAAAAGGGTTCTTGGTGCCTTTCCACAGACTCACAGGTCCGCAGAGCTCAGAGCGAGGCAGAAAGCACCAGCCTCGGCCCTGTTGCTCAGGGCTGGCTGCTTTACCTGCACTCAGAGCCACAACCCTCCCAAATTGCTGCTAATCCCTTCTGCCACATTCCAGCAGCTCCAACAGCACCAGCCCCAACAGGCCACACGCCCTCTCACCATCAAACTGTCACAAGTCCAAGCCATTTCACTGCAAGTTTCCACCTCTCAGTCCAGTCCCACACCCGGGGACAGCTAGCACACAGCCTAGAAAGCACTAAGCCAAGCTACAACTGCCTGACCTCACCAACCAGCAGGCTGAGCAAGCTGGAAAACACTGGGAACCAGATGGAAACCAGTGCCCTGGTTCTTCTTGACTCATTCATCAGGTGTCAGAGCATTCCTACAGCTAAATTAGCATCCCTCCCCAAAGGACACCAACACCACAGCCAAGCCTCATCAGCGCGCCGGGCTGACAAAACAAGATTATTCTGCTCAAGACAAACCCAAATCCACAGCTTTCTTCCAGTTTTTGAATAACCTTCCTACTGGGGGGAAAAAACCCACAACAACAACAAAAAAAAAAAGGGATTGGCCACCCTGAGCACTTCCCCTCAAACACTGCCTCATGATCCGATTTTCAACGCTTCTCCAACAAGAAGGGATTTGTCTGGAGGGCTGGAGGTGGGCACACCCCAGTACCCATCTCACACAGACGCTCCGAGGGGATCAGCACTCGCAGCTGGTCAGGACAATTTGTCACCCCCCCCTTGCTGATGAAGAAGGCAGGCCTTTCAGGAGTTTCAGCACACACACCAGCTCAAAGGCATTTTTTTTCCCCCAACGTGGCTTTTCCCAGCAGTCCCACGGCGCTGCAAAGCCCGGCTCCCCCAGCGAGGATACAAACCTCGGCACGGGGAAATTCGCTCCGCTCCCCGCTACTACACCATAGGAACCACACAGCTAAGCCCCAGCAAGGTGGTAGCCAAGCACTGCCAAGTCCCAGAGCTGGCAAAACCCTGGAAAAAAAGTCACACGGATGCCACACGGATCTGCGAGCGCAACGAGGAACGCGGCTCTCCAAAATGAAGCAGAGGAATGTGAAAAGCAGAAGACAAGGCACCCACCTCACGGTGTGCTACAAGCATCCCTGACTGGATACACCCAGCTCAGACTCCCTGGAAAAAGAACTCTTCTTTTCCTCATTTTTATCCCACAAGGACCCCTCCCACGGCTTCTGGGAAGGAAAAGAGAAAGCCACAGTGCTGCTTTTTTGTATGGGAAATAAACCGGTCTACTTGGTCCAGCTGGGTCCCGCTGAAACTGCAGTTCATATTAAGGACAGAGGGAATGGGACAGTTTGAATGGAATGCCTTGGGAATGGGGAGGTTGCAAGTGGATACAGAGGCGGAGGAAGAAAGGTAATGAAGACTGAATTAGAAGCCTGACCTGTAAATACTTAACAAAGTACTTGAAAGTGCACTGTTGCACTTGTGACCTGAAGGGACTGGACCCATCCCTTCTTCTTGGGAACTCCCCACAGGACACACAGAGGTCCCATCACTTCTGTCCTCAGTTAATCCCAGCTGATGAAGGATAAACATCCCTGTCTGATCTGTGATACCATCTGTGGGATGGGCATCACGTTTCCCGAGAGCACAAGAGCTGGGTCTTAGAAAACAAACCCCACCTGCACCTTATTCCAAAGAATCAGAAAATGCAATACTTTTATCAGGCATGAATTATCTGTCAGTGGCTGTCCCATCCCTGGAAGTGTCCAAGGTGGGGCTGGACAGGGCTTGGAGCAACCTGCGATAGTGGAAGGTGTCCCTGCCCATGGCAGGGGGGTGGAACAAGAGGGTCTTTAAGCCAAACCATTCTATGATCAAAACCTTTACACTCCACATGGAAATCAACCAGCACTTTGCTCTTCTCCTTAAGCTGCACATCTTGGGGTAAAAAACAAGCATTTTGCATAACAAGAGGAAACAAAGCATAACTGGGTTAGACAATTTCTCACTTCTAGAGACAACCAGGTTTTCATTTTCTTTCTCTAAAGAGCAGGTTGTAAACCTGAGACCCGACTTGACTGACCACCTTGAGAGAAAAAATGCCAAAAAAACCCTGAAGTGCATGTGGAAAGCCACCAAACACCCCAAATCTGAGGCACTGGCAGCCCTTCCACGGGCATACGCAGGCAGCCGTTGCTCGGCAGAACAAATTAACGACCCTCAGTAGCGGATTTTGTTCCACTGATTCAGCCACGCGTCCAACATCTGCCCAGATCCACGCCGGGGAAGCTCAGGAGCACGCTGCATACAAATCGTGGCAGTGACAGCTCAGCTCATCTCAGCTGCTCCTTCCAGCCAGCCCGTTTCCAGGCAAGACCAGCCTCTTGCTGCAAATGGAGCTGCACCTCGCGTGGTGGTACCACAGCAAATGGAAGGAGAAACTCCCTTTGAAGTGATGGCAGCTGCCCTCTGCGAGCAACAACAGCAGCGCTGCGTTTCCAGGTGTTGAAAAAAGACAGGGGAAAAAAACCATCTCCCTGCCCGTGCTAATGTGGCAGGCAGAGGGATGCAGGGAGAAATCTCCATCCCTCAGCAATCTCAGCTCCCTGTAGGTTTTATTGCTCCCGAGGCAGGAGGGCGGGTGTGCGGCTCCTGGAAATACCTGGCAAGGAAACTTCCCTTTCCTCACCTAAGTTAGGCTTAAAACAAAGAACTAGCCAACAGCTACAGGTGAGGGGGGGAAAAAAAAGGCAAAATTCAGAAAGGGTGGCAAGCCCCATGGCCTGTCTGGTGAGATTTCAGGACAAGGAAGAGGAGGCAGCATAGGAAGAGGCAGAGGGTAGGGACAAGGGGGTAATTCCAGCAGGACAAGGGGCAACCCCAGCACGGCACGGGGATGCTCGGAAGGTGCAAGGCACATCCAGGGGACCACCAGTTACACCAAGCAGCATCACCCCAGCCTCAAACCCACGGTGCTGGGCACCAGCATCCCTATCCCGGCTGGAAAACACCCGAGATTCAACAGGATGAGACCCACCTCACCCCCGTTAAACCCCAAACCCTTCAACAGGGCACCTGGGGTGGGGTGCAACAAAGCCGAGCAACTCCGGGGGGCCGTGACCTCAATACCGCTTCCCCCTCCACCAAAATCCCGCGCTGGGCGTGGACAGCTCCTTTCCTTCGAAACGCTTCTTCCTTGCAGTCTCCCCATTATTAATTAATTTACCGCCTTTAACCACCGCCGCTCCCCCCACACACACCGCAGAACGTGTCCCCGCGCTGCCGCAGCCCCGGCCCCACCTGGCGACGGGAGGGGGGGAGGAGAGAGAGAAAAAAAGGGGGCCGAAAACGGAGTGGAGACCCGCTTTCCCCCTCCCGGTCGCCTCCCCAACGCGCGGTTTCAGCATCGCTCCCGCCGCACCTCGCTCCGGGCGGCAGCGCTGCCGCAGGGGCCGCGCCTGGCGCTGCCGCAGCCCCGGGGCGCCGGCACCGCGGCACGCCCCTGGCCCTCGGGGTGCGTGTGTGTGTGTGTGTGCGGGGGGGAGACGAGACGGCCGCGTCTGGCTTCTCGGGACGGGTTTTTATTTATTTATATTTTTTTCGCCACCCCCCACCCGCCCCCCCCGTCCCTTCCCACTCCACGCGGGCAGAGCGGGTTCACACCGCCTCCCCCCCGCCCCAACACCACCGCCACCACCACCCCCGTATCCCGCCTCATCGCAGGTGCCACCCCCGTACCTGCCGCCGAGCGGGGAGGGGGGAGGAGGGAGGCGTTCGCGCCGGGAGCCGGGCGGCGGCGGCGGCGACCGACGGTGACAGCGGCGCGGGTGACAGCGGAGCGGAGCCGGGGGCGCGCGCGGGCTCCGGAACCTTCGCCGCGCCGGCGGGGCGGGGGCGCGGGGGCGCGGGGGGCGCGCGGGGCGC
>JAWWMA010000088.1:826552-842377 GCA_035041425.1 Mionectes olivaceus | reverse complement strand
GGCGCGGCCCCCGAGCCCCCGCCCCCCCCCCCCCCCGTGGCCCGCCAAGGGGGGCGCTCGCCCCGCCCGCGCGCGCTCCCGACGCCGCCGCCCCATTGTCTGCGGGGAGCGGGGGCGCGCGCGCGTCGCCCCGCCCGGCAGGGGGCGCTGCCGCGTTTACCCCCCCCCGCCCCCCCTCAGTCCCCTCACGGCCCCCCCGCCATTTTGTGGCGAGCGCCGAGAGACGACGGGGGCGTCCTCGGGAGGGGGTTTGTGGTCCTGCATCGACGCCCCCCCCCCTTCCCTCCCTGCACCTGCCACAGCCCCCTCGGGAATGCGGGACGCCGCCTCTCCTCAGCCCTGCCTCCCGCTTCCTGCCCGCACACAGCCCTCGGCATCCACGGAGATGGCGGTGTAGGTACCGCCATCCCCTCGCCGCCAGCCTCAGCGGCGGCCGCGCAGCTTTGATTTCGTCCGCTGGCAAAGCTCGGCGCTGACAAAAGGAGAGGTGTGTGTGGAGGGGAAAGCAGCCCTGGCTCCCACACATCGGCGGCGGCTCCGCAGCATCGCCCTCAGCACCTGCGATGGGGCGGGCACGGGGATGGCCCGGAGGGAGAGCGGCTTCGGTTCAGCAGACACCTGTCGGAAGGAGTCAACAGGTGACACGTTAATCCCCCTGAGCTGTTGGGGAGCACTGGGGCTCCCTCACCACTCCATACGGGGTCTGTGACCAGCGTGAAGCACTGAAAAGCGGAGGGAGAGGCTGAAGAAAGAAGTCATGCCCCCAAAAGATCCTTCTCCACCTTGCCGGCTCCATCTGAGATGCTCCGGCTTGGCCCAGGAGCGTTATGGACACAGTGGAGATCCCTTGATGGAATTACTACCCTGTGTTAACAGGGTTACTATCCCTAGTAATTGGATTTAGTGGAGAAACTACAGGAGGGCAGGCTCCAGGTTTCAGTTTTTTCCTGGGAAACATCGAGGCGCAAACCCAGGGCAATGGCCGGTCTAAGAACAGGCTTTTTGTAAAGGGGAAAGCTCAGGAGGGAATAAAGAAGAACAGATGTGGAACCTGTAGCACCAGAGGCTTTTTTAAAGCAAACCAGGTTGGGAATGGTCTGTCTTGGTTTGGAACAAAGGTCTGTGGAGTGTCAAAGCCCTTCTCTTACTACAGTACCAGTAACTGCAGAATTACAAAGTAAAGTCACATGAGGGGGAAAAAGATGGACTCATGGACATGCAACTATGGGATGGTTGGTTTGGGGGTTGTTTTTTAAGGTCATTAGGAACAGGTAAGGCATCTAAAACCAAGAGAATGGCCCATTTTTAAACTGCCTAGAAAGTCCTCAATGTAAATTATCTGGAGAATTTTCCCATCTTCTCTCAAAAAAAGTACCACAGCATTGGGAATGGTAAAATAAACACTACAGTGCTACAAGAGGATCTGTCCTTGTGACTCAAAGGCAAACAAGATGAATTACAGTGCAAGCAGCTCAAGTCCAATTCTGGGACAGCAGCTCTTCCTACAGGCAGTAGGGATGTACCAGGGACAGCAGACTGACTGGGAATCAGCTGAGCACCCTCCAACAGGATTATTTCTTCATCTAAAGACAGCCAAACCAGAAGGGACTCCCAGGCCTTATTTCTTAAAGCGTGACAGCACCTGGCTTTCTAAAATCATCTCAAAGCCCACCTTTACCTGCCGAAGTTCTCAGCTCAGCAGGAAACAAGTCCTGTCCGAATCCAAGAAATCTGGAAAGCGAAGCATCGTTAGTCAGTCCCAGCTGATGTTCAGGCACGGCCACATCCAGGCCATTTGGAAGATCTGTTGGCAAAGGTTTGTCAAGAATTAAAACCCATCAGTTGCTGCAGCAACACCGAGATGTTTCTGGAACTGCTGGAGCAGCCCCAGGTGGGATGAGCTCACGGTGAGGAGAGCTCACAGTTCCGAGAGGAGCTGCAGGAAAACTCTCTGAGGGCAGATTTACCTGTTCCTGCAATGGGCTGAAGCTGATGTAGAGCTTAATTACCGCTCAGAGCTCTCCTGGCCATTTTGTTTTCATAGGGGCTTTTTTTTTATTGGAAGAGGGATCTGGGAATTTATCGTACCATTCTCAGGTACCAGGCTCTTCCTTCCCCTCCTGTCCTTTTGGCCCATACTGCTGCTAGTGGAAACAAGACACTACTTTTAACACTGAATTATAAATGAATCCTTTAGGGAGGGAAGCATGGAGCCTTTATCTTCCATACCTGTTTCTTCATCCCTAAGACCAGGTTCATTTTCCTCACAGGTGCAGTTCCATTATTACCAAGGTGTTCCCAGGCAGGTGCTCCAGAAGGTAGGACACATTCCCAGGTGTCACCTGCAGTGGGAACTGACCTGCAGAGCTGCAGCTACGTTAGGAATTCTGGGTTGTATTCTGGGTTATACAAGTCTGGTGTCCCCAGGGCCTTCTCTGGCCACAAGCTGCTTCATTTGAGTCACTTAATTCAGCTTAAGCCTGGCTTTTGCAAAACCATAATGATCCCAGCTGAAATAAATACTCAAATTCTGTCCTGGCTTAATTCCATTAAAGCACTACCCAGACCCTTTGGTAACCTGGCCCTTAGAGTTCACCTGAAAAAAAAAAGGGAAACAGGGTAATTGCTTTCAAAGACTCAATTTTGGAAAGTGAGGAGACAGGATTGATCTTCCCGAAGCGATTCCAGGCGCTGGAACTACAGGATGCTCCTTCCTCAGCCAGGAGCCCCAGGCAGGCACAGCCCCTGTGCCGTGGTTCCCAGGCCGTGGCCCTGGCCCAGGACACCAGCTGGGTTTCATAAGCTGGGTGGAACTGGGAGCAGGGAGTTACACAAGCGTTTTCCCAGCCGTGCTGTGCGGTGTCACGGCAGGACAGACCCAGGGAAGGGCTCACGCAAACCGTCCCCACGCTCGGACTCCTCGGCTCAGGGTGGGGATTAGAGCTCAGCTGGCTCCTTCCCCGCAAACCAGACAGATATCTGCAGCTCAGACATGGTTCTCTCCATCTGAGGTAACTTGCAGTTGGTTTTTGGAGTAATGGGAGCACGGTGCACCCACGACATCGCGCCGAGGCCAGCGGGACTGCGGGGACGGGAATCGGGGACAGAAATATTCCCGGTGTTTGGACAGCGCAGGCGGCCAGCGGGCTGTGACTCAGCACAAAGAGCCAGCCAGGTCCTCGCCTCAGCAGTGCTGAGCTTGGGATAAACAAACTCACCACTTTCACCCTGACCTCCTTAGCAGATGGACAGACCCAAAAAATCGAGGCCAAGGCACTTACACCATTGTACACTTGTCCCTCTTTCCCTGTCCCCAGCAGGAAAAACATTATTCCTTTTCTTTTCAGCTGCGTGGAAGCCAAGCACAGCCCAACACCTAAACCAGAAGATACAAGACCCAATACCCCTAAGGAGAGATAAATTTTAATTAATCATTATTCCATTTCTCAATTACCAGCTGCGAGAGGCTTTCACATCATTTAAAACCTGTGTCTCTGTATGAGGCAGAGCTGACTCATTGGGGAGTCGCAGGATGCATTCACTTAGAGGACCTTGTGGGAATTATCGGGCTCCTGGGCTCACATCACTTAAAGGCAAGATTCCCTTGGACCTGGTGTCATGGAAGGGCAGGTCCTGGCATTAGCTGCCCCCTTCACTGACAATCCTCAGAGATGCCAGGGGCCAGGAGGCACTTGATTCCTGGATGAGAGCAGCCACCATGTCCCTGCCAGCTCCCCAAAAGGACAGGGAACATCACTGTGGGAGAAATAGTCTCCTTAGTAAACACCCTGGATCTGCAGGCTCCAAGCACTGAATCCTCCTGCCCACCAGGCAAAGGCTGCTCTGGCACCTGCACATCTCCTGTCCCTGACTATGCCCTGTCCTTCCCATGGGATGGCCCTCCCAGGGGAGCAGAGAGGGGTGTAGCCACCAGCGTGGGACTTATCCTCGGGATTAAGTCAGGGCAAAAGTTCATCCCTGCGCTAAGGCAGAGATTGCATCATGCAGCACCACAACAGGTTGTGTTGCAGGGATGTTGCCACGCAAATGGAGTCCCCAGGAAGCTCCGACCTGCGGGTTTCCAGGAGGACATACCAGCTGGGAACACCGCTGTGGTCTCATCCCAGTTCTCCAACCCCATCACTCAGTCACCTGCTGGGGCAGAGCCCGCAGTCCCGGGGGTCTGTGTGGGTTTCAGAGGGGCTTTGGGAGCCATCTGCTGTTATCAGCCCAGATTACAGCGTGGGGGTGAAGGGCACCAGAAGGGCTCTCCTCCCTTCCAGGGGCACACGAACGCACTTGGACCATCTTCACAGAATCACTGAGGTTGCCAAAGACTTCTGAGGACATCGAGTCCACCCTGTGCCTGATCCCCAGCTTGTCCCCCAGCCCAGAGCACTGAGTGCCACGTCCAGTCCTTCCTTGGACACCTGCAGTGCCACCCTGGGCAGCCCCTGCCAATGCCTGACCACCCTTTCCATGAAGAAATTCCTCCTGAGAAAATCTCCAGATTTAACCACCAACAGAAATAAGAGCCCCACAGGGAGCTCACTGTTGTGCCCAGAAGGACTCGGGATTCTCCCCAGGAAACACAGCACTTCCAATACTTGAAAAAACCCAACAGGAGGGTCTGCACGGAGCAGAGACCAGGCCTAAAGTTAATCCCAGCTCTCACAGACCCAGGTGGAAGTGGCGGAGCAGGCTGTCTGCATCCCGCTCCAAAGGGCTGGCAGAGGACAGCGCTGGGCACTCCAGTGCCAGTGGTTTGAGAACTGAGGGGCTTTGTTCCTGTGCAGGCAGCGGAGCAGCACCAGCCCTGGCACAGCACCGTGCCCGTGTCCCAGCCTGCCCCTCCACCCGGGTGTGCAGCACATCACACTGCCAGCACAGCGAGTGTGCAAACCCCGCTGGGCCTGAGGGTGAGCAGGAGAGCCCCGAGCCTTCAGCATGGAGTGTGAGGCACAGCCTTCTGCCAGCACGGTGAGTGTGCCAGGGGTGTCCCTCTGCCAGCACAGCGTGCAAGGCATGCTCTTCTGCCAGCATGGTGATGGTGAGTGTGCACGGTGTGCCCCCATGTCAGTACAGTGAGTGTGCAGGGTGTGCCCCTCCCTCTCCATCATGGGAAGTGTGCGAGATGTGTTCCTCTCCATCATGGTGAGTGTGCAAGGTGTGTTTCTCTCCAGCACGGTGAGTGTGCAGGATGTCCCACCCCAGCACAGGGAGTGTGCAAGGCACATCCCTCTCTCTTCAGCACCACGAGTGTGCAAGGCATACACCTGGCCAGCACGGTGAGTGCACGGTGTGCCCCTCTCTTCAGCACGGTGAGTGTGCAGGGTGTCCCTCCCCAGTTCAGGGAGTGTGCAAGGCACGTCCCTCTCTCTCAGCGTGGTGAACGCTCGAGGTGCGCAAGGTGCGTCCGCCTCCACCACGGTGAGTGTGCCAGGTGCCCCTCTGGCAGCACAACGCGCACAAGGTGACCCCCCCCAACCCGGTGAGCGTGCAAGGCGCGCCCCTCCGTCCCTCCGCGCCTCGGTGAGCGTGCAAGGCGCGCCCGCGCGTGCGAGGTGCGCACAAGGCGCGCGCCCGACGCGCCCCATCACGCGCGTTCCCGCGCGGCCGCCGCCGCCGCTCCTTTCCCTCCCCGCCCCGGGCCGGCAGGGGGCGCAGGGGCGCGCGGGGCGCAGGGCGCGTGCGCGGCGCGGGCGAGCGGAAGTGCGGCGCGGGGCCGGCGCGCGGCGAAGGGCGCGCGGGGCCCATGGGGCTCCTTAAAGGCGCCGCAGCCGCTCCGCCGCCTCCCGGGCCCGCAGGGACGAGCCGAGCCCGGCTGGAATGAGCAGGTGGGGCGGCACCCCCCGGCACCTCCCCCGGCACCCCTTCCTCCTCCCGCGGCGCCTCCACCCCCTGCGCGCAGCCCGGCACGCGCTGCCTCGGTTTTCCCCCCGGTGTCGGGGGTCGTGCGCCTGTGATGGGGGACGAGGCGGCCGCGGGGACCTCCGGGCTCCCCTCCCAGGGCGGGAGGGGACAAGCACCGGGACGGGTGGCTGCAGGCCCTGAGAGACGGGGAATATAGCCGGGGGAGGGGGATTCTGTGCCTGGAGGGGGCTGCAAAGCCCGGGGAGAGCTCCGGGTAGGCGTACAGAGACCAGGTAAGAGAGCTCCCCGGGGCAGTGGGGGCTGCAGGCTGCAGGGAGGGGTGCAGACCACAGTAGGGGCGCTGCCCCTGCCCTGGGGGGCTCCCCGGGACAGCGGTCCAGGCTGGGTGAGCCCCGGGGGACGCTCCAGTATCATCCCCTGCTCCAGGGGAAACTGGTTTGTCCCCCAGCAGGGTGAGCCCCCGGTGCTCTCTGGGCACCCCCAGGGATGGACTGGGGGAACCCTGGAGCAGCCCAGGGCCTGGGAAGCACTGGGGAATCTGCCAGCAGAATTTCCCTCAGCTGGGCCCTTCCAGCTCGGGGAAGAGCCCCCTGAGCTCCCCCCGAGCCCTCTGTCCCTGGGAATTTTTTGCATTGATCATGCTAACTTATATTTGTTTCTCCCCCTTTTTGTCCCGATCATCACTGTGCTGTACTCAGCCCCACCAGCACTCCAGAATGAGCAGGGGGCTCTGGGCTGGGGGTTTAAGGGCTTATTTTATCCTGGATTGAGAAGGGAGCCCTGGAGGTGCCTCACTCCCCCAGCACCAACAGAGGGGCTGTGTTGGGGCATGTCACGTCTAAGTGAGTGAGTTTATCAGGTGCTGCAGAGCTGGGAGCGAGAGATTTCCCCCGGCTTGCGTAAGACCGAGCAGCAGGGCTGGGTCTGGGGGAAGGATCCGGCCCCAGCGCCCTGCCCAGGGTTTTGCAATGGCTGTGGGGTCAGTGGGGCGAGTGCCACGGCGCCGTCCCTTGACGAGCACACTGGGACCTGTGCCCAGGCAGCACCCAGATCCCAGTGGGGCCGGCGTATGCCAGAATAAACCCAGCTCCCCGTGGGGCTGAGTGTTGGGACAGACCCAGCTCTCCCAGTGGGGCTGGCACGTGTGGACTTAGGACAGCCCCGGCTCTCCCGGTGGGACTGAGTGTGTTTGTTGCCAGGGTAGACCCAGCTCTGGTGGGGCTGGGACAGATTCAGCTCTCCTGGTGGGACAGGTGTGTGTGGGTTCAGGACAGACACAGCTCCCTGTGGGGCTGGGTGTGGGGACAGCCCCAGCTCTCCTGGTGGGATTGGCACGTGTGGGTTCCGGACAGACCTGTCCTGACTCACAGCCTTGGGCACCCGACAGCTCCTGAGCCTGTAACCGGCAGATTTATGACTCCTCTGACCTTGCGAATTGCTGAGTCAGATGGGGAAGGTTTTTTGCTGCGTTCCCTGGCTTTAAAAAAGCCGGTAGGTTCCCAAAGCTTGGAAGCCCTCCTGCCGTGGCCCCAGTCCTGTCCCAGCATGAGGATCATCCCCAGGCCGTGGCAGGAGGGAGCAGCTGGTGCTGAGTGTGCTGGGGGTTGATTCTCTGCGTCCTCCTCCCCGGGAAGGGTGCAGTATCCCCTGCTTCCTGAAGGCAGCACATCAGCTCCGGGGGCTGCAGCCTTGCCAAACCTCGGGGGAATCAGGCAGAAGGTTTGGGATGCCCAAACCGTTTTTGGGGAGCTTGTTGGAAGCTCATGAGGGGGATCCCCCCTCCCCTGGTGTCCGCCCATGGGTGCACTGGGCTCTGCTGCCTTCCCAGCCGGGGCTGGTCTTCGGACTTTGTTCCTTCCTGTCCTGAATTTTCCAAGCGCAGGGAGGGGAGAGTCCTCCCTCCCCAAGGACATGGAAGGCTGGCCTGGACTGTCCCCACCTCTCCAGCCAGGCTGGGCCCGCTGCCAGCGTGGGGCCAAGGGGGTGTTATCGGGGCTGGGCCGGCCCCGGGAGCCAGTCCCTGTTCCCCCCCTGGGGCCACCACGATTATGGGGGGCCCTCGCCTGCCCTGAGCTGCAATGATAGCACGGTGGAGGTGGGACACTGGCCTCATACCACTGGAGTGGGGATGCTGGGGCAGCTCCCAGGGGAGCCAGGGACCCCCCTGGCCTCGAGCATCCCCCGCCATGCCTTGCAGGGGGACAGTGCCATGGCTGAGAAGATGTCACCGAGCCCTGGCGTGGGCATCACGCCGCTGCAGCAGATGCTGGCCTCGGGGACAGGTGCCATCCTCACCTCTCTCTTCGGTGAGCACCGCAGGGTGGGGAGGGGGCGGGGGGCTGGCATGGGGGGAGTCGTGGCTAAAGGGTGGTGTTGTTTCAGTGACACCGCTGGACGTGGTGAAGATCCGGCTGCAGGCCCAGAGGACCCCATTCTCCAAAGGTAACCCCGCTTAGAGCAGGATGGGGGGCTCCAGCCAGCCCCCCCAGCCAGCTGGCACACAGCCCATGGGGATGGCTTGGCTGGCAGAGCCAGTGGCAGGGGTGTCTCAGAGCATGGGGCCATTGCAAGGTGGCAGGTTACCATGGCCCCTCATCCTGATGAGCTCGGGGGCCCTGCTGGGGGAGCTGGGCTCGTGCTTGGCTCTGTCCTTGTCCCTCCACAACCTGGTGCTGAGGGGAGGTCAGTGCTGTGCCTGGCAGCCCCCAGCCCCCCGGGGAGCAGGGCAGAGGGACTCACCCTGCTCCAGCTGTCTGCTGTTCCCCCCTGCCTTTGTTCTAGTCTCCACACTGCTCCCCGTGGGCTCTGCCCTCCCTCTGCCCCCGTTCTGTGGGGACAGTGGGCTGGGCCCAAGGGACTGGTTTGGTGGCAGTAGGGACTGCTTGGGAAGTGGCTGCTGGGGCATCCAGCCCCCTCACCCACGGATTCTCCCACTGCCTGTCTCGGAGCTGCAGCATACGTGTGCCCTGGCCCCGGGAGGTGGCATGTGCCGGTGCCATTGCTCAGTGTGTCCCCATTGTGTGTTTCAGCGTTGCCAGCACAGGCAGTGCCCTGGGGCGCTCAGCCAGCCACATGTGAGTACGCCCGGGGGCTCCGGGCAGCTCCTGCTGCCAGTGGCTTCGCTTTTCCAAACCTTGATCCCAGTTTGCTTTTCCACTGGTGGCGGCTCGGGCTCCTCTGGCTTTAGGGGCATCCCTGTGGCGTGGGGGCTGCCATTGTCCCCTGCCCAGGCTGTTCCTGAAGCCCTGCTTTGGGGCTGACTGTGCCACATCCGTGGGGTCTGCTGGGGGGTCTGTTGTGCAACAGGCCTGGCTGTCTGTGTTCCCCCTCTCTGTAGTGTTGCTGTGTCCCTTTGGGTCTCCAAAGGGTGTCCCTCTGCCTGGCTTGAGAGCACAGCAGAGGGGCCATGGTGTTCCCACTGTGCCACAGTAGCGGAGCCAAGGCTAAGCAAGGCATAGACCCCCTCCCTGCTGTGGAGCTGAGTGTCCCTCACCCTGTGGGTCTGGCTGTGATCAGACCCTGGCTGGGGGGTTGTCCCTCTCCTGGCCTTGGCCTGGGGCTGGTCCCACTGGGCTCAAGCACCGAGGGTTTGGCTCCTTCCTGGAAGGAAGGCTTTGGGATCAGATGTGCTGGGTGTGGGGCAGAGGGGAAGAGTCTCCTGTCTTAACAGTGCTGCCATTGCTTCCTGCCTCAGGGAAGTGTTTCCTCTACTGCAATGGGCTCATGGACCACCTGTACGTCTGCCAGAACGGCAACGGCTGCACCGCCTGGTACAAGGCCCCCACCCACTTCACGGGCACACTGGTAGGGGCTGTGGGCACAGCAGGGTGGGCAGGGGCCTCCCTGTGCCAGAGGGGTGTTTGCTGGGGAGGTGTTTGGCCATGTCCTCCCTCTAACTCCTCTCCCTGGTGCTCCACTCTCTCCCCAGGATGCCTTTGTGAAGATCACACGCTATGAGGGCATCAGGTCCCTGTGGAGCGGCCTGCCCCCCACCCTGTGAGTTTGGGGATTCTGGGGGCTAACACCTGCCTGGGCACACAGACATCAGTCCCAAGCCCCCTACCAGCCCTCAGGGAGTGCATGTACCCCTCACACCCCTCCTCCTCCTCCTCCTCCTCCTCCTCCTCCTCCTCCTCACAGGGTCATGGCTGTGCCAGCCACCGTCATTTACTTCACCACCTACGATCAGCTCCGGGACTACCTGCACGCCCGGACGGGAAGTCGGGGTCACCACATCCCCTTGCTGGCTGGGGCCCTCGCCAGGCGTGAGTACCCCTCCTCTCTGGGGGTCTCCCCGTGCCCACCCTGTGATACCAGCAGAGCGTGGCGGGTCTTGGTGCCCAGTTTTGGCACCTGGCTCTCCTAGCACGGTGCTGATGGCTCCTGGACAGCCGCTGGAGCGGGCAGAGCTGATTCCTGGTGTCCCCTCCTTGCAGTGGGTGCCGTGACGGTCATCAGCCCCTTGGAGCTGATCCGCACCAAGATGCAGTCCCGGCAGCTCAGCTACCGCGAGCTGGGTGTCTGCATCCAGTCAGCAGTGGCCCAGGATGGCTGGCTGTCCCTCTGGAGAGGCTGGGGACCCACCGTGCTGCGGGACGTGCCCTTCTCGGGTATGGCTGTGGTGGCACTGGGAGGTGGCAGGGAACCAGGGCCGGGGGGATTGGTGTGTCCAGCTGTAACACTGGTGTCTCCTCTCCCCCCCAGCTCTGTACTGGTTTAACTACGAGCTGGTGAGGACATGGCTCTGCAGGCAGGCCTGGCTGGAAGAGGCCACGTTCATGGTCAACTTCACATCTGGGGCCATCTCTGGCACGGTGAGTTTGGGGTGCTTGCTTTGAGGCTTGCTCAAGGCAGGGAATGGTCCCTGTGGGGGGAAGGGAGGAGGAGTGGGCTGGGATGGTGCAGGGAGTTGGCAGCAGAGCTGTCACCAGGTCCAGGCTCACTGCCTGGTGCCAACCCCACAGGTGGCCGCGGTGCTGACACTGCCCTTCGACGTGGTCAAAACCCAGCGGCAGATCGAGCTGGGAGACAGCGAGGTGCACCCAGGTGAGGGGCCAGGCCTGTGGGCAGGTGTCTGGGGGGCATCCAGGACTCTCCATGGGCATCCCAAGACACTCACCCGCTCCCCTCTCCCCACAGTCTCAGCCTCCAAGCCTTCCTCCACCTGGCTGCTCATGCAGCGGATCCGCGCCGAGTCTGGGACCCGGGGGCTGTTTGCAGGTGAGGATGTGACCCAACCCTATGCTGGGGTTCCAGGTGCCCTGGTGTCACCCCTGACAGCGCTGTCCTTGCAGGCTTCCTGCCCCGTGTCATCAAGGTGGCCCCTGCCTGCGCCATCATGATCAGCACCTACGAATTCGGCAAGACCTTCTTCCAGAAGCTGAACCAGGAGCGGCGGCTGCGGGGGTTGTGAGCAGGGCTGGGGCAGGGCTGCGTGAGGCCGTGCCCAGGGGGACAGTGCCAGCCCCGCTCCGCCAGGGAGTCCCGGGAGCGACAATCCACACTCGGGTGTGCAGAGCCCAAGTGCCTTCATCCCGCGCTCTGCCTCCACACACACGGAGCCAGCGCCCCACTCCCAATCCCAGCCGCTCTGGGGGACATCCGTGCCTGCTGCTGTGACACTGGGGGGGACGTGGAGCCCCCCGCACTCATCCCTTGGGGCTGGACAGATGCTGCTGCTGCTGGATTCATGGACGCTCTGGCAAGGATGGGGGTGTTCCAGGAGACTTGACCTGGCAGGAGATGGAGCTGGAGCTCTAGCGAGGACCAAACCCCAAACCTCGGAGGCCTCTCTGCCTGCCTGGGCTCCCAGCCCTGCTCTGCCCGGGGTCTGCCCCTCCTCCATCACTCACGCACAGCCTCGCCTTGCCAGCTCTGCATGGGGACACGTCAGGACCCTCTCCCTGCCTCCAGACCTCTCCTCTCACTGGGTTGGACAGACCCTGCATGGGGACAGACCTTGCTGCTGCTCCAGGGGGCTGGGGGGGCACTGTGGCACCCCCTGCCCTGTCCCTTCACTGCAAGGGCCTGTCCCAGCTCTGCGGGCGCTGTTCCCACCTTCCCCTGGAGCTCATGGGGAGAATTCCTCTTATTTTCTTAAATAAAAGAAAAATTTGTCTCGTAGGGGAAGGGTTTTTCTCCCTGTGTGCTGGGAGGCTGTGAAAGGCTTCCCCAGGGGTGCCAGCCATGTCCCTGCTGTGTAGACACGGTACTGTCACCCCCTGGGTCCTTGCTAGGTTTTTACCAGGGGTAAGGGACCCCAGGACCACCCTGCTCCCCCCAGCAGCACCTCACTGCTGATGGGGCAGGGGGATACCCCATTCCTGCTGACCTGAGGCATCCAAAGGTGTTCTCCCAGCCCAGGGCGGCTGGAGGAGGCTCACTGGACCCTCCCCAGCACCCCTGCCTGGGCCAGGACCTCGTGGTGGGGGGCACGAGGGGTCTGTTGCCCCCCTCTCCCAGCAGGGGGGGTGGGTGACAGGCCAGCTCTGCTTGCTGCGTTTATTGATTTCCTTTTGCTCCAACAAGGCAGATGGGGCCAAAATAAAAACCAAAACAACCCAAAACCCAGGGGAGGATGGGGAGGGGAAAAGGGAGTCCTACCCCTGTTGTGGGGATGCTGCAGCAAGGAGGGACAGCTGGTCCCCAAAGTGGGGGACAGGCAGCCCCCCCAGCAGGGCTTGGCTGGGGAAGGCCAAGTGGGCATTGAGAGCTGAGCAGGACGGACAGTGGGGCTGTGCCCAGACCATCATCCCTGGAGGGGGCCTGGCCCTGCCCCCCCAAGCTCCCCAGCAGCTGTCACTCCTGCTGTACCCCCCATGGCACAGTTCATCCCCCCCCATCCCCAGCTCGCCTGGGTCCCAGTCCTGCATCCCCCATCCCAACGGGTCCATGTCTCCAGCCAGGGTCCAGGCTGGGGGTCCGAGGCGCAGCCGGGGGTTGGGATGTTGAGATGGGGAGGGGGTGGCCCGTTCCCGGCCTCTCCGGTGGGTTTGGCGAGTCCCTTGTCGGTGCCGGGGCAGCGAGATGGGGCTGAGCTCAGTCCTGCACCGCGATGCTGGGCCGGGCAGCCGGGCCGGGGGGCTGCAAGGGGGCCGGGGTCCTCAGCTGGGGCTGCGGGTCGGGCTGGCTTCCGTGCTGTCGCTCACCAGGCACTCGTTGGACTTGAGGCTGGCCAGGGACTTGCAGCTGGGCAGGGAGGCCAGGGAGCCGCAGAGCCCCAGCATGGAGGGCGTGGGGTCCTTCCCTGCGGGCAGAGAGGGGTGTTGGGGTGGGCGGCGGCCTCGCACCACAGCCCTGCCACCTCCAGGGGACAGGGACTACCCCTCCTGGAGGGACCCCGGGTATGCCTGCACTGCTGGGACAGCACCCCTGCCACGGGGAGGGGGATGCTGGGAGTGTTCAGACACCCGGGTGCGTGTGGGGCGACGGGCTGAGCCCCGGGGGGCACCCTGGGGAGGGTGAGGGTGTCTTACCCAAGGGCCCCCAGGGCTCGCCTTCGCGCTTGCCCTCGCCCAGGCGCTGGGAGTCGGAGCTGAGGCTGTTCTCGGCCGAGAGCTGGTCGGTGCTCACGAAGCTGTGCCTGCAGAGGGAGGACGCTGAGCCCCCCGGGGCTGGCACAGCCCTTCTCCCTGTCTCCCCTCCCCCGGGGCAGGGCAGGGTGCTGGGCACAGCTCGGGGAGGGCTCTGCCCACAGCGCGGTGTTACCTCCTGTAGAGTTTGCTGTCCGAGCCGCTCTCGTTGCCGTTGAGGGTCCCCAGTGAGGGCCACTGGTTGACCAGGGGGGTCACCATCTCCTTGGAGAGCTGGGCCAGCTGGGGGTTCTCGCAGGGGATCAGCCCCGTCCTGCGGCAAAGGCGGGTGCTCAGCACCCGGCACGGCCACCGGTGCCGGGGACCTGCCGGGTGACACGGCCCATGGGATGTGTGGGGCACTGGGGACCCACCGTGTCCCACGGGGCACATGGGACACCAGGGACCCTCCAAGTCCCACAGGCTATATGGGGCACCAGGGCATTGGGAACCTGTCATGTCCCATGGAATGTATGGGGTATTGAGGACCCACCACA
Source organism: Mionectes olivaceus (assembly GCA_035041425.1). NCBI lineage: Eukaryota > Metazoa > Chordata > Aves > Passeriformes > Tyrannidae > Mionectes > Mionectes olivaceus. The sequence continues at coordinate 828,435 of JAWWMA010000088.1, read as the reverse complement.
TCCCGCAGGGAGGACTGGGCACACTGGGGGACCCTCCCTGTCCTATGGGATATATGGGGCACCTGGGCATCAGGAACCTGCCATCCATCACACCCCCATGGGGCAAATGGGATACCAGGGCCCCACTGTGTCCCACAGGGAATACAGGGCACCCAGGCCCTGGGAACGCCACACCCATCACACCCCACAGGGTGTACGGGGTGCCAGGGACCACCCCTCACCCTGCCCCTCAGGATCAATGGGGCACTGGGGACCACCCACAGCCCCTGGGGCACCCAGGCTCCAGGGACCCCCACCCCAGCCCGAGCCCCCCGCGGCAGCAGCAGGTCCCCACTCACAGCTGCTCCTGCAGCTCCAGGATGACACCCTCCAGCTCCCTCTTCTCCAGCTGGTTCTGCACCATCACCTCCTCCAGCCGCAGCTTCAGCCGCTTGTTCTCCGCCTCCAGGTCCTTCAGCTGCGACTCCCGCAGCCGCACCAGCTCCTCCAGGTACCCCTGTGGGAGGCCGCTGTCACCACTGGTGGCCCCGCTGCCACCACAATGTCCCCAGGGCCACTCAGGGTGACAACGAGTGGGCTGGGTCACTGCACCAGTGGGATGAAGATCTGTGGATGCCACTGGGTTGTGGGAGTGGGGATGCAGTGGGGGGACTGATACCTTGACAGCCCCACCCCGGCTTGCAGTACCTTTTGGGCATAAACGATGCGGAATTTCTGCTCCATCTTTCGCCACTTGTTGTACCAACTGTCCTCGTCGGTGACCAGGGGCAGGTAGGGGTGTTCGGGTGAGCTGTCCTCGCTCGTGCTGCTCTCCACGCTGCCCCGCTCCTCCTCCTCGCTCAGGTAGTCGTAGCTGGAGGGGTGCAGGGGCTCAGTGGGGGCTGTCACACAGTCAGGGAGCCCCCCCTGGGGTGCCGGGGCAGAGACAAAACCCACCAAGGGCCACAGAGGCTCCCAGAAAAAACACCGAAAGGGAGTTCCCAGACCCCCAGCACCTGCAGGGGCAAGTGGGTCCTGCTGCACCCCAAAAAACCACCAGGGACCACGCAGGCCCACCCAAACTGACCAAACGGGGGTGGGGGGACCGTAACCCCCCCCCCAACCCACCAAGGGACCCCAAAACCCCAGGGAGGGCACCAGGCTCTTACCTCTGTGTGAACTTCAGGTAGGGTGTGTAGTCGATGACTACGGGCGTTTTACCATCCATCACCTCTCCCTTCAGGCAGAAGCTGAGCAGCGGCCGTGGGAGAAGGAGCAGAGGGTCAGGACACCCCAGGAGGGGTCAGTCAGGGCTCGGGTCCCACCATGTCACCCACCCCTACCTGAAGTCGATGGCGCTGAGGCCGATGAGCATCCCTGTGAGCACCGTGGACTCCTCCCGCAGCATGATGGCCCCGTCGTCGTAAAACCGCCTGTGGGGAAACACGTGGCACCCCAAAACCCACCCTGCCACGCAGAGCCCGCCCCGGGGCCCAGTGCAGGTGTGGCCATGGCTGGGGGGGCCCGTGGGCTGCTCACCTGGTGGTCCGTGTGTCCCGCAGGGCCGTGGAGATGTACTCGGACATGCGCTTCTCCATCAGCGCCACGCGGATCCACGCCCGGCCCTGCGAGGCAACGCCACAGGCAGCCCTGAGGGGGGGGCTGCCATTGGGTGCCCCCTCCCCACAACTGCTCCTCACCACAATCCCTCCCACCCCTGGCGCTCTGGGAACCAACAGATGGGGGTTCCCCACTCAGGAGCGGCTTTTTCTCCATCCCACGGGGACCCACAGCTCCTGTTGTGCCCCAGTGATCCCCTTGGGTCCTATGGGGGGGCAGAGAGGGGATAGGAATGGGAGTGAGATGAGAATAGGGATGGGATGGGATGGGATGGGATGGGATGG
>JAWWMA010000088.1:784852-802777 GCA_035041425.1 Mionectes olivaceus | reverse complement strand
CTCCCCCTGTCGCGATCCCGCCTTTCACGACATCACCCCCCCCCCCCCACGACTTCACCCCAATCCCCCCCCACACACACACACCCCGCCATGTGTGTTCCCCTCCGCCCCGGCTGCGATCCCACCCCCGGGAGATTCCCCGGGTTCACTCTGACAGCCCCCACCCCTTTCCCCGGGGGTTGGGGTTGATCCCACCCCCCCGGGCGATCCTTCAGCCAGCCCCTGGGGTGGTCCCAGATCCGCCCCCCTGGGGGTTGATCCAAGCCTGGAATGATTTCCTCCCCCCCATGCCCTAAGGGTTTATCCAGCCCTGGGTGATATCCAATCCCACGCTGGTGGTGTCTGTGCTCCCCCCCTCATCCACCCCCTGGTGATCCCCACTCCCATACTGGGGGCAGGTGGGGGCTGCACCCCTTCCATATCCACCCCAAGGTGATCCCACATCCATCCCCCAGATGATCCCGCATCCACCGCAGGTGCAGGTGGGTCTTCAACCCCCCTGCACATCCAGCCCGGGGTGATCCCCAATCCCACCCCAGGAACTGGTGGGGTCTGCAACCCCCCCATCCACCCTGAGGTGATCCCGCATCCACCCCCGGGTGATCCCCAATCCCTATCCCAGGAGCTGGTGGGGTCTGTGCTCCCTCACATCCACCCCCAGGTGATCTCCCAACCACCCCCCAGGGCTCATCTCCCTCAGGTGGTCCCGGATATGTTCCCGCCCAGGGGCTGATCTGACCCCCACAGGGGTCCCCCACTCCCCCCGGCCTGGTGGGGCCTGTACCCCCCCGGGGTGATCCCAGATTTCCACTCTTGGGAGCTGATCCCTCCCAGGGCGATCCCCAGTCCCACCTGGGGCCCGGGGCTCCTGCACCCCTGGGCTGTCCCCCCAGGGCCTGGTCCCCCCAGCAGCCCTTGGATTCCCCCCTGCCCAGGGGATCCCTCCACAAGGCTGGATTCCCCCCGGGATCCTGCCCCGGCCCAGTTCCCCTCAGGCCTGGGGCCTGCTCCCCTCAGGCCTGCGGCCTGTCCCTCAGGGGGACCCTCCGAGGCCTCCAGCCCGATCTGCCCTCCAGGGATTCTCCCCTTTGGGTTCCTCCTCATGGGGATGCCCCCAAACTCCCATCCTTCCTCCATGCTTTGGGGTCCCCCTACTGAGGCCTCTACCTGCTCCCCTGCCTTGCCTGAGTAATCCTTCCCCATGGAGCCATAAGATTTGTCCCAATGGGATCTGAGGGGATCCTTTCCCTACAGCCCCTCCACTGAGATACCTCCCCCTCAGCTTGTCCTTCCCCTTGGGACACCTCCAGGCCTCCCAGAGCTCCCCAAATATTTCCCCCTCCAGCTCCCTTGGATCTGGGGGACCCCCCTCTGAGCATGCCCCCCATTCAGGGAGGATTTTATTGGATCTGTGGTGCCCCTTCCTTTGAAACCCTCATTTTGTGTGTGGGGAAATGAAATCCCTTGGAGACCTGTTGGCTCAGATCTCTCTGTCTCTGGGTTTATGGATCCCACCCCCCATTAGGGAGCCTCCTTGAACTCTTCTCCCACAGGATCTGTGGGGATCCCCAAGGATCCTACCCCCTCACCTTGGGGACACCCACCTGAGCCGTTCTCCCCTGCCTATGCACCCCTTTTCTCATCCCCCCCACCAGTGTGGCGGTCACACCACCACTCAGGATCCCCCCTCCTGGATCTCTGGGATCCTGCACCCCCTCTTTATCCTCCCCCAAACCTCTCAGGGGTGCACAGGGGGGATCCCAGCAGCACCTCATTCATCTCGGGGGGTGTGGGATGGATGGATACCTGGGTCAGGTTCCCCCCACTCCCCATCAGGAGTCGGGGGGCCCCCGTCGTTGTGGGAGTGGATGCCTAGCAGGGGTCTCCTTTTCCTTGCAGAGCCGAGCGGGGAGTGATTTCGGGAAGTGGGCAAGGAGGGAGCCGGCGGGACCGTGCTGGGCACAGGCAGGTGGAGGATGAACGGCGAAGCCGAGTGCCCTGCAGACTTGGAAATGACAGCTCCCAAAAACCAAGGTGAGCCCCTCCCCAGCCACGCTGGCATTCCCAAGGGAATATCGCTGCCACATTTAAAAACAATAATAATAATAAAAAAGCCTCGGGGCGCCCGTTTTCCCTGAGGGATGGAGGAGGAGGAGGGATGGAGAAGGAGGAGGAGGGATGGAGGATCCGTGATCCCAACTGCCAGCGGATCAGGGAGGGGGGAGGATCTACCACTCCTGATCCCGCTGTGCCGCGGGGAACACGCACACACACGTGTGTGAGTGCATGGATACACACTCCAATGCACTGGCAGCCCCTTGGCATTGGGGTGCTCCTTTTGGGCACCAGAGTTTTGGGGGGGGGTTGGGAAAGAGGGGGCTGGCACAGAGGTGCTGCCTTCCCCCCTCACATCTGGGCTGCATTAAGAGCCGAGCCATTACCTTGGGCCTCCGGCTTCCAGACCCCGGGATGACATCAGAGCTTCAGCTTTTATTGGAAAAGGGGCAGGAAAACAAGGGAAAAAAAGAAGGATGTTTATTTAGGGCAGCTTGCGGGGGCTCTGCCACCTCACCCCCCCGAAAACCTCCTGGGTCCTCCAAAGGCGCCAGAGTGGGGTCCAGCCCCTCTGTCCCACGGGGTCCCCCCGATTTTCCTCCCATGCCGCAGTTGGGTTATTGCCTCGAGCGAACCCGGCCGGAGCACGTGTCCTTCTCCAGGACTTTAGATGGATTTAATTACACCGGGGCAGCTTTCCTAATATAGACCCGGCCCAGCCGGTGCCAGGAGAGCCGGGATAAATCGGTCCCAGGGCACAGACAACCCCATTCATCCTGGGGGGTGAACTCTGCAATTCCAGTGTTTTTTGACAAACCCTAGCCTGAGGGAGGAGGAACAGAGGGATGGGGGGCTGAGTGTGGGGTCCCTGTTGTCCCCACTCTGCTGCCAGTGAGGGTTTTGGGATGTTTCTGCTGTTTTTCATGTGTTCCTGTGGGATGTGGTTATTCTGGCTGTCTGCCGGTGGGGGGTTCATTCAGGGCCAGAGGTCTCTGGGTGTTTCTGCACTGGAAGGGGAAAACATACACAGGGCTTGATGGGAGCAGGTTTGGAGGGGTCTTGTCCACTTCTCCCTCCCCTCTGGATTTTTGTGGCTGGGCTGCTTTTGGTAATTCCTCCTGATTTCTGCGAGTAAAGTCAGCACCAGCTTCCCAACCCTGTTCTGCCTCATTGGTCATTGCCTAGGGGGAGCTGGAAAATGGATAGGGAAAAACACGAAGACAGAATTTGGGGCTGTGTTGGTGCCCACCCTGACTCTGATCCCCACCTGGCACTGTGTGTTTCCCTTCTTGTCTCCCTCTTCATAATGTTTTGGGATGAAGCCGGGAATATGGAAACACATTCCAAGCCACTGCTCTCCCTGCTTACCAGGGCACTCTTTCCATCTTCCCCCTCTAATTAATCCCCGATGAGATCACTGAAGCGACCAGCCAGATCCCAAACTGTTCTCTGCCTTGACCTCCCGCAACCTGGCAGGTCCGGGAGGGAAATTGGGATGGGAGGTCAGGTCCTGGCTGCGTTCCCTGCACCAGCTGCAGGTCCTGCCTGTCCTGTAACATCCCTCACTTGGATTTGGGACTCGGGGGGCCGAGGGGGGTTGCCGTTCACCAGACCCCTGCAGGGGCAGGGCGCGGAGGTGGTTCTCCTGCATATTGAGTCGGAGCAGAGGGAGACCTGCAGCTGGAGGAATGTCTGCAGCAGGGTATTTCTGGGAGTTTGGTTTCATTCCTGAGGATGGAGGGAGAGGTGCTCTGCTTAAATCCATGACCTACTGTGCTGTCCCCACCTCTTTGGGATGCTTTGTGTCCCAGTGTCCCTATGTCACTGGGACACTCCATGTCCTGTAGGCAGCTCCAAATCTCCCAGTCTTCACCCATCAGTGATGTGGGGCAGGGAATGCCAGTTCCACACCAGGGGAGCCCCGGGGCTCGAGTGCCCATCCCGGGATGAGGCAGCCAGGGACAGTGTGGGCAAGCGGCTCAGGGCTCTGCTCCTCCTCCATCCCATCCCCACATCCCCGGGGACGTCTCCTTCCGCTCCCAGGGCCCGCTGCATTCCCAGAGCCACCCATGTTTGCAGAGCACCCGGGGTTGTGCTCCCCAGCTGGCGTGAAAGCTCGGAGCAGTCAGGAATTCCCCTGGCAAGGAAGCAGCCCCAAGGTTGGGGCTGGGTGAGGCATTCAGGGCTGGGATATCCTGCCTGCTGCCTGTCCCAGCACGGTGCTACTGCATGTCCTGGCCTCATGGCTGCTCCAGGCCCTCCGGCTTTGCCATGTGCCCATCCCACCATCCTAGCAGCTTGTCCCTGTGGGAGCTGGGGATGTTCCTTCTGGCATATTGGGGGGTGTTGGGGTGACATAACCACCACCCCTGCGCTGTCAGGGACCCCCTGTGAGACAGGGAGCCTGTGCTGGGCTCTGCCAGCCCACACTTGGTGGTGTGGGAGCTTTGACCTTGGCAGAGGTCACCATGGAGCCGGGCCTAGGTGATGGCAAAGCTCTCTGAGGTGCAGGGAAAACAGAGCTGGGGTTTTCCCATTCCTCCGGACACATCTTTCGACTTAGAAAGTGGGTTTCCCTGTTTCCCCCTTGGCTGGAGAGCTCATCTCTCCCGTCTCGCTCTGCAGGGCATAGGAAATAGCCCTCTGCTCCCGTGCAGCAGAGCCATCCCTTATCTGATGGTTTTCTGGGATGAGCGAGTCTCTCTGGTTTGCAGCGAGTGGAATTTCTAGCTTTACCCGGATTGTTTTGGCCCGGTAGAAAGTTGCTCGAGGGTGATGGAAACAGCCACGTCCCTTTGATCTTTAATCTCGAGAGGCAGCATGTGGAGATTACGTGTCCTGGCGTGCAGTCCGGAGCGGAACGCCGGGAGCTGTAGTCCCAGTATCCTGCCGGGAAGGGAAGGGAAAGGAAGCAAATGGAAGGGAAGGGAAGCTGCATGCCCCTGGCAGCTGCTGATCCCGTCTCTCCGCTGCTCAGACCGTTGGTCGCAGGAGGACATGCTGACCCTCCTGGAGTGCATGAAGAATAACCTGCCCTCCAACGACGGGAGCAAGTTCAAAACCACCGAGTCCCACCTGGACTGGGAAAAAGTGGCTTTCAAGGACTTCTCGGGAGAGATGTGCAAGATGAAGTGGATGGAGATCTCTAACGAGGTAACTGAGACTGCGTGGGGCTCCCACCAGGCTTTGTGACAGGGAGTGAGTGTCCTGGTGACCCCCTGGGGCTGCTGGAATCGTTCAGGTTCAGTTCCCAGAGCCCTCAGATGTTGGTGCCAACACCATCCCGCTGCCATCAGCAGTGACCCCCTTGGAGGGGCTGGTCTGGGTCATTTTTGGGGTGGCACTATAAAACCCAGTGGGTTTCTGCCATGCCAGGGATCTGTCCTGTCCCCCATTCACATCTGTGTCCCTTCATTCCCACGCAGGTGAGGAAGTTCCGGACCCTCACGGAGCTCATTATGGACGCTGAAGAGCACGTGAAGAACCCTTACAAAGGCAAAAAGCTCAAGGTATTAGGCAGGAATTTGGCTCAGTCCTTAAAGGGCGACCTCCCCCTTTCCTGGGACAGGGGGCTGTCACCCCTGTGGCACCTCAGATCTGTGTGGCTGTGCCGCTGGAGCCCCTGCAGGCACCTCACTGCCCGTAATCCCGGCGTCCGGCTGCCCAAGGCTCCGGAGGCCGCGGGCGCTGGGCCTGGGCCAAGTCCCGGGTACATTTAATATGGGCGGCTGTATTTGCTGGCAGCCTGCAGCCAAGTTTAGCTCCAGGGGGGCCAGGAAGCTGCCGTCCTATTCCTGGCCCGCCGGGTCGGGAAGGGTGGTGCTCTCGACCGGCTGGCCCCAGGGCAGCTGATGCTCCGTCCCTGGGAGTTGGGTCCTATCTGCTCCTCCTGCCTCAGTTTCCCCTCTTGCTCTGGATGGCTGGAGGCTGCTCCTGAGATTCCCAGCCCTGGGATGCTGTAGTTCCTGGTGGAGCACTTTTTCCCAGTGGCTCCCCCTTCTGTGTCAGGGAGCTGGATCATCAGCAGGGCTGAATGGAGGCAGGTCTCCCTAGGGCTTGGGGAGCCAGTGGGTTTGTCTGTGCCTGTCTCCATACTCAGTGTCCACTCTGCTGTCTCCCCAGAAACACCCCGATTTCCCCAAGAAGCCCCTGACTCCCTATTTCCGCTTCTTCATGGAGAAGCGGGCCAAGTACGCCAAGCTCCACCCCGAAATGAGCAACCTGGATCTCACCAAGATCCTGTCCAAGAAATACAAGGAGCTTCCCGAGAAGAAAAAGGTATTACTTGGGGGGGAGTCAGCAAGCCCCTTCCCACTGTCTTCCTCTGCATGCTGGGCGCTGCCCAGCTCTCCCAGTAAAACCAGCAGAACCCAAACCTCTGCCTGGCGAGGGCTTAATCCGGCTCTCCAAGGGAGAAACCAGGTGTTTGTTTAGTCCTGTCAGACCTGTAAGACTTCCTTGGCTGTTCGTGTCCTGGTTCCCAGGATCTGTGGGGTGGAGGCTGGCTGGGGCTGTCCGTTGGTCCGTCTTTTCCCAACAGACCTGGATGGTGGCTTTGCTGTTGGGTGGATCCGTGTTTAAGGCTGGGGTTAAGTCACACACCCCGCTGTGCCGCCCTGTCTGACCAGGGGACAGAGGGACAGGCTCTGGGAAATGCTGGGAGCAGAGATCTGCCCATCCGGAGGTGCCAGAGCCTGGGCAGGTGTTTGGGGGGCCCCAACTCTGACTTTGGGGTGTCCAGGAGAAGTCCATGGCATAAAGTCCTGCCATGCCGTCTTTCCCAGAGCTACTGGGATGAAGGAAGAGGGGATTCAGCTGCTGCTGAATCCCTGGGCAGGCTGGAAACTCTTCTGGGAGCTACAGGATCATTCCCTGGGCTGGAGAGCCCTAAGACACTTTGGGAGTTGTGGGGTGCCCAGCCAGGTAAATAGGGATGTATCTTCTTGCCCATTCCCCAGTGCTGACATCCCTCTCCACCTCCCTGGTGGCTTTGTGTCCCCAGATGAAATACATCCAGGACTTCCAGCGAGAGAAGCAGGAGTTTGAGAGGAACCTGGCGAGGTTCAGGTGAGCAGGCCCTGGCAGGCCCTCCCCAACATTTCCCTGGGCCCCTCCAGGCAGATCCAGGCTCCCGTCCTGGATGTGGCTCACAGGGGAATCCCTGATGGGCACTTTGGCTTGAAGGGAAGAAGAAATGCAGAAAAAAAAAAAAGCAAGGAAAAGGTGTCTAAGAGCATCCCTCTGGCTGGGAGACTGGATGAGGGGGAGAGCCAGAGGAGCAGTCATGCTCTGGGGGTCAGGATCTGAGAGGGGGGGACACGAGCCTTACCACCAGCACTGATAAAAGCTGAAGTTACTGCCCTGATCCTCCAGATCCTTCCCTTTTAACATGGTGCTTGTGATCAAGTGGATCCTGGTGTTCCTTACTGCTACTCCAGGGATACAGCTGAGCCTGGGGATGCACATAGCTCATGCTCCCCAAGGAGAGACAGACTCAAATCTCTCCTAAACCTCTCATACTCTATTTGGGGACCCCGCAGTACCTGAGCCCGTGGAGGCTCAGCCCTGCAGTGACAGTCGCCCCTTAGCAGGGAGGTTTAGGGGTGCTGCCCTTCTCCCTGCCACCTCCCTGACGCTCTCCCTTCCCCACCTGCCTGCCTGGTAAAGGGAAGACCACCCGGATCTCATCCAGAACGCCAAGAAATCTGACGTCCCCGAAAAACCCAAGACCCCCCAGCAGCTGTGGTACAACCACGAGAAGAAGATCTACTTGAAAGTGCGTCCAGATGTGAGTACGGTGGGTGGGAGTGAGTGCGAGTGTGAGTGTCGGGGGGTCCTGGACCCGCTGCTGGGGGACAGGAGGGGGAAGGGAGAGAAGCATTTTAGGGGGGGACAGGCTGGAGGACACCACAGGAAGCTCCCCGCAGCCTGGATGGAGGTAAGGAGGGGCTCTGCACATCTGGAAGAGGCTCAGGGGTACAGCACCCCCCCCCCAACACTTTTTGCCAGGAAGGGGTGACCACAGCCTGAGTCAGGGCAGAAAGGAATTCCAGCACAAACATCCACCTCTGGCCATGCCCCCCACTCCCACGCATCCCCTTCCCCGGCCGTGAGCTCGGCTCGCAGCCCCCCCATGGCCTCACGCTGGGCGCCATCAGGCCCCACCAGGCCACGCTATTTTTTTTGCCATTTTTTCCATATTTTTTTATTCCTCCTTTTTTTTTCTTTTTATTTTTTTTAAATTTTTTTGGATTTTACCCCTCTGCCCTCACCTCTGGCTTTGGGTTTTCAGGCCACCACGAAGGAGGTGAAAGAGTCGCTGGGCAAGCAGTGGTCTCAACTCTCGGATAAAAAGAGGCTGAAATGGATTCATAAGGCCCTGGAACAGCGGAAGGAGTACGAGGTAGGGAGCAGCCTCACCCCGTCCCCTCCACACTTGCCCCAACATTCACTCCGAGTCAATGTGGCCACACACAGCCAGCCTCTCCCGATAGCCAGCGTGGGGATTCAGGCAGGTCCCAGCAGGTCCCTAGTGAGTCTGAGCCCTGCCTCCTCCAGCCAGGGGAAGGGAGCAGCAGCCCTGGGGAGAGGACTAGGGCGATGGTTGGCTTCTCTCTCTTCCTCCTCCGGCCCCCGGGCAGGCGGGGTTGGCAGCCCCTCTGACCGCTCTCCGTCCTCTGCAGGAGATCATGCGGGACTACATCCAGAAGCACCCGGAGCTGAACATCAGCGAGGAGGGAATCACCCGCTCCACCCTCACCAAGGCCGAGCGGCAGCTCAAGGACAAGTTTGATGGACGACCCACAAAGCCACCTCCGTGAGTGGTGTCCCTCTCCACGCCGGGGTGTCTGCCTCTGCGGACACTGGTTCTTACTGATGAGGGACCTGGGGCTTGGGGAGCCTGAATCATTTCTGGGACCACGGGCACGGGACCTTTAAATGGGATTTCAGGACAAATTTCTTCAGGGAAAGAGTGGTTGGGCATTGGAACAGGCTGCCCAGGGCATCCCTGGAAAGTTTTCAAAAAAATGTGGATGTGACACTTATGGACATGGTTTAGTGGTGGGCTTGGCAGTGTTAGTTAATTGGTGATGTTAGTGATCTTAGAGGGCTTTTCCAGCCTTCATGATCCCATGGTTCTATGATGACCCCCATTAAACCAGTCCTAAAACGTGCATTAAATACACATTTGGGGAGAACCTGAGTGAGGTTTATGATGATGCTCTGGGTTAGGGGGTGATGCAAGCCCAGCTCACCTAAAACACAAGGCACCTCACTTCCCTTGCTGGTGCAGCTCAACTGGGCCGCCTTGGGGGACTCCAACTCTGCAGGGGCAGGTTGTCCCTAATGCTGAATCTCTCTGTGGGTTTTTCAGGAATAGCTACTCCCTGTACTGTGCAGAGTTGATGGCCAACATGAAAGATGTGCCCAGCACCGAGCGGATGGTGCTGTGCAGCCAGCAGTGGAAGCTGCTCTCCCAGAAAGAAAAGGATGCATACCACAAAAAGTGTGACCAGGTGAGTGGCCAAGGACAGTTAAGGGTACAGGCAGGTACGGGGAGGGAGCAATAGGATGGGAGAGCCTGGACTACAGATCTCCTTGGAAACAAACCCCTCACCCTTCCTCAGTCCCTGTTCTTGTCTGCACCACCGATTCCCTTCCAAGGTCCTTGGTCACCTTTTTTGGTCCTGTCTCCCAGTCCATGTGTGGATCTGGTGGAGCATGGCATTCCCAAAGGATTGAGGCTGGGTTGAGGGCTGCAGGAGGCAGGGATGGGGTGAGTGATGTCTGTGTAACCCCACATCTCCTTCCAGAAAAAGAAAGACTACGAGATTGAGCTGCTTCGCTTCCTGGAGGTGAGTGATGTGGGAGTGCTTGGCCATCAGATCCCAATTCTGGAAAGGGAGAAAACCCTGCCCATGGGTTATGATGGATCAAATGGGAGGCTGCCCTCTACTCCCCCAGAATGTGGCTGGACCTGCCCATGGGTGCTGTGCAGATGTTTGCACGTAGTCTCGGTCTTCCGCCATCCTAATTCCCGACCCAGTGACTTCCAACTGGGCACTGGGAGGTGGCGGGCACTGGGAGGGGAGCTGGGTTGAGCTGGAGCTGGAGGAGAGCGTGCTGTGCCGCACAGTTCAGGAGGGGAACTGAGGTGAGCAGAGGGCTGGAGCTGGAGGAGAGGGCTGCTCAGTGGCTGTGGCTGCAAAGCCTCTCACTTCCTTCCCTTGCTGGGGCGTGGGTGGGGGAGCCACACTGAGGCCACCCCGGTATCGTCCCCGTTCCCAGGCGGACGTGACGTGTCCCTGGCTGCGGCTGCAGGGGCAGGGGGTGGAAAACCCAGGGGTGTGCCCAGATCCGGGCACCTGCCCCCCCTGCTTCCACCAAGAAACAGCAGATGAGGTTGAGCCAGGAAGGGGGCAGAGCTGGGGGAGAGGGGCGTTGAGTGGTGAGGGGCTGACAGTGTGGGGACCCCCAGCCTGGACACGTGCAGTGCCTGATACTGGTCTTGTCTGGGACCAGCATTAATTCCCATTCCCCAGTGCCCCTATTCCCTGGTTGCCTTGGGCTGTCTAATGATGTCCCTCCCCCTGTGCCACCCAGAGCCTGCCTGAGGAGGAGCAGCAGCGGGTGCTGGGTGAGGAGAAGATGCTGGGCGGCAACCGGAAAGGGGCGACGAGTCCCGCATCCAAAAAATCCTCGCCAGAGACCGGCAAGGTGGGAGCAGCACCGGGAGGGATGGGGCAGCACATGCCAGGCTGGGGTTGTGGCATCTCGGGGGGGCTTTGAGGTCTTCATTTCTGGGTTCTTTAGTCCTTCCATGGGCTTGCCCTCCCCCTTTATGGACCCATGTCCCTCCCTCAGGCCAGCTCAGAGAAGCCCAAACGACCCATCTCTGCCATGTTCATCTTCTCGGAGGAGAAGCGGAAGCAGCTGCAGGAGGAGCGGCCGGAGCTGTCGGAGAGCGAGCTGACCCGACTCCTGGCCCGCATGTGGAACGACCTCTCCGAGAAGAAGAAGGTTGGTACCATCCCTGACCCTCCTCCTCCTCCATCCCCATCTCCACTACTCCCTTGGGCATCTCTGGAGATGCTCCTGTCCTTGTCCTGCTCCAAAGGGCACGATTGTCCCCCGGAGCAACACAGCATCACCCAGGTGCCGGTGTTGGCACCGATGGGCACTGCCGGCTGTGCTCCTTCCCTCTCACCACCCGGGGGGTCAAAACCCACCATCTTAAGAAACCTCAGAGGGTCCTTGAGCCTCAGTTTTAAGCCTTGGTGGTTTTCCTGGTGGGAGCAGTCTGGAGATAGTGTTGGGCATGGTGTGGGCTGTCGGTGCTACCACGGGAACAGTGCTGGGGGGAGCTGCAGCATCCTCCTGGTGTTTGGGGGCTGTGCCCACCTTCAGCCCCTGCTGTGCCCCCCGCCCAGGCCAAGTACAAAGCGCGGGAGGCGGCGATGAAGGCGCAGTCAGAGAAGAAACACGGCTCGGATAAAGAGGAGCGCGGGAAACTGCCCGAATCTCCCAAAACAGCCGAGGAGATCTGGCAACAGAGCGTCATCGGGGACTACCTGGCTCGTTTTAAGGTGAGGAGTGGGCTGGGAAAGTAGCTGGAGATTGGGATCATCACTCCCACAGGCAGGAATTCCTGTGTTCCTTCTCCCTGGCTTTCAGACCTGGGTTTGAATTGGGAGCCGTGGGGAGGACGGGGTAACGGGGGTCGAGTGTCCTGGGCATTTTGGGTGCATCTAATGCATTGTGGTGGTTCCGTGGCACAGAACGACCGGGGCAAAGCGCTGAAGGCCATGGAGGCCACTTGGAACAACATGGAGAAGAAGGAGAAGCTGATGTGGATCAAGAAAGCAGCAGAGGATCAGAAGCGATACGAGGTGGGTCCCTGCCCTGTCCTGCCCCTCACTGTGTCCCGTGGCTGGTGCTGCCCCTCTCCCTGACCCCTCTCTCTCCTCTGGCTCAGAGGGAGCTGAGCGAGATGCGGGCCCCTCCATGCTCCACCAACTCTGCCAAGAAAATGAAATTCCAGGGAGAGCCGAAGAAACCCCCCATGTGAGTACCCGGGATCCAAAAGGCTGGGTCTGGCTGTGCTGCTGGGATGAGCCTGGAGCAGCTGCAAGAGGAGGGAGGGTGGGCTGGAGGAACGGGGGTCATGGACACCTGGGCTGTCTGTACGCGCTGTCCCAATCCGGTCCCTGCGCTCCCCCCGTGCAGGAACGGTTACCAGAAGTTCTCCCAAGAGCTGCTGTCCAACGGGGAGCTGAACCACCTCCCACTGAAGGAGCGGATGGTGGAGATCGGCAGCCGCTGGCAGCGCATCTCCCAGGGCCAGAAGGACCACTACAAAAAACTGGCAGAGGAGCAGCAGAAACAGTACAAGGTGCACCTCGACATCTGGCTCAAGGTGAGTGCCGGGCCTGATGCCTGGTAGGGGAGCTCTAGGATCGGTTGTTTTTGGGGATGATGCTTGGCATAGTATCTGCTGGAACCCTTCCTCACGGGAACCACCACCTCCAGGCCCTTTTTGACATTTTGTAACTTAAAAGGATAAAAATGTATATATATGAGGAGGGTGTGCCCTGTGCTAGAGCCCTTCCCTGCTCCATCCTGCATTCCGTTCCGTGTCTGCCCGTCCCTGACTGTGTCCCTGTCCCCGCAGAGCCTCTCACCCCAGGAGCGGGCTGCCTACAAGGAACACATTTCCAACGTGAGTATCCATGTGGCACTGGTGGGGCGGGTTGTCCAGGTGGTTTGGGGGTGTACTGGGTGTCCCAGGGGCTTGGGGCCAAACTGGGGTCAGCTCTGGGTGAGGTTTGGATGTGCCACCTTCTGAGAGCCCCTCCAAGGGGGATTCCCTTCTGTGGCAGCTCAGCTGTGGGATTTTTCTGTGGGCTGGGCACTGGGAAGGAGCTGAACTTGAGTCCTAAATGCTTTTGTTTTGTCCCCCATACCTGCAGAAACGCAAGAGCATAGGGAAGATCCGGGGTCCCAACCCCAAGATGAAGCCAACGATGCAGTCCAAGTCGGTGAGTCACAACAGCCACATGGGGACACCCAGTCCCCCTCCCTGGTGAGCGTGTCCGTGGGGACCCACACTCTTTTTTCAAGGTATCCCTGGTGCTTCCAGCTGCCTGCCCTCTCCTCGAGATCATAAACCACAGGCCCTCCCCAAATCCCTGCTTAGTACCCATTCAGGATGGATTTTGTTCCCCGGCATCCGCTCGGGGAGCCTTTTTGAGGCCATTTGCAGCATAAATGGGGAAGGGCTTCCGTCAAGGTGTGGGGTGGGGAGCCACCTGATCCTGCTCAGTGGATGGAGGAACCCAGAGCTTGATGGCCAAGGACAGGATGGGTGCTGCACCCATGGGTTCGGGTGTTCCGGGGCACCTACCCACCACCAACCCCCTCCCCCAGGAGTCAGAGGACGACGACGAGGAGGAAGAGGAGGAGGAAGACGACGATGAAGACGAGGATGACGATGATGACAACGGCGACTCGTCGGAGGAAGGCGGCGACTCGTCGGAGTCCAGCAGCGAGGAGGAGAGCGAGGATGGGGACGAGGTGAGGCTGCGGCGCGGGGAGGGCGGCGGGGCTGCCGGGGCCCCCCAGCGCTCCTGTTGCACTTCCTCTGCCCCCCTCACCCTCCTCCGGGGCCGGGGGGCGTCCACAGGCAGGCTCAGATAGCACCGTGGCGGAGCAGCTCCTGGGAAGCAGGGGGGACATGGGGAGGCAAAGGGGAACGAGGTCCCCCCGCTGTTCCCGGGGAGGGCGCGAGGAGCAGCCGCGGGGCGTAGTCAGGAGCAGCCTCGGGACGTAGAGGTGCGGGGGGGATGTGCAGAGCCCCCAGTGAGCAGAGAAAAATCTCCTGTCTTTTTCCTGGTGGAGATACTGAGTCTGGTCTCGGCTCCGTTTGCGCCAGTGTGAATGCCGAGTAAGTCACCAGAGTCAAAGCTTTACACCGGTGCAACTGAAATCAGAGTATGCTGGATGGCGCTGGGGCCAGAAACCGTGTCCGTGCCTTGTGCTCGCCACCGGACAGGTGAGGTGTTTCCACCCCCTCGCTGGTCTCAGCTCACGCCTCTTCCTTCCCTGGCTTTAGAGGGGGGAAACTGAGGCACGAGGCGGGTCGGGTACCCTCCCTCAGATCGTGTAGCGAGGCAGTGGCAGAGGTGAGGGCAGGACCCCCGCGCGCTGCTCCGGCACATCCCCCCCGCCCGGCATTCCCAAGCTGAGCCCTTGCAAACTCAATCCTGACTCCTGCCCGGCGTCCCTCCCCCTCCAGCCTCCTGAATCCCCCAGCGGGGCAGTGGTGGGAGGGATGGGGTTGCACCCCCGTGCTCTGTGGGGACCCTCCTGTGCTGCAGCGGGGAGGGCAAGGGGGTGGCGATTGGGCAAACCCTACCCTGACCCCCCCGTCTTCTCTGCCACCCCCCTCCCAGAACGACGAGGATGACGAAGATGAGGATGATGAGGATGAGGATGACAACGACTCAGAGGGCAGCAGCAGTTCCTCCTCCTCCTCGGGGGACTCCTCTGACTCCGACTCCAACTGATCCGGCCAAGCTCTTTGTAACATCGTTTGGTTTCTCCGTTTCGGTCCCAGATCCCACTCGCAGCCCCCCCAGAATCCTTCCTCCTCTTCCTTCTGACCCCCTGGGCGAGACACAGCCCCCCCGTGGGACCCCCAACACGAGGAACAGGGGCCGGGGGGACCCCTCCACCGAGCTCACACTACGGAGGGGAATCAGGGGGCTGCCACCCCCAGGCTGGGGGGCCAAGGAGGGGGCCCCCCATCCCTCCCCCCCAGCTTTACTCCCGAGGGGAAGTGATTTATTATTTTTTGGAATTTCATCCTTTTTTGGGGGGGAGAGGGGCATCCCTACCCCCATCATCCCCTCGCTACCAGCTCCGGACTTTATAGAAAGAGAAGAAAAACACAGAGGAAAAAAACAAAACAAACAAACAAACAAAACCCCACAAAACGACACCCTCTCTCCCCCAACACACCTTTTTTTTTTTATTAAAAAGCCCAGAAATGGAGAAAAAAAAAAAAATCCCCCCCTTCCCCACACGCAACCCCTCTGGCAGCGGGCGCGGAGCACGAGCCGAGGCGCTCAGGACTCAGCCGATGGGACAATGTCTCCTTTTGCAACCCCCCGCCCGACCCCTCTGTCCACCCCCTTCCACCCCCAGCATTGTGGGGGTCACTCCCCCTGCCCCCCCAGAAAAACCCCCTTGTACAGTCTGGAAGCTGCAGCGGGAGCTGCCCGGGAACTCCGCATCCACGGCACTTGGGAACGCCAGCCACGGACCGTGACCCCCCTCCACCCCACCTGGCGTGTCCCCGATTTGGTGGGGGTGGGATTGGGGAGGGGGGTTAAGGGAGGGGGGGGGTGTGTGCGAGCGTGCGAGTGTGTGCCGGGGTGGGGGGCACCCGGGGGCTCAGCGTGACCAAGGGGGGGGTGCGGGGTCCCCCCCGCTCTGTTGTTGGTGGTTGTTGTGCCGTTGTATTTTATTTTATTTTTTTTCTGGTTTTTTTTTTCCTTTTTATAAAACAAGAAAGATCCATCTTTTATTTTTCATTTCCCCACCACCACCACCACCACCCACGCACCCCCCTCCTGCTTTCCACCCGTTTTCTTTTCCCCCTTCCCCCATTTTCCCCTTCACCTCCAGTGAAGCTGCTCTTCTCCCTTCACCCCAAATCCTGGGAGGGGGGACACCAGCTCTCCCCTTGTCCCAGTTACCCCCAATTATCCCCAGTTTGGGTCCTCTCCTTCCCCATGGGGGTTTCATGCCCCCTGGGCCATGCTGTAAATATTGGTGTGGTTTGGGTTTATTTTGGGGGGGTCAGTGCCCCCCTTCTCGGCAAGGGGATGGGGCCTCGGGGACTGGGGTGGGTGCATTGAGGGGGGGGCCTGTCAGGGGTCCCCCCCTTTTTTTTAAGCAGACACGAGCACCAGCAATCCCACGGCACCTCCCTGCAGGGTTCCTGTCCCCCCCACCCCCCAAAAACCCCACCCAGTGTCATTGGGGACCCCCAGTATATGGCGGGGCTAAAGGTTGGTTCTTTCTGCCCCTTTCCATCCTGTCCCCAGAGACGAGCTGGGCTGTGGGATAGGATTTGGGGCCCCCAGGAAAGGGGATGGAGGGCACTGCCCCCCTCCCAATTTGGGAGGGGGAGCTGGTGGGGGCTTTTTCTCCCCTGGGTGATAATTTAGCCATTTTTCTCTTCTTTTCACTCAAGTCTCAGTGGGGGCTGAGGGGGTGGAGGGAGGGGCCAAGCTGCAGGTTTGGGGTTTTGAGAGGGGTCCCTCCCCTCCCATCTCTGACCCCCTCGCAGGTTTGCTGCTCTCAGCTCCCCCTGAAGACTTGGGGGGGGGGGGAACACCCCTTATCCCGGCCTCAAATTGGGCTGAAAAACCACCATTTTGGGCAAACTGACCCCAAACCTGGTGGGGGCGGGGGTGAACCCGGGTGCTCCCGCACGGACAATCCCCCCGTGTCCCCCCCGGGACCGGGGCCCCGAAGAGAACCCAGATGGTGCCCCCCCCTTCCCCCCAGTGTCTGTCTGTCCATCCCTCCGTCTCCTCCTCCCCTTCCCCGATCCATTTGGGATTTTCCTTTCATTTTCTTCCCAATTTTTAATCCCCCTCCCCGCCTCCGAAATCCCCTAAGGGGACCCCCTCCATCCCTTTTTTTCTGCTGAATGTACCCAGCACCGTCGTGTTTTAGTGGATGTGTTTTTAGTACAAAAAAAAAGACAAAAAAAAAAAATTACACCCCCCTTTTTTTTTTTTCCCCTTCTTTTTTTCTGTTTAAAAAAAAAAGGAAAAAAAAGGTAAAAAAATATGAAATAATAAAAAAGAAAAATTCTTACAGCGCCGACAAATCTGGGGGGGGGGGGGCGGTGGGAAGGCGTTTGCGCGGCAAGAGAATTCCTGAGTGCATTTTGGCACTGCCACAAAATCCCGGGATCCTTTAGATGGAAGTTCTTGTGAATTATGTTAAAAAAAAAAAAAAAAAAAAGAAAAAAAGCAAAAAAACACATCAAAAAAATTTAAAAAAAAATCATCTTTTTTTTCTAATATTTAAAGAGTGTTTTTGTAGGTTTAAAAAAAAGACAAAAAAAAAAAAAGAAAAATAATAATAATAATCCCGACTTGGAATTTGTACGGCTGAGCGGGACGCGGGGGGTCGTGTCCGCGGTTTCCCGGTTTGCTTGGGGTTTCAGTTCTTTTTTTTTGGTTTATTTCTGAGTTTTTTTTCTTTTTTTGTTTGTTTTTGTTTTGTTTTGTTTCCTTTTTTTTTTTTGTATAATAAAGTGAAAAATAATGTTTCTGTTCTCATGTCATTACTATAAAAAATAAAACTTTAGGAAAAAAAAAATGAAGTGTGAGGAGTGTTTTTCCCTCCCTCCTGTGGGATCCCTAGGGGATCATTTTTGATGGATGGGGGGCATCCACAGGGATTTGGAGTGATTGCTAGTGGGGAGTGGGTTGGGATTGTGGAAGGATCTGTGGATCTGGAATGGCACAGGGACCTGCTGGGGGGATCTGTAGGGGTTGGGGATTCGGGGGTCTGAGGGTTTGGCGGGCCGAGGGTTCGGGGTCCGGGGGTCTCCGCAGAGGGGCCGGATCGCGGACAGTTCTGGGGACCCTCCGGCGCCCCCAGACCCCGCCCCTTTCGCCCCGCCCACCCTCCTTTCGCCCCGCCCACCCTCCTTTCGCCCCGCCCCTTCCCCACCGCCCCCTCCCAAGGCCGCGCGCCCCGCGCGGCGGCGGCTCCGGCCTCCCCCATTGGCCCGCGGGCTCCTCACGGCGCCTCCCCATTGGCCGGGAGAGGCACGTGGGGGGG
>JAWWMA010000088.1:766454-784055 GCA_035041425.1 Mionectes olivaceus | reverse complement strand
TGAGACCCCCTGAGCCCCCTCCCCACCCCTCTTTCCTGCCCCACTCACCCCCCAAGCCTGGTGCAGCATCCAGACTTCTTATCCCCCCCCACCCCCAAAGCCTCCCCCCTGGAGCCTCTAGCCCTGCCTGCAGTGGGGTGGGGGGCCCTGGGCAGCCCCCCCTGGGCTCTGCACCAACCCCTCAACCCGGGGGGTCCAAGGGCATCCCAGGAGGGTGAGGGCTGAGCCAATTCCAACCCCTGTTTCCTCTTTTTGCTGTGAAAGGAAGAAATGCCCAGCTCAGGGGGATTGGGCTATGGGGTGGGGACAAGGAGACCCCCCTTGTTTCCCCCCCAATCTAGTCAGAGCCCCCCCTCCATGGCAATTAGGGGTGCCAGTGGTCAGCACCATTGGTGGGTGCTGAGGGGGGTCTGATTGCAAGTTTGGGGTCCAGGCCCCCCTCTGAGGGGGACACACACATTGTTCCCCTCCCTGCCTTGTCCCCCCCTCCATCCTCTGCGAGGGAGGGTGATGCAGCAAAACCCACCCCATGGGAGGGGGGGCGGTTTGGGGGGCACCACGAGTGCTCTGTGCACCCCTGGAGTCCAGAGACAACCCTGGGGGGCTGGGGAGCTTCTGGGGGGCTTCTGAGGGGGGGTTTGATGCTTTGATGATAGTTGGGCATGTTCTGAGGGGTGAGGGGACAACAGCATGGACAGGGGGACACATCCTCCATGGCAGCCAGTGTCCCCCACCAATCCGGGAGGGGTCTTTGCTGTGCTGGGAGGGGTCCATGCCAGTCTAAGGGGGGTTCATGTCCCGCTGAGAGACCCCTGAGCCCCCCCTGCTTCATTCCTGGGGCCTTTAACACGGGGACTCTTCCTCTTGGGTACCCCCAAAGCTCATCTTGGGGCCATCCCAAGGTGTGCAGTGGGATTTTGGCGGGGAGTGGGGTTGGGGGGGAGTCTCGTGGTGGGGGGTGAGGTGTCATCATGCCCCCCCCGACCCCTGCCAGCCCCCCCGTGTCCCGTGCTATGAGCGTTCGCCGTGACTTCTCCGCGAGCAGCTGCAAATGAAAATGGAGGATATGTCTTTGTCTGGCCTGGATAACAGCAAACTGGAGGTGAGCTGCCCACTCTCCAAGGGTCTGTGTGTCCCCTGGGGTGTCACTCTGTCCCCCCCCATCACTAACAGCCCCCCTGGCCCCTCCAGGCCATTGCACACGAGATCTACACGGAGCTGGTGGAGGATGCCTGCCTGGGGCTCTGCTTCGAGGTGCACCGGGCTGTCAAGTGTGGGTACTTCTTCCTGGATGACACGGACCCCGACAGCATGAAGGACTTTGGTGAGCCCCCCAAATCCCCCTGGGGTCGGGGTGACACTGGTGACAGAAACACAGCCGGTCCTCTGCTCCCAATGCCACTGGAAAGGCCGTGGGAGGGAATCGATGGTCTCCAGGCACAGGGGTTGTGTTTAAGGGGTGTTGAGGGGGATTAAACACTCAAATGTCTGCCTGGCATTGACCAAACTGTACCAGAGGGGTAAATGTGGGGTGAACTGAACCCCAAAACGTGGTGCCTGGCCCTGGGGGGGCACAACTCTAACGGGAGGGGAGTGAAGACCTCTCCTGACTGTTGTTGCTGCTAGTTTCAGTCCCCCCAAAAGCTGCCTTGAGGCTCTTGGGGAGGATCTGGTAGCCCAAAGGATCCCCCCCAGAGCACAGAGGGGGTCTCAAGAAGATCTGGCAGCTGAAAGAACATTCCTCCAAACAAAGTGGTAATCTCAGGAGGGTCTGACAGCCCAAAGGAAGGGCCTGGCTGCCCAAAGTTCTCCCCAGAGCTGAGGGGGGATGTCCAGACGATCTTGTGAGGGTCTGGCAGCCCAAAGGAAGGGTCTGGCAGCCCAAAAGAGGATCTGGCAGCCCAAAGGAAGGATCTGGCAGCCCAAAGGAAGGATCTGGCAGCCCAAAGCTTCCCCCCAGAGCAGAGTAGGGGTTTTGGGGTGGGGTCTGAGCGTGTTCCCCCTTGCAGAGATCGTGGACCAGCCCGGCGTGGACATCTTTGGGCAGGTGTACAACCAGTGGAAGAACAAGGAGTGCGTGTGCCCCAACTGCAGCCGCAGCATCGCCGCCTCCCGCTTCGCCCCCCACCTGGAGAAGTGCCTGGGCATGGGCCGCAACAGCAGCCGCATCGCCAACCGCAGGTGGGCACCCTGCAGGGAGAACAAACTGCAAATCCTGGGTCCTCTGTCCCACCCTGCTCTGGATCTGGGGGTGCCAGGGGAAGATGGGAAGTGCGGGATGGATCCTGGGGAGCCAGGAATGGTGCGGGGTGGATCCTGCGGTGTCAGGGAGGGTGGGAGGGCACAGGACGGATCTTGTGGTGCCAGAGATGGTGTGGGATAGATCCTGAGGTGCTGGAGAGGTCCAGAGGTGCAGGGTGAATCCTGGTGTGCCCAGAAGGATGGAAGGGTGCAGGACGGGTCCTAGGGAGAATGTGAGATAAATCCTGGGGTGCTGGGGAGGATGTGGGTGCCAGAGAGCATGATGGGAGGATGTAGGATGGATCCTGGGGTTCTGGGGAGGATGGGAGGTGCAGGACAGATCCCAGGGTGCTGGGGGAGATGGGATGGACCCTGGGGGGTATGTGAGGGTGCACAATGGATCCTGGGGTGCTGGGGAGGCTGGGAGGATACAGGACAGGTCCTGGAGCTCCATGGAGGACATGGGACAAGTCCCCCTCCCCACACAGGATTGCAAGCAGCAACAACCTGAACAAGTCGGAGAGTGACCAGGAGGACAACGATGACATCAACGACAACGACTGGTCCTACGGCTCTGAAAAGAAAGGTGGGGGTCCCTGGTCCCCTGAGAGGTGTGGGATGTGTCCTGCCTGCCCCGCGGCCCTTGACCCCAGTACTGGGTGTGTCTCGAGGCCCTGGGCTTGCAAATCTGCCAGAAGAAGTCAAATCTGTCCCTTCTCTGTCTTTCCCCATAGCAAAGAAGAGGAAATCGGATAAGGTGAGGGGGCAGGGGGTACTGTGGGGTGTGGGGGGCCAGGGGGGGGGACACAAGGCAACCCCCAACACCCCCCTCTCGTTGCAGAACCCCAACTCGCCCCGCAGGTCCAAGTCCCTGAAACACAAAAATGGTGAGGAGGCGGGGCTTATGTGTTGGGGAGGGGCTTACACAACTGGGGGGTGGGGCATCTGTGGGGGCAGAGATTGGGGGGGCTTGGTGTAGGAGCAGGGTTTTGAGGTGGGGGGGCGTTTGGGTGGGACGGATGTAAGTGAGGGTGGAGTAGTTTGGATGGGTGGGGCATAAAGGAGGCAGGTATTGGGGTGGGAGGGGCATTGGTGGGTGGGGCATAAAAGGGGCAGGTATTGGGTGGGGGCAGCTGCAGTGGGCGGGGCTTGTGGAGAGGAGGGACTCTCGGTATGGTGGCGGTGGGAGGGGGCACTGGGGGTCCTGTGGGGGGCCAGGCCGCAGGCAGGACCCCCCCTCATCCTCCCTCACCCCTCCTCTCTCCCAGGCGAGATCGGCGGGAACCCCGATCCCTTCAAGGTGAGCCCAGGAGAAACAGCACCTGGTCCCTCCTCTGCCCCTCCCAGGGCGGTCCTGTTGGCCCCTTGGGAGGGTCCCCGGCTCTGACCCCACTCTCTGTCCCCCCAGTACAGCAACTCGGCAGGAATCAACTACGAGACGCTGGGCCCTGAGGAGCTGCGGACACTGCTCACCACGGTGTGGGACTGGGGGGCTCAAGAGGGACCCAATCCCTGGCCAGACAGGGGGCATGGGGGCTGGGACCCCTGGGATCTTTCCCAGATCAGCTCCACCCCACTGGTGCTGGTTAGAAGCTGGGAACAGGGGTGTGCAGTGGGTCTGATCCTGGGGGATGTGGTGGCCCAGGCTAGTGGCTGCTCTCTCTGGGGGGGTGGGACAGCACTGGGAGGTTGGGGGGTCCCTGGGATTGGGGTCCCCAGGGCTGTGATCATACAGCACAGCCCAGGGGTCACTCACCTGTCCCCCCTCTCACCTGTCCCTTCCCTCCCCAGCAATGCGGGGTCATCTCCGAGCACACCAAGAAGATGTGCACCAGGTGAGAGCATCCCGGGATGGCCTCCCTGTGGGGCTCAGCGGGGGCTTCGTGGGGATCTCCAACGTGCCTGGATCCCCACAGGATGGGGGGGAACATCTGGCTGAGCCCTGTGTCCCTTGCCCCAGGTCCCTGCGGTGTCCCCAGCACACGGATGAGCAGCGCAGGGCAGTCCGGGTTTACCTCCTCGGTCCCTCCGCGTAAGTGGGCGCAGCCCGGGGGTCCCCAGGGTCCTGAGGTCACTGTCCTGTGTGAACAGGGACTGGGGGTGGGGTGGGCGCTGCACCGGCTGCTCAGGTGGGGCTGGGAACAAGGACACACCCCTGGGAAGGCCGGGAGGGGACGGGAGCGTAGGGCTGGGGTTGGGATGTGCAGTGGTGGGGAGCTGGGTCGAGTTTGGGGCATCCCCCTCGCGTTGTGGGGGGCTCTGTCCCCCCCCACCCCCCATGCCAAGGCCTGGGGACCCCCTGACACCTTTGCCCAGGTCCCTGCCCGAGGCAGAGGCCAGCGTGGAGAACGACAGCTTCGAGGTGGCTGAGAGCCAGGCCCTCATGAGCCGCCTGCAGTGGGACGGCTCCTCCGACATCTCCCCCTCCGACTCGGCCTCCTCCAAAGCCAGTGAGTGTTTGGGGGACTGGGGGGGGAAAATCTGGGGCCACAGATCACTCCATGGGGCAAATTCTGGGAGACAGATGCCTCTGAGGGGCAAAATTTGGGGCACAGACCCCTCTGTGGGGGCAATATTGGCTCTTCTAGCGTCATGAACAGACCGTGGCTCCAAAGCCTGGAGCGTCTGGGACATCTTGTCACCCACCATCCCAGGGTGGGGGAAATATTTTGGGGTACATTGCCCTGGGTGTGGATGGGTGATGGGAGGGATCCTCTCTGTTTTGGGGGGGCCATCTCCTCCCTCACACCCCCATGTCTTCCCTTTTTCCCCTTTCCCAGGTACAAACAACTCCGAGTCCCGCAAGACCAAGAAGAAGAAGCCCCACCTGGGACTGGTGAGTGGCGCCCCAGGGCTCGGCTCCAGCAAGAAGAAGAAGCCCAAGCCCCCCGCCCCCCACACCCCCAGCATCTATGACGACATCAACTGAGCCCCCCAGAGCTGGGGGGGGCAGGACGGACAGACGGATGGCCACGGGCCGGGGCAGCCCCCCCAGAGCCCCCTGGGTTGGACACAAAGCGGGTACCCGGGGCACGGACGACTCGGCCATCGCTGGAGCGGGGCTGAATTTGGGGAGCCCCCACTAGTGCCCCCCTTCCTCCCCCCCGCCCCGGTGCCTCTATTTATTCTGTGACAGTTTTTGTACGTGGGGCTCCCGTCGGGGCGCTGAGGGGGCGCCTGGCTCGGACATGGGGGTACGACCACCCCCTTCCCCTCCCCAGTGCCCCCCAAACTCAGCTGTGCCCCCTCCCACACCCGCTCCTCGCTTATCCTGGCGGGGTGGGGGGCACCTGAACCCCCCAGGCAGGTCCAGGCCTGGGTGAGGGGGGTGTGGATCCCCTCTGCTGCAGGGTTTTGGGGTGAGCCCCCCACCCTGGGGCTGCCCCCCCGCCCCTGCCCCTGCCCCGTGCTGGCTCTCGCTGGTCGGGCTGGCTCAGGAGTGGGGGTCATGCTGGAGGTGGGGGCGTTTCCCACTCAGAGGACAAGTGGGGACCCCCCCCGTGCCCCTAATCTGTTCAGCTGTGTCTGGGGGCCTGGCAGTGCCCTCACAGGGGGCTTTGGGGGGGCTGCATGCTGCATCCTTCATGTTTGGGGCTGTTTGGGGGCGGGCTCTGGAGGTGGCGGGGTAGCTGCTGTGACCGTCCCTGCACCAAACTGTGTGGGGAGGGGGACCCCAACCTGCCAGGGACAGCCTTGGGGGGGCTGGGAATGGAGCAAAATGGGGGGTAGACACAGCCTGGCTTTAATGGAGAGCCCCCCCACACCTCATATCCCCAGGGCAGCTCTGTTGTCCCACTCCCCGCATGCCCGGGGACCTGCTGCTGCAGTCAGGGGTGTCATTAGGGATCCCCCAGCAGCTCTGGCTGGTGTTTGCACCCCCACAGGCTCTGCTTTTGGCTGGGGGGGCCGGGACCAGCGCCCCGCTGTGCGGGCTGGGGGGGGACAGGTCCCTCTGGCTGGATCCAGGTCACCCCCAGCCCTGTGATACCCCCCCATCCCGAGCTGTTCTCCATCACGGGGGTTGTGCCAGGGGCAGGGTTAGCTCTGTCCCCTCCATTGTACCCTCCCATGGCTGCCTGACCCTCCCCTTGGCCCTGTGTCCCTGGTGGGGGGACTGTGTCTGTCCTCCCACCCCAGTGCCGTGGCTCGTCCTCTCCGTGGGGCTCACAAATTATGGTGCTCTCGACTCTGGATTCACTATTGTTTTCAAACTGCTGCTAAAGGCTGGGCTGGGGAGGGGTCCCACAGAGCCCTGGGCACCCCAAAATGCTGCGGGGCAGGGGGGAGCCCCTTCCTCACTGCATGGGGACCTCCTTGTGGCCCTTCCCGGTGCGGCTTTGGGGCTGGGGGGGCCTGGCCACCGGAGCACACCGAGCTGGCCTTAGTGTGCCCCGGGGCCTGAGATTAGGGGTGTGGGCACCCAAAAACACAGGGGGTCACCCTGATCCCCTCCCCAGCTGCCAGGGGAGGGCACAGCGAGCTGGGATCTTGTGGAGGGCAGGGGGAAAGCTTGAGCCCCTCTGGCTGCGGGAGAGGTGCCGCAAATTTGGGGTCCAAGGGGTGTGACAGGGCTGGGGGGGGTGTGGATGTGCCCTGTGACACCCCCAGGTCAGTGTCCTCACCCCCCACCCCCCAATGTTTCTGCGTGTCCCCCCTCCCTGGGGGGAGCTGAGCCCTTGTGAGGTCTGTGTGTCCTGTGAGTGGGTTGTGGCTGCCCCTGTAAATAAAACTGCATCTTGACTTGGTATCCCTGGCATTAATTACAGCTGATTAATTAAGCATGGCTGTTACTCCCCCTCCCGACGACTCCATTTACCACGTGTGGGGCTGGATTTGTTTTTATAATCCCCCCCCAAAAGCATGGAAGGGGGGGAATAAGCAACCCTAGGGTGCAAAGGTGAGTGCTGAGGTGACTTGACACCCTTTATTTGCTTTAAAAAGTCCTTGGGAAGAAGCCACAGCCTGTTCCAGTGCTGTCCCACTCCCCCAGAGCTGGGATTGGGAATGGGAGAGGGAAGAATGGAATTCTGAGGTGGGGAGGGGGGCACAGCCCCTTTTTGATGGGGATAAAATCTGGCAGCGAGGCTGGGACGGACACAGCTCCTGCCATGCTGGCTCCGGTCACTGTAATGCCACAGGGATGGGGACGGTATGGGGACAGGGACACTGGGGCACCTCCCCAGCTCCTTCCCGCCTCATCCTGACTGTCCGTACACCCCAAAGGCCAGGAAGGTGACCAGGACGGTGACCCCGATCAGGGACACGGTGGCCGGGGCGGTGAAGAGCTGCCGGTAGTTGACGCGGAAATACCACCCAAGCGCCAGCACCACCATGACCGTGGGGACCATGAGGGTCCCCCCGCCCAGGGGCAGCCCCGGGGCCGTGGGGACAGCAGGGACAGGGTCGGGCAGGGCGGGGGTGGCCGCGGTTGCCCCCCGGGAGCGATGGCAGTGGATGACACAGTTGTCCGTGATGCGGAGCGAGCGCAGCGTCCGTGCCTGGTCCTGCAGCAGCTGCCCGCGGTAGATGAGCTTCGTCTGGCTCTCCTGGCCCGGGAAGTATTTGCTGTGGGAGAAGGGCAGAGGTTCGAGGTGACAGGGAAGGGGTTTGTGGATACACTGGGGGCTGGTGGAAACGGGGAGGGGACAGCGATGGCTCCATCTCCTCTTTTAAACTTGTTTTAAATTCCCCTTCCTCGGTGCTTTTGGAAGAACAAGATGGATAAAACGTCCTCTCCCGTTCTGGTGGGACGGGGCTGTTTGTACTGGGGGAGCACAGGAGCTGTTGGGGGTGGGTTGGCAGCCTGGCACCGCTCCCCATGCCCCCTGTCCCTCGGGACTCACCTCTTGAGGACCCCCACGGTGTCCTCGGGCCGGGCCATCGCCACCTCCTCGGTGTCGTTGAGGAACTTGAGGCGGATCTTGATGAGTCCGGGGCACAGATCCCCCTCCTCGGGGGCGTGGGGCTCAGCCATCCTTTGGGACAAGCTCCGGACATCCAGCAGCTGCTCCAGGCCGGGGTCGGGGGTGGTCCCGCTGTCCCCCTGCGCCGCCTCCCCTCCTCCTTCCTCCTCAGTCTTCTCCTCCGTGTTCTCGGGGACCCCGGGGGGCTCCGCGGCTTCCGCCGCCCCCGCGGCCCCGCCGTAGGGCGGGAGGGGCCCGAGGCGGATGACGGCGGCGTCCCCCGTGCCCAGGACCTGGCTGGTGCCATCGGCCACGTACGTGGAGAGCCAGGCCAGCACCAGCGCCAGCGCCAGCACCGCCAGCCCGGCCACCAGTGTCACCTCGTCCCCCACCCCCGGGATGAGGGGGGCGGCGGGGGGCTCCATCGCCGGGATCCCCCCGCTCAGCCTGGGGTCTTTATTCCTTCCTCAACACCCCCCGGGCCCGGTGTGGATGCCAGCGGGGACCCCTCCGCGGTCACCTCCCGACAGATCCCGGCGCTGCTCCCGGTGCGCGGCGATGCCGAGGGACGGCAGTTCCTCACTGCAGGCTGTTCCTTCTCACTCCCGAGCAGTGCCGGGGCTGGCGGAGGGTCCCGGGGGGTCCCGCAGCCCCTCAGTGCCCAGCCCGGGGCAGCGTCAGCCCATCCCCGACCTGGGCGGAGCGGAGCGATGCGGTGAGAGGGGCGGGGGGCCCGGGCACAGCGGGGCAGACCCGGGCCGGGCCCGGGGGGGGCGCGGTGGGTCCCTGCCAGCCCCGGGGGGGGTCTCTCCTCGTCCCGGTGTGTTCTGGTCAGTCCCTGACGGTCCCGCTGTGCCCCACCATCCCCGGGGGTCCCGGTGCGTGTCCCCACCATCCCCGGGGGTCCCGCTGTGTCCCTGCCGTCCCTGCTGTGTGCCGGTTTGTCCCGCTGCGTTCCGGGGTGTCCCCGCCATCCCCGGGGGTCCCGCTGTGTCCCCGGTTTGTCCCCGGTTTGTCCCGGGGGTCCCGCTGTGTCTCCGGTTTGTCCCGGGGGTCCCGCTGTCCCCCCCGCCCCCCCCTCCCCACTCACCGCCTCCCGCCGCCGCCGCCCGCGCGCCGGAAGCGCCACGTCAGACGGCGCCGCCGCCAGGGGGCGGGAGCGGGCACGGGCGCGCCGCGTCACGGCCCCGCCCCGCGGGACCACGCCCAGTGGGCGTGACTTGCGGGGTAAGGGGGCGGGGCCAAAGGAACGCGCCCCCTCGCGGGGGCGGGGCAGTGGGTGTGTCACACGCCGGTAATTGTGGGCGGGGCCATTTGGGGGCGTGTCGAGGGCCCTGGATTTGGGGCGGGGCCTAGGACTCCGCAGGGCGGGGCCTCGGGAGCCACGTGTGATGCCCCCCCCCAGGGCGGAGCTGCCGGGGGCTGAACCCCCCCCTCGAGGGTCTGACCCCCCCCTCGAGGGTCTGAACCCCCCCCCGAGGGTCTGAACCCCCCCTTCGAGGGTCTGACCCCCCCCTCGAGGGTCTGAATCCCCCCTCGAGGGTCTGAACCCCCCCCCTCGAGGGTCTGAACCCTCCTCGAGCCAGGAACTCCCTCCGCAGCCTGAGCCTCCCTGGTCTGGACGCTCCCAGCCCTGGCTGTCACATCCCCAGAACCCATCACTCCCCTCTGCAGCCCCCACATCACCCACGGCCCATCTGTCACCTCCTCGAGACCTGTGACCCCCTGGCCCTGTCCCCCCCCAGTCCTCTGTCCCCCTCAGTCCCCTGTTCCCCCTCAGAGCCATTGCCCACCCGCTCCCCACAAGGACAGAGGCGCCTCAAGAGCCGCCTCTGCCACGTCCTTTTATTAACACCAGCACATGGCAGGGGGTCACAGCGATGGGGACACGGGGAGGGAACACCAGGGCTGCTCTCAAGAAATGAGCCCCTCGATGTGCAGCTGGAGGTACCGGCGCAGGGCGGGTGGCAGTGCCAGCCTGGGGACAGCGCTGTGGCAGCGGGAGCCCAGGTGGCTCCGGATGGCCCAGCGTGCCAGGTGCTGCAGCCGCCGCGGCTGCCCTGCCATGCGCACGGCCGAGGTGTAGAACTCCTGGTGCTCCTGGTTTGGGGAGGGGGGACACACGGGGGGTCAGCGAGCTGGGACAGGGGCGCAGGGACACCCAAGGGCACCCCAGGGTGCCCCCTTACCTCCCACAGCTCGGGGGGCACGTCCCCTGCCCATCCCTCGGCGGGCGGCATGCGGTCGTAGGCGTTGAGCATCACCTCCAGCGCCGGAGGGTGCTGGCAGCACAACCTGAGCATCTGCCAGCGGAGCCGTGTCACCGAGGGCGCGACACGGCCACCACCCACCCCACGATCCCCACCACCACCCACCTTGGGGTGCCCGGGCCGGGCGCCGTGGTCGAGCAGGAGCACGAGGGTCTCCTCAGGGCGCTGGTCCCGGTACTCGTGGACGGCGCGGAGGGCGCAGTCCATGGGGGTGTCGCCAGCACCGTTGGGGACGGTGGCGTCGGCGCCGTGGCACAGCAGCAGCCGGGCCAGCCCGGGGTGCCCGTTGGCACAGGCGTTGTGCAGGGGTGCGTGGCCCTTGCGGCCCGCGGCCCCCGGCTCGGCGCCGGCCTCCAGCAGCCGCTCGGCCACGCGCAGGTACCGCTCAGCATCCTTGGGGTGCTCGGCCGCGGCCGCCGCGGCGTTCAGGGGGGTCTCACCCTGGTGGGTGCGGCGGGAGGGGTCGGCGCCGTGGTGCAGGTACAGCTCCACGTGGGCCACCAGCCCCTGGCGCGCCGCCACGTGCAGGGCCGTCACCTGCCGGTCACGCGTGCCCAGGTTCACCTGCGCGCCGTGTGCCAGCAGCAGCTCCGCACACCTGCGTGAGGGTGGGGAGGGGTGAAGGGTGAGGAGGACACTCGTGGGGAGAGGTGGCACCTCGGGGGACACCCCCAGGGACACCCCTGGGAATCCCTGGAGAGCCCTGGCACACTTGGAACACCCCCAGGGACTCCCTGAGGGACACCCTGGAGAACCCTGGCACGTCTGGGACATCACCAGAGACACCCCCAGGACACCACTGGGACACCTCAGAGAGCCCTGGCTCCCATGGGACACCCCCAGGACACCCTGGAGCGCCCCGACTCCCGTGGGACACCTCCAGGGACACAGGTGATGCACTGGGGGGCTTCAAACAGGGGTCCCCACCAGCATAAGGGGTCTTGGCTGAGCTCTGGGGGGTTTAGAGGCGGTGGATGTGATTTGGGCAGGAGTTGGAGCCTGGCACACATGTGCCCCCATTCCCCAGCCCCCCCTCCCCGTACCTCAGGCTTTGGGGGGCAGTGCAGAGGTGCAGCGGGGCCGAGCCCTCGGCGCTCAGCACGTTGGGGTCGGCACCGAAGGCCAGGAGCAGGCGGGTGCAGTTGGGGTGGGGGGCGGCCGCGCTGTCGTGCAGGGGGGCCCGGCCGCCCACCACGGCATCCACCGCCGCCCCCCGCAGCAGCAAGTGCCGGGCACAGTCCTCGTAGCCCCGGGCGGTGACGATGCGCAGAGCCGAGGTTTGCTGCCGGCGAGGGCTCAGCACCCACAGCCCTGTTGGGGGCCACGGGGGGGGGCTGCCCTGAAAACTCACCCCTCCAGCGGACACCCAACCCACCCATAGCTCAGAGGGTCGGTTGTGAACCCCAATATTCCCCCACCTCTACCTCCAGCCGGGAGTAAAACACCGTGGGGAGTAAACCCTGGGATTGCACCCCTTTTCCCACAGCATTCTCCACAGCCCAACCCTTCCAAACTGGATCCCCCAGCCCTGCTCCCCCCAGCCCAACTGGAGCTGCAGTCTCATCTGTCACCCCTTGCCCCGGCTCCCCCTGTTAATTGAAAGGGGAAGGGAAGGGAAAAGGGAAGAAGAAAGGAGAAGGGAAGGGGGAAAAGGGAAAAGGAGGGAGAGAGAGAGGAAAAGAGGAGAAAAAAGAGGGGAAAAAAGGGAAAAAGAGGGGAAGGGCAGAGGGAGAAGGAGGAGGGTAGAAGGAGAAAAAGAGAGGGAGAAGAAGGGAAGGACCCCCCAGCCCCATACCCTGCTCCGGTGACCACACCAGCTCCTCGCTGACCATCTCCAGGACCAAATTGGCCGTGGCCTCGTCCTTGAAGATGCTCTGGACGCGGGGGAGATCCCCGGCGTACAGGGCGTTGTGCACGGCGGGGTCTCGGCAGTGCTGGCGCCGCCGGGGGGGGCTCGGGGGGGCCCGGGGCGGCTCCGGCAGGAACCGGCGTGTGGCCCGTTCCCGGGCCAGGGCTCTCCGCCGCTCCTCCCGCTCCAGCAGCTCCCGCTGGAGCCGCAGCGAGCGCAGCGCTGAGGAGCTGAAGGCGAAGGTTTCGTGGGCCATGGGGCACCTCCGGAGGGCTGGGGGGGGGGCAAGGGTTGGGGGGTAGCGACCGGCCCCCTCTGCCTTGGGGGGGGTTATAAATAGGGCTGTGCCCCACACACGGATGTGGAATCAAATCCCGGAGCCAGGAGCCCTATAAATAACTCCTGGATGGTAAACAGAGTCACGGGGTGCCGGGAGTTTAACCTGTTGGTCGGTGTGAGGTGGGGACGTCCCATGGGGGTGGGATTTGGGGACTCCCCAACCCTGAGGGGAATGGCCCCTTCTGCCCAGGGAGGACACAGAGAGCGAGGATCCCCCATGGAACGGGTTTGGGGTCCAGAAGGAGGGTGACACACAAGGACACAGGTGATGCAAGGACAAAACAGCCCTTTAATGCAGGTTTGGCAGTGAGAGGGGAAGTTGTGCCCGGAGGAGCAGGGACAGCACTCAGGCCATGTCCCCCTGGGACCCCCTTGGAGCCCCCCCAGTTCTTGGCTCCACAACAAACACAGCACAGAGGGAAGAGCATGTAGAGGTGGCAGGTGTGGCACCTGCTCCTTGGCATTGTCATCCTCACCAGGCCATGGCACGGCCCAGCCTGTGCCGGCAGCTCCCAGGGTCAGCCACAGCCAGCCTGGGCTGGGGCTGAGAAGAAATCCTCGGGCAGCTCTCCCAGGAGCCCATCCAGGTCATCTGCATGGCACAGCGGGGGGAAATCCGTGAGTTTTAACCATGTAAAATGGAACCACGGAATTGTTCAGGTTGGAAACGCCCTCCAAGGTCACGGAGTCCACCACTAGGCCACCACTAACCTCTGTCCCCACGTGCCATATCCACATGGCTTTTAAATCTCTCCAGGGCTGGACAGCCCTTTCCATGAAGGAATTTTCCCAATATCCAACCTAAACCTCCCCTGGTGCAGCTTTAGGCTGTTTCCTCTTGTCCTGTCCCTCATTCCCTGGGAGCAGAGCCCGACCCCCTCCCTGTCTTCCCCTTCCTGTCAGGGAGTTGTAGAGAGGGAGAAGGTCTCTCCCAAGCTTCCTTTATTCCAGGCTGGACATGTTATAGAGTCATAGGATCATGGAACAGTTTAGGCTGGAAGGGACCTTAAATGTCAGCTACTCCCACCCATGGGCAGGGGCACCTTCTACTATCCCAGGTTGCTCCAAGCCCCGTCCAACCTTGCCTTGGACACTCCCATGGATGGGGCAGCCACAGCTTCTGTGGGCAGCCCCTTCCCTAAGACCCTTCCTCTGCCATTCCAGAGAAGGGGAGTCACCACCACATCCCAGCTTTCCACAGGACATGGAGCTTTCCTTCCCCTCCCAGAGCGGGTCTGACTCACCCATGTCACATCCATCAGCTCCCACTGGCTCTTCCTGCCTGGGCACAGGGCTTGGTGGGTGCAGGGAAAAGCCCCCTGGATGCTCTTCTGTGCTGGGGCCACTTGTCCTCGACTGTCCCCAATCCCCAGGGCCGGGGATACCCTGAGGGGGCTGCTCAGGGGGGTCTGGGATTAGCCCAGCCTGGGCAGGGACCTGCAAAACCCAGCAGGGACGAATTAACTGGGAGCCCAGGGGGGATTTATCCATCCTTCCCCCAAGGGTCCCCACAGCCCAGACCACCTTTGGGGGGGTCCCAGCATCCCCCCAGGGCCACCAGCACCGTCCCCTCCTCACCTGCCGCTGGGAGCAGCCGCCCTCAGCCTCCGGTGGGAAGACCCTGAGCAGGTTGTTGGGGGTGACATTGAGGTAGTGGTTGCGGTGGGAGGGAGAGAAGATCCCCACCTACAAGGGAAGGGAGGGAGGTCAGAGCCAGCTCCAGCTCCTTGCCTGTGGAGGAGCTCCTGGATAACACCCCAAAGTTAAATTTTTCCATTTATGACAAGCTCAAAATGAAAATTTTAAGGTGCAGGGTGAAATTTTGGGAATATCTGAGAAAAAAAAAAAATCAGAGTTGTAGAAGTGTGTGAGACTCTTTCCCAATATTTGTAATTCCAGGGTATTATGGAACGGGAAAGCTGATGTACTTTATGAACAGACTAGTAGTTTCCCATATCCCCTTTATCCCCTTATCCTAATATTTATATTCACAATCCCAAGATGTCACAAAATAGGGAATGGAAAAGGTGATGTACCATATGAACAGGCTGGTAGTTCTCCCCATGTCCTTATCCCAGTACTCCCTTTTCCCCTTATTCTAATATTTATATCTACAATTCCACGATGTTGCCATAAAATGGAAAATAGGAGAAAAGATATCTATCCTATTGACACACTGGTAGTTCCCCTTATCCTAATATTCTCTTATCCCCTCATCCTGATATTGACTTTCACAATTCCATGGTGTTACGGGACACCTGATACACCCTATTAACACACTGGTTGTTCTCCTTATCCTAATATTCCCTTATCCCCTCATCGTAATATTCCTTTATCTCCTTATACCTTTATGCACAATTCCAGGGCGTTATGGAATCGGGAATGGGGCAGGTGATGGACCCTATCAACATGCTGGTAGCTCCTCACCCTAATACTCCCTTATCCTCATATTTATACTCACAATTCCAGGGCGTTATGGAATGGGGAATGGGACAGCTGACATGCTGTATTACCACCGCAGCAGGTCCCCACGTCCCATTCCCCTGGGATGTGATCCACATCTCCTACCTGCCTCAGGAGCAGCACGGAGCCAGGCCGGAGCTCACTCTGCCTCTCCTCCAGCAGCAGCCGGTGCACCGTGCCCTGGATCTCCCCTGGGGATGAGGATGGGATCCCTGAGCCCCAGGAGGGACGGGCAGGAGCCCCACCCAGGCACAGCTCCGGTTCCACTCACCCGTGGGATCCCGGAACACGGCGCCAGCGCCGGCGCTGCTCCTGGTCAGGCTCTTGATCATCACGGCCATGCTGGGCACCTTGTTTTTTGGGAGCTGCTTCAGGGCTGCCTGCACGGCACAAAGCGGGATTTTGGGATGTCCTCACCAGGAGCTGGACTCGATCAGCCCTGTGGGTCCCTTCCAGTGTGGGACATTCCAGGATTTTGTGACCCACGTCACACCGTGGAGATGTGGATGTCTGTGCTCAGCCCAGCTTGGCCCCCTCCCCACATTGATTCCCAGCCTTAAAAACAGCTCTGAGGAGTGAGGGAAGAGCTGGAAGCTGAATCCCAGGGCCAGTGGCCTCGTCTGGGCCCCCTCACCTTCCGCAGCACCATGACCACGCTGTAGGTGTGGAGGAAGCAGCCGGGATCCCTCTCGTCCAGCCCCAGCTCCGTCCTCATGGCCAGCCAGGGCCCCTTCCCAAAATCCTCCTCCGTGCCCAGCGGGGAGCTGGGCAGTGCCTGGAGTCATGGGACAACCACAGTCAGCACCCTGGAGCCACAGGGGCTCCCTCTCCTTCCAGCATCCCTCTTTTGCTGCCCACAGCAGCGCTGATGGGATTCCCATCTGGATCTGCTGGAGCTGAGGGGGAAGTGTGTGTGTTACCTGTGTTCGTGGCTTTGCCACAGCCCCATGAGCTGGAGTTTGGGGAGCAGAAACCAGGATCTCCTCCAGCAGCTTCCCAGAGTGCTTATGGGATAAAGGGAGGTGTCCAGGGATGTGCATCACTTCATCAGCTGCTCCCATCCCAACCTGTCCCATCTTATGCCATTCCCATTACCTTCCCATTCTATCCCCATCCTGTCCTTATTCCATTCTCATCCCATTCCATTCCTGCCCCCATCTCTATCCCTATTCCCATCCTCATCCCCATCCCATCCTTATCCCTGTTCCCATGATGACCCTATCATTCAACCTGCATCCCATCCCATCCCCACTTTCATTCAATCTCCACTCCACTCCCACCTCCATGCCTTCTCCCACTCCCATCCTGTCCCCATCCCCATCCTGTCCCCATCCCCTTGACCCACCTGCTGGGGCAGGATCCCGGCGGGCCCCGGGAAGCGCCGGGTCTCCCTGCACGGGGGGATTCGAGGGGACCCCCCGGGGGCCTTGCTGGCTGCTGTCACCAGCTGCACCAGGTGGTTGGTGACCACGGGGAGGTTTGGGGGGCCAGGGGTGCTGGGGACCACGGTGGGATTCGGGAAGCCGGGAGCTGTCTGGAGCGGCGGCCTCGGGGGCTCTGTGGATCCGGGGGGTCTGCAGGGGGGTCTGGGGGGCTGCTGGGGATGGGGGTAGCTCAGTGCTGGAGGGGTCCTGGGCACCCCCAGCCCCGAGGAGGAGCTGCTGCCTCCCAGGGGCGCTTGGAAAGGCCTCGGGGATGGATCCCCCAGAGCAGGGATGGACCGGCACCTTGCGGAGCTTCCCGGCTTTCCCATGGAAACGGGGGGTCTGGGGGTCCAGGAACCGGCCGCGCTGGGCCTCAGCACCACTTTGGGAATGGGGAGGGGGTCCTGCCTGTCCTGCACCCCCCTGGGGCTGGGGACTGGCTCCTCTCCCACCCGCAGCTTTTTGGGGATCCCACACTCCTGAGCGTTCTCCTTCCCCGGGCGCATCCATGCGGGACTCTCCCTGTGCCTGGGGGGCAACGGGCCAGCGCCAGCCCCTGCTGGCACCTCGGGCCCCTCCAGCTCCTTGCAGGCAGCCAGGAAAAGTTCATTATCCAGCTCATCCTGGGGGGCTGCTCCCCTGGGTGGGGGTCCCTGGAATCCCGCGGGACGCTCCCCCTGCCCGGCGAGGGGCCGGAGGGTGGGGGGTTTACTGGGATGGGCTTTACTGGGATGGGTTTTACTGGGATGGGGTTTAGCGGGAGGGTGAACCGGGGCGCCGCCGTATCCAGGGGTCACGAACTGGTTCTCCACGTCCTCCACGGCGGAGAGGAAATCCTGCGGGGAATTACACACACACACACAAAAAAAAGCCGGGAATTCAAACAGCTCCGCGCGATCCCCCGAAAAATGGATTCACCCAACCCTCTCGTGTGTGGGGGGAAATCCCTCACCTCGTCCTCTAGCTCCCCGTCCGTCCCGAAAAGCCTCTGGAAGCGGCGCGGCTGTGGGAAAAGAGGGGGAAAATGGGATTAAGGGGAGCACAACAAGATGGGGAGGACGCACCTCAGATCCCATAAGGAGCCCTAAACTCATCGGGGGGATGGAGGGGGG
>JAWWMA010000088.1:703358-733581 GCA_035041425.1 Mionectes olivaceus | reverse complement strand
CTGTCCCCAGGGGGTGGCCGTGTTCTCCTTGGGGATGTCCATGTCCTCCCCGGTGGTGACACTGTCCCCAGGGGGTGGCCGTGTTCTCCTTGGGGATGTCCATGTCCTCCCCGGTGGTGACCATGTCCCCCCCCACCGGGAGTGTCCATGTCCCATGGTGACCTGTCCCCAGGGCAGGACGTGTTCTCCTGCGGGCTGGCGGGGGCCGTGCATGGGGGGCTGCTCTGTGCCTCGGCCATCCTGGGACGCCTGCTCTACCTGGACCTGCTGCTCCTCAAGAGGAAGATCAAGAGGCGCCAGGGCCGGCACACGGCGTGAGGGGGACATCAGTTGTGGGGACACCGGCTGTGGGTACAGTGGGTGTGGGGATACCTGTCCTAGGGAATGGCCCTGGGCTGGGAGCTTGTTCCCAGCTCAGTAAACCCCTGATGTCCCACTGACCTGTCTCTAAGAATGAGGATGGGGACTGGTATAGAATAGGGGTGGGATGGAGATGGGGATGGGATGGGGACTGGAATAGGGATGGGAATAGGAGGGGGACGGAATAGAGATGGGGGTGGGGATAGAGTGGGAATGGGATGGGAATGGGACAGGGATGGGGAAGGGAATGGGATTAGGATGGAGACAGGGATGGGGACAGGATGGGGATGGACACAGGGGTGGGGACAAGGTGCCCCTGCAGCTGGGAGTGAGTGTAGGGTGCAGAATCCCCCTTAAACTTCCCCCCTTGTCTGTACCTCCTGAGCCTCCGCAGTCCCCCAGATCAGCACAGCCAGGAATTCTTTTATATTTTAAATATAATAAATAGAGGAACCACAATGAGATGGTTTGAGGTGGGGAGGGACACAGACATGGGGGGGGCACGGACCCAGGCATCCAGATGCCCCAAAGGGTCCATGTGTCATGCCCCTCCTTTGAAGGGGAGCATTATCACCACGTTGTCCTTGAGGGAGGTCACCTCTAGGTCTGGGTGGCAAAGGGGGGCTGAGGTATGGGCTCATGGCCACATTCAGGGCACGGCCCCTGTGGCAGTGGGTACAGGAAGGGCTTCGCTGTCACCTAAGGGTGAGGGATGGGTCAGTGTGGGGGGACATGTGGCACTCCCATGGCTTCCAGGGGGCCCCAAAGAAGCAGGGTGTCCTCCCTGGGAGGCAAGACAAGGTGTGTGGGAGCAAGGGTGATGCCCTGGTATGGGGAGGGGGTTGGGGGTCCCACCCATGTCTTACTGAGCCCCATAGGCCACTCACGACCCTATATGCCAGACCCACCACCTCATATCCCATCACCCACCATCTCATATCCTACCATTCATCACACCATTACCCAAGTACCCACCACACCATATCCCCAGCACCCACCACCCCATATCCCCAACACCCACCACCCCATAACCTCAGCACCCACCACCCCATATCCCCAACACCCACCACCCCATAACCTCAGCACCCACCACCCCATAACCTCAGCACCCACCACCCCATATCCCCAGCACTCACCACCCCATAACCTCAGCACCCACCACACCATATCCCCAGCACCCACCACCCCATAACCTCAGCACTCACCACCCCATATCCCAGCACCCACCACCCCATATCCCAGCACCCACCATCCTACAGCCCACCCCAACTCCCACTCTGGACTCAGCCCAGCACCCTGACCCACCTCGCTATAGGGTGGGGGCTCCAGCCCCACTGGGATGGCCCCGCTGGGCAGACTGGGGAGCGTGGGCATCGGTGCCAGCGGGGGGGCCACAGGGTCCTGGGTGCCTCCATAAGATGGGAGGGGCATGGGACCCTGGGGCATCCTGTAGGCTGGGGGAGGCACAGGGTCCTGGCAGAACTTGTAGCAGAGCTGGAAGGTGACGATGAGGAAGGCGATGGCTATGAGGGTGATGGCGATGACGAAGAACATAGTCCTGGGGACACCAAGAGGTGTGTGCTGGGGGCTGGCACATCACCGCTCCTTGGCACTCTGGGCTGTTTGCCCACCCCAGCCCCTCTCCCCACACCCACGGGGCTCAGGGAGTCTCTTCATCTCCCCATCCCACAGCCCCCATCCCCACGAGCCCCTCCTGGGCATGGCACCCTCTGTGGGGTGCCCATGACTTCCGTGCCCCCTTGGCCCCCCGGCCAACAAACCAGGTGTCCCCCGGCCCTGCTGTGTCACTCCCGTGTCAGAGACGCCCTCTGGACCTGGGTACACCCTGTGCCCAGCATCCCACACCCGGTGCCCTTTGCACCCTCCCTGCCCCACTGCAGACCTTGCCCTGGGTGGGGGTTTGGGGGGCACTCCCGTGGTGGGGCAGGACTGTGCCAAGGGGTGCTGCACCCTGCTGAGGAGAAGAGCCCCCAGACTGGGGAGGGGATGTGGGGGTGCCCGGGGTGGCACACGGGGTGCCCAGGGTGACAGGGGCTGCTCAGGGTGACAGGGTGTGCTTGAGGTGGCAGATGGGGTGCCTGGCGTAGGTGACTGGGGTAACAGTAGGTGGCTGGGGTGACACAGGGGATGTTCAGGGTGGCAGATGGGGTGCCAGAGTGACAGCGGATGCCCAGAATGGTGCTCAGGGTGATGGCACAGTGGGTGTTCAGGGTGACACAGAGGTTGCTCAGGGTGACACAGGAGACACTCAGGGTGACAAAAGGGGTACTTAAGGTGACACAAGGGATCCCCAGGTTGGCACAGGGGGGCCCTGCATGTTCTTGGGTTGTGCTCTGCTGCCTGGGCCAAGGTGAAGATGAGGAGGAGGCAGTGAGGCCAAAGGCACAGGATCCCCCCACAGGTGTGAAGAGCCATCGAGCTGCCCGCTCAGCGCCATAAGCTCCCAAATCCAATCAGCTCCCTGAGCTCTGTGCTGGGCTGAGCTGGGGGGAGTGACACAGGGGGTGCCCCACACTGTGCCCCCTGGCACCGGCACTGTGGTGGCATTGCTGAGAAGGTCAGTGGCCCAAGGGCAGGTGGGGAGGTGGTGGAAGAGGGAATGTGGATGGAGGGACAAGTTTGGGAGAGGAGTTTTGGAGAAATGGAGGGCTGAGGGGGGGGATGAGCCATGGAGCACCCTAAGCAGGATCATCCCCCTAAGGGGTTTAGGGCTGCTGGAGACATGGGAGGTTTGCCACAGGGGTCACAGGCAGCTCCAGACCCATAATTAGCTCAAGGGTTTAACGGAGGATTTGCCACCACGTGTCTTCCCGTGCCCTGGTGGGGATCCCCCAAAATCAGCCCCTTGCTCAGGCAGAGCCCCCAAACCGGGCGAGCCCTGCCATCCTGACTGCACTGAGTTTGACAGGCTTCTGCTGCTAGACATGGGACTCCTTCACCCCCTCGGGGCCGGGTGTTCCTCCCTGAACCCAGCCTGGTGTGCTAGGTGGGTACCACCCCAGGGGATGAGGGGGGTGGTGCCCGGGGCTTCTTTTGGGCGCCTAATTCCAAAGCAGCCGCGGGAAGGGTGCAATTAAATCCCGGCTGGAGGCAGAAACATCCGCGTCGCCAGGTGGGGGTCGGCAGCCAAACCGGGCGGACACGCGGGCACGGGGGATGCACGCACATGTACACACATCAAAACGCGGGTACACACACGCACAGACACGCGCGTGCATCCCGCGGTACACAGAGCCCCGTGGAAGTCTCCCTGTACCTGCAGGACACCGCTGTGCCAACCCTGTGCCTGCTGCCAAGGCTGCCACGGTGCCACCGGCTCCGGCGCGAGGACAAGCGCCATCCCCAGCCGTGTCCCCAAGTGACCCCGTCTCGCCCGCTGCCCGTTTCCGAGGCCAGGGTGGCGTCACGGGAGGGGACACATGGGACAGCCGGGCACCGGTGCCACCCTGGCAAGGCCACGCCAGGGCGGGACACGCCGCTGACGCTACCAAACTCTTGTCCTGGCAGGAGGCAGGGAGGACCCCGGGCCCTCCCGCGCTCCCCCCGCTCGCTTTGGGCTGCCTTGGCGGCGCTCGCAGACACGCAGTTGCGTAAGTGGCTGTGACGGGGGCCCCCCAAAAAACCGTGAGAACCAGCTGCGGCCGCGGCGAGAGCTCTGTGGCGGGGCAGGGTAGGGACCCCGAGGGCATTCCCGACGTGCCTCAGTTTCCCTGG
This sequence comes from Mionectes olivaceus, assembly GCA_035041425.1. Lineage (NCBI taxonomy): Eukaryota > Metazoa > Chordata > Aves > Passeriformes > Tyrannidae > Mionectes > Mionectes olivaceus. The sequence goes on along the minus strand of JAWWMA010000088.1, from coordinate 729,486 downwards.
GAGGGCAGGGGGTCGGGATGTCCCGTGCGGATGGATATGCCCAGCCGAGTGTCCCTGTCCCCTCCCCGGGGCCGCTCGGACCATCGGGGGTGCATACACGCGCTGTGCTCGCTGCCCTGGGCACACACGCGTGTGTAAGCATGTAACAAACATGTACAAACGTGTACGAGTGTGCACAGTCACACGTATGACCGAGGTCCCCGAACGGGCTCAGCCGCCGCTCCCTGGGCACTGGGACGCCACAGAGGGGACACCTCTTGTCTCTCTGTCCCTATCCTCCCACCCCGCCCAGGCCACAGTCCCCCGAATCCCCTCCCCACCCCCGCCTGGCCCCGCGCCCCCCTTCCCCACCGCGGCCCCTCTCCCCTCCCTCGGCCCAGCCTTTTCCCTTCCAGCTCCCTGTTTGAAGCTATTTTTTCCACAGCTCCTGCCAAGAGCCGCTAATGAGAAACAAACGGGCTCCTCGGCCGCGGCTGCTCCCGGCCCACACACCTCCGGCTGCGGGGACGGGGCTGCACCTCCCGGTGCCCTCTTTGCACTGTCCCCCCACGGACATCGCCCGCCCTCCTGGCACCGGCCCTGGGCACCTTCGTCCTCCCCATCTGGCATCGACCCGGGGCATGTCTGTCGTCCCTGTCCAGCACCATCTCTGGGCATCTCCATCCTGCTCACATGCCACCATCACTGAGCATCTCTGTCCTGCCCATGTGCTGCCATCTCAAACATCTCCATCCCCCCATCCAGCACCATTCCTGGAAATCTCCATCCTCTCTCCATCCAGTATTGTCTCAGGGCATCTCCATGCTGTCCATGAACCACTGATCCTGGGCATTGAATTTGCACCCACCTGTCACCATCCTTGGGCATCACCAACCTCCCCATCCAGCATCACCTCAGGGCATCGTCATCCTGCCTGTGTGCCATTGTCCCTTGGCATCTCCATGCTGCCCACCTACCACTAACCCTGGACAACTCCATTCTTCCCATTCTTCACTGTACCTGGGCTTCTCCATCCTCTCCCTCCAGCACCATCCCAGGAATCTCCATCCTGCCCATGTACCACCATCCTTGGGCATCTCTATCCTCCCCATGAAGCACCACCCATGGGCATCTCTGTCCTGTCCATATGCCACTGCCCCTGGGCATCCCTGTGCTGCCCAAGTGCCACCATCCCTGGGCATCTCCATCTGGCACCATCCCCAGGCATCCCCATCCTGCCCATCTGCCACCATCCCGGGGGTCTCCATCCTGCTGCAGGGCCAAGGACAGGTCCCACTGTGTGTCCCCTCTTCGTCTGTGTCCCTCCTGCAGGGCTGCAGCCAGCGCCGGGTGCTGGAGCGGTGTGGGATCGATGCTGGAGGCAGGAGGGAATGAGGCGGGAGGGAGTCCCAAACTGTCCCCCCTGCCGGGTCCCCCACCCCTCCCCGGCTGCCCCGGGCTGAGCTGGGGCCTCAAGCCAAGCCCGTGCTGTTCCAGTTGGCCCCATCCCGGCCCCAGTTATCGGCAGCTCCTCGGCCGGTCACATTTTCCACTGAGCAGTGTTTGTGTTTGAGTGGCGGCAGGGAGGAGGGGAGGGAGTGCGGGAGAAGGGCAGGGACCCCCAAGTTCCCACCGCGATGAGGGGGATGGACTGGGGGGAAGGGGGTTATGGAGGCAGAGATGGGAGTGGGATTCTGGTCCAGGAAGGTAGCTCTGTCCAGGAACGGGAGCAGTATGAGGGGATGGGATTGGCATGAGGATGGGAGCAGTGGCAGTAATGGGAGCATGAACTGGGGTGAGCACATCACCTGGAGATGGAACTACTCAGGGATGAGGACATCACCTGGAGGGGGAGCATCATCCGGGGGTGGAGGGGACAGTGTGGAGATAGGAGCACTTCTCAGGGCTGGGAGCAACACCCGGAATGAGAGCAGGGTGCAGGGGGGCACATCAGCTAGAGATGAAGCGGCACTCAGGGATATCACCTGGAATGGGAGTGTAGAAGGAGCACTTAGGGATGGGAGCAGTGCCTGGGGATGGTAGTGGTGCCTGGGAATAGGAGTGGTACCTGGATACAGGAGCAGCACCCAGGGATGGGAGCAGCATCCAGGGAAGGAAGACCACAGGGTGACAGCGCAGGTACTGCCTGAGCCAAACCCTCCGCTCCCCTTCACCACCCCTTGAGCCCCACAGCAGGTCACCTCCCTCCTCATCCTCAGGCTGTGAAAGCCCCCGGGGGGGCAAACACCCCCACTTGAGGTTCATCCCAGGGCCGGGGCTGTGGGGCCCAGTGGGTTCCTCGAGCACGTTGGTTGGGCCGTGAGCGCCAGAGGGACGTCACAGGGCCAGATCCTCGCCCTGCTTCCTCGAAGGAGCCGCCGCCGCTGCTGCTGCCAGGGTGACTTTGGCGGCTCGGGGATGACCTGCTTTCTCTCCTCCAGGCCTCTCCCACTCCGGCATCCCTCCGGCATCCCTCCGACCGGGCCTGGCCCCGGTGCAGAGCCAGCGTTGACGGCTTCCTGCGGAGGCGGAGGAATTTGGCACCTGGCCCTGGGGCTGGAGCTGGACGCTGCCGGCAGCGAGGCCACCCAGCACCCATGGTGGGAAAGCATCCCTCTGGGAATGGGAATGAGGGTTGGGTGCCACCACAGAGGTGGATGGCATGAGGGGAAGCCCATGCAGGTCTGCCTGTGGGCGCACACGCGTGACGCAGGCATGTGAGTCTGGCTGGGCCTGATTCACGTACCCGTGTCACGTGTGTGCGTAAGCAGGGGTTGCACATGCTGGGGTTGCACACACAGGGACTGCACCCAACTTTGTATGGAGGGATGGAGAAGGGATGAAGGGGCAGAGGGATGGAGGAATAAATAAATAAAGGAGTGTAGAATAGTGGGATGGATGGGTGGATGGACAGACGTTGGGATGGATGGATTCACGGATTGAAGGGTGGATGGAGCGATGGAGAGAGGTAGGGATGAATGTATGTATGGAAGGCAGGATAGATGAATGGAGGGAGGGAGGGGTGGATAACAGGACAGATGGGACAAAGGACAGACAATGGAGGACAGACAGGTAGTTGGCATAGGGACGGCTGTGCCATGGTCAAGGGGGCATTTCATGGCATGGCAGCAACAGCCCTTTTAAAAGCAAGATACCACCCTCAGGTTCACCACAAAGTCCTTTTATTTCCCCAACCCCCTTCCCTGCTGTGGAGCAGCACTGACTCCCCTGCCCAGCACCGGAATGAGCCCATGAATGCCACAGGAGTCAGTGATGTGCCATGGCTCTCTGTGATGACATCCAGCGTGTCCCCACAGCAGGGCCCCACCTGCCCAGGCCTGCCAGTGCCCATGGGATGTGCTGGCTGCCTGCTGTGCCCACGGGCAGGGGTGGGGGACGCACCTTAATCTCACCCTGACCTACATAGAGGGGCCCAGTAGCACCTGTGGAGCCAGGCCTGGCTGCCCTGGCCTGTCCTGCCCTGCGGCACCGACCTGTGCTGGCACCAGGGACAGGCACCAGCACATGGAGCAGGGTGGGGTCTGCTGTGGTATGACCAAGGGGGTGCAGCCCCCCCATGGTGCCCCTGGCACAGCTCCAGTCCTTCCCCTGCCATGGCTCCAGTGTTGCCTATGGTGTGTCTCCAAGGACTGGCCGTGGCACATCCCAGCCCTGCCCATGCCACAGTGTGGCATGTCCCTGTCCCTTCCCATGGCACAGCACACCACAGTGTGGCATCCCAGCTCTTGCCGTGGCACCATCCCCATCCCTTTTCATGGCACAGTGGCCCCAGTCCTGCCCATGGCACAGTGTGACACAGGATGGCACATCCCAGCTCTTCCCGTGGCACAGTGTGGCACATCCCAGCCCTGCCCATGGCAGTGTCTCCAGCCCTGCCCATGGCACAGTGTGGCACTGCGTGGCACATCCCAGCCCTGCCCAGAGCACCATATGGCACCTCCCAGCCCTGCCCAGGTCCCTGCCAGCTCCTCGGGGTGATGCCCAAGTGGATGGTCCCTGCGCTGCAACCCCCCCGAGGGGTGAGCGGGGTGGGGACCGGCTCGGAACAAGGTGGGGGGCCCTCCCCAGCCCCCCCCAGCTCCTGGCACAGTCCCCGGGCCCCCCCTCGCCTGCCGACGTGGAGGCTGTGCCGGAGACGTGTCAGCAGTGGGGTGGGAGCCAAGGGCATCGCCTGCGCCTGCCCCAAATTTCGGGGGGGCAGGGAGGGGGTGAGGGCCGTCAGCAGCCGTCCCGTCAAGGGAGGAGGCACCGGTCGGCGGGGCCAGAGGAATGTGCCGGGCACCGCAGCCACTCGGCCGATCCACTGTCCCTGTCCCCACGCAGGGACACATCTGCTCGCCGTTAAGGCTCGTGGGACGGTGGGCTGGGGGGTCCGGATGGGCTGAGGTGGGGTAACAGCCCTTGGACCCCACTGCTGCCTCTCCTGGGAGTCTGTGTGGGCACGGTGGGGGAGTCCCGGGGCTGGGCACAGCCCGTGACATGGGGACACCACGGACCACCCCTGTGGCCCCACCGTGCCCGTTTCCCCTGCCAGGCGGGTGCACACGTGTGAGGGGCAGCGACGGGACGAGCCCGGCGGAGGGTGTGTTTGGGATTTTTTTTTGGGGGGGGGGTTGGGGGGGAAAGTTTTTAAGGTTTTTTTGGCTTTGCCCCAATTACATCCCTTTGAAATCCTTTTGTTGGATTGCCCCGCTCCCTCCCACGCCGGCCGCGCCCACACTCACAGACCACGCCCCCCACCCCCCCTTCATCTCCCCCTCCATCGCCCCCCCCCCGCTCTACTTCCACGACGGCCGGATCCTGCTGCCAAAGGGACGTGGCGGGAATGGGTGCGGGGATGCCGTGGGGATGGGGGGACACGGGAGGGATGGGGGGGATCCCATTAGGAATGGGGAGCCCCTGGAGATGGGGGGACATCGTGATGATGGGGGGCACCCTATCAGGACTGAGGGGACACCGTGGGGATAGGGGGACATGGAAGGCGTGGGGGGACACCCTGGGGATGGGAGGGCGCTGTGGGGGTGGGAGGGACCCGTCAGGAATGGGGACTCTGGGGGGATGGGGAATAACGGTGGCGATGGGGGGAACCCAGTCAGGATGGGAGACTCCACAGGCAGGGAAGGGGGGGATACTCCAGTGGGGAGCAGGACGCCGTGAGGGAAGGGTTAACCCCCCCTCCACCCCATCCCCTGGCAGGGAACTGGGATGAACTGGGGCAAACGGGGAGGGAAGGCTGGGAGGAAGGTGCTGACGTGGGGCTGGAGGCGAGGAGGAGGAGGAAGAACTGAGGCTGGGCTGGAGCATCACTGCTGCTGGGCTGAACCCCCTCGTCGGGGACGGCGGAGCTGGGGCGGCTGGACAGGGGTGGGGAGGAGTCAGGCACTGCTCCCCCTGTCAGGACCCATCTCTTCCTCTGGGGTGCACAGATCCTGACCCCACAGCTGCGCTCCAGAACCCCCCATCCCCCAGAAATCCCCAGCCCTGGGGACCCCACACCTTGGAGACCCTCCCTTTCCAGGGCACAGCACCCCCAACACCTCCCTAGAGCAGGGGGTGCCCATGGCTGGGGCTGGGGGACCCTCTGGGTTGTGGGACCTCAGAGCACCTTGTGTCCTCAGACCTCTCTGGGGACATTCACTGTCCATCCATCTGTCTATCCTGCCCACCTGTAGGGAAACCACTCTGACCCCCAAATTTAAAGTAACTCACTCCTACTGAGCTGAGCCATCCAACCACACCCCCAACAGCCCAACCAGCAAAGTCAACCTCAACCTCCAACCCAAATACTCCAACCCAAATACCCCAAATCACAAACCCCAACCACCAACCCAAATACCCCAACTCATGAACCCCAACAACCAACTGCAACCTACCAACACAAATACCCCAATCCAAAACTCCAGATACTCCAACCAAATATGATACCCCACAGCTCTGCCTACAAAAGCCACCAAACCTTCACCCCCATCCCTCCTGGAGGGCTCTTAGCCTTTTTGCCCACCCTCCTCCCCCATTTTGGGGTGCAGCACCCCCAGGGCATCCCTAGGACACCCCCTGCACCGCAGGGATGGCAGCTGTGGGGGGTGGAGGGTGCAAGGCAGGTGCTGCCAGCCCCACGCCCCGGCCACGTGGCACTGGAGCTACCATCCCCGCCAGGCCCCAGGCTCTGGTCCAGCCACGGCTGATGAGGTCACCAGGAGAGATCCCAGCCAGGCTCCAGAGCCGGCCGGCAGCGCGGGAGCGCTTGTGTTTCCATTCCTGTCCCCCTCCCATCTCCAGCCCCGTTCCCAGCCCCAAGCTATCCCAACCCCACACCCACCCCCGTTCCTTTCCCTATATCATCCTCATCCTTGTCCCTGTCCCATTCTGCCCCAGTCCTCATCCTTGTCCCCATCCCCCTCCTTGTCTCCACTTCTGTCCCCACTCCCTGACCCAAGAAATAAATCCAGCAGATCCCGGGGATGCTTTTCCTGGGGGTTCAGGGATGAACAATCCCCTCCCTCAGAGGGGTTTGGGAATGTGAGGTGCTCAGGTTACCCCCACATCACTCCCAGTCCCACATTCTGGCTGAGATAGGGCTGGTAAGCATTTCCCTATCCCTGGACTACCCTGGGAGGTTTGGGGGAGCAGCAAATTCTTCAATGAAACTGAAGAGGAGAAAAAAGGCGGGGGGAAAGAATAAAAAGGAAAAAAAAGGGAGCATGGAAGTAAGATGGGAATGGAAAATGTTCGGCGTGGAGCTCGGCCCTCAGAGTTTCCATCCCGGCTCTGTGAGCCCAGATGGTGGGGGCCCGGGCTGGGCTGCTGCTCCCTGCCTGGGAATCCCCCCTCACAAAGCCCCCCAACCCCAAAAAGCCCCCTGTCCATCCCCACCCCTGCCTAGGGCTCAAGTCCTGGGATGAGGGTGAAGATGAGGGAATGAGCCCCCCCGGGAGGGACCCAGAAGTGGGATGTGGGAGTGCAGATGGGTGAGGGATGATGCCAACAGGTCTGAATATGGGAAGATTTGGGGGTGCAGATCCAGGGGGATGAGTCCCCCAGGAGGGATCTAACCCTGGATAGGAGGGTTCAGGGATTCACATGGGGTGGATTAACTCCCAGCCCTGAAAGTGGGGGTACAGCCAGGGTGGGATGAGCTCCCCAAAAAGGGTCACAGCCCTGAGTGGGGGGATGCAGAGTTGGGGAGAGGAGCCCCCAGGAAAGACACAGACCTGAAAATGGGGGGAATGTGGGGAAAGGAACTCCCCTTTGGAGGATCCCAGCCCTGGATGTGGAGGTTCAGATGGGGGAAAGGACCCCATTGGAAAGGGGCTCACCCAAACCCCCACTCCTACTGGACCCATCCCAGGTAGAGGGACCCTCTGAGCAGGATCAGGTTCCCTCCTCAACCAGGCTGTCCCTGTGCCACCCCAGTGGGGACACGACCATATCGTTACAGCCCCCCCCGCCCCGGCTGCCGGTGCCCCTGCCGAGGCGCGGTGTGGCGTTGCCAGTCTGGAGGCCAATTTAGCAATTTTCCCTGGAAATAGCCGGGGAGTCGCGGCCCGTGATTACGGGGCTCTGCCCCGACGCCACAATTGAGGGCGCCGAGGGCCGGACGGGCCACCAGGAATAGCCGGGGCGGTGCCGGGCTGCGGCCGCGGGCGGGGGGGGGACACTCAGGCACCGAGTCACCCACCACATCCCCACGGAGCAAGGGAAAAGTGGGGGGTCGAGGTGCTTCGGATCCGAGAAGGGTGGGTTGTCCGGGAACACTCCCTCAGGGGGTTCTTGGTGCTGGCACGGCCGCTTTGGGGACACCGAGGACACCCGTGGGAGAGGGGAGGGGGTCCTGATGTGGGAACATCAGTGGGAGGAATCCCCCTTGCGCAGGGACGAGCACCTGCATGTCACCACCTTGCAGGACCACCATCCTCACGCTCACTGCGACCACCACCAAGGGGCGGGGATCCCCCAGTGGGGTCTTTTGGTCTGGGTGCGGAATGGGGAGGGGGCGCCGGTAGTGGGGAGGGGGGGACGGGATTATACGGTTCGGGAGCGGCTCCCGGGGCTGCCGAGCGTGAAACAGGGAAGCTGGGGTGGGTGGGGGGCGGGGAGGGGGAGGAAAAAGGGAAAAAAGGGAATTAATCCGATCCATGTGTCTGGGCTGTCGAGGGGAGTTAACTCGCTCCAGATGCCGGCGCCTGCTCCAGCTCCACGGCAAACAAACCCCAGCGCCCTCCCCTCTCTATCCCCCCCGCACCCCGCTTTTTAGTAGGTCCTAACCAAAAGGGATGGGGGGGGCTACCCCTTCCGCCCTCCCTCCTCCACCCCCCGCCATGAGAAACCCCTGTCCTGGAGGTTGTCACACAATTTTTGTGGCATCCACCAGCTTTTTGGGCACCCACAAACTTTGGGGGCACCCAGCAAATTTTTAGGTGTCCACCAAATTTCTGAGGCATCCACCAGATTTTTGGGGCATCCACTGGCTTTTTGGAGCATCTACCATCTTTTGGCACCATCTGCGAGTTTTTGGGGTGATCCCTAACTTTTTGGGGTGATTCCCATCTTTTTTGGTGTGCCCACCACTGCCAGCAACACACCTGGTTTGCACCAGTAAAACCAGTCTGGGGCGTGCAGAAAAGGCTCTGGGATTCCCCCAAAAGCTGACGAGGGGCTGTATGTGACAACCACCCCACCCCAAACACCCCCAAAAAGCAGCAGGTTCCCAGGTGGGTTCCACCCCCCTCAGCATTCCACAGGAACCCAGGCCTGCGCTTGGCATCTCCCATCCCGCTTCTGAGGATCCTAATGACTTTTCCAGCTTTTTTTTTTTTAATATTATTATTCTTTTTATTTATTTATTTATTTATTTATTTAAAGTGGGAATTCTTCCCTTTTCCCAGCCCCCAACCCTTTCTCCAAACCCTTGTGCATTCCTGGGGCGGGTGGCCAGGGGGCTGATGAGGTGGCATCATCCCATCCTTTCCCCCCCTTTTTTTTTTTTTATTTCCGCTCCCTCTTCATATATATATATATATGTGTGTGCATATATATATATATATATAAATATTAAAAAAGAAAAAAAACACACCTCCAATGACATTCTTTTCTTTTCTGTCATGCTGCAAAAATTAAAGACACATCTTCAGGCTGGAGCCTGGCCAGGGCTTTTCGAGTCGCCGAGGCAGGATTGGAGGAAGCTTTGCCTGCAACGTGTCTCGGATTCATGGATACAGGGCTGGAACGGGGGCCAGCTGCTGCCGGTCCTACGGACACGCGTGTGCGTGGGCATGTGTGTGACCCCCCTCCTCGGGTGGCTTCAGTTTTGTTGCATTTTATTGAATTTCGTTGCAGGGAAAATAAAAAGTCCCCGGGAGAAGTTGGTTGCACAAAGAGGGGGCGACGTGTCACCCCCTCCCCCGCCCCCCCCGGTTATTTCATTGTTAAATTGTTTTGATTTGTGTTTTTCCTGAAGAAAAATAAGGAAATGTCTTAGTGGGAGCTCCTGCTCCGATGTGGTTTTGCTCTGCAATGAGCTCAGTGCTCCAAATATTTCCAGTGCTTCCAGTATTCTGCTAAGCCTGCAAGCCCCCAGCATAGTGGTGGGACACACAAGCAGAGTGATCCAAGTACTCCCAGTATTCCCAGTGTTCCCAGCATCTGCTGAGCCTGCAAGCCTTCAGCACAGTGTTAGGGGGAATAAGTGGAGGCAGCCCAGTACTCCCAGTGCTCCCAGTAATCCTATGAGCCTGCAAGCCCTCAGCATTGTGGTGGGGTAGACAAGCGGAGTGACCCCAGAATTCCCAGTTTTCCCAGTGCTCCCAGTAATCTTCTGAGCCTGCAAGCCCTCAGCATAGTGGCAGCTGAGATAAGCAGAGTGAGCCCAGTGCTGCCGGTATTCCAAGTATTCCCCGTATTCCCAGTAATTCGCTGAGCCTGCAAACCCTCAGCATAGTGGCAGTGAGGACAAGCAGAGTGCTCCCAGTTCTCCCAGTATTCCCAGTGCTCCCAGTATTTTAGTGAGCCCGCAAGCCCTCGGCATAGTGGTTGTGGGGACAAGCGGAGTGAGCCCAGTGTCCCAGTATTCCCAGTGTCCTGCTGAGCCTGCAAACCCTCAGCACAGTGGTGTGGGGCACAAGCAGAGGTGCAAGAGCAGAATTCAGCTCTCTCAGTGCTCCCAGAATTCCCGGTATTCTGCTGAGTCTGCAAAAATCCTCAGCATATTGACAGGGGGACCAAACAGAGTGAACCCAGTGCTCCCAGTATTCCCATCATCCTGCTGAGCCTGCAAACCCCCAGTACAGGAGTGGAAGGGCAAGCAGAGGTGTGAGGGCTGAACCCAGCTCTCCCAGTGCTCCCAGAATTCCCAGTACTCCAGTTAGCCTGCAAGCCCTCAGCTAGTGGTGGGAGGGACAACAAGAGTGAGCCCAGTGCTCCCAGTGCTCCCAGTGCTTCCAGTATTCCCAGTAACCCAATGAAACTGCAAGCCCTCAGCACACTGGTGGAGAGGGACAAGTGGAGGTGTGAAGGCTGAGCCCAGTTCTCCCAGTGCTCCCAGTATTCCCAGTATCCTCAGATCCTGCAAGCCCTCAGCACAGTGACAGAGGGAACAAACAGGCTGATCCCAGTACTTCCAGTATTCCCAGTATTCTGTGATCCCACAAACTCTCAGCATAGCACGGAGGGCACAGGCATAAGCACAAGGGTTGAACCCATCCCTTCCCTTCTTCCCAGCCCCATTTCCCACCCCATTCCCTAAAAATCCCCCCTGAAAAGCAGGAGTGCCCCCTCCCTCCCCACACCCCCCCAGTGTGCCACATTGCCCGTGTAGGGCTCCTTCCCCCCCTCCATTCCCGAGCTCCCAGCCCTGGTAAATACGTCGATTTTTTTGGCATGTAATTACACCCTCCCCAAATTGCACGGTAGGTTGTGGATTATTGTCCAGGAGCTTTTGCTTTTTCCAACCAACGTGGCTCCTTCAAATGTGGAAACGGCGGTGGAGGCGTGCCAGGGGGGAGAGAGGGGAGAGGGATGGCCAGGAGCGAGAGGATTGAGGGAAAGTAAGGGAAAAGATGGAAAGAAAGGGCTAAAACAAAAAACTCAAGCTGGTGTTTTTTGGGGTGTTTGTGGCTCTTGGAGGGGTTTTAGGGTGTCAGTGGGTTGGGGAGATGCCAATCCAAGGGATGCTCTGGGGGCTGGGGCTTGGTGGTCTTGGCCTTGCGCTGTGCTGGGGGTTCGGATGAGAGTGGATGGTGAGTGGGTGGGTTTTGGGGGGTCCCAAGTGCGGGGTTGGGTGGTGGGTGGGGGGTTTGAAGGGTCTAGACCCCCTTTCCTTGCTGCAGCACCACGCGTTGTGTGGCACTGGGGTCCCCAAAGTGCCACGTGCCACATTGCTTTGTCCCCACCCTGCCCCGCCACATCTATCCCCTCCAAAACATCTCAGACTGTGCCAACCCCCCCCCAAAAAAAATCACAACCCTCAAAAAACCCCACCCGAGACCCCCTTGAAATCCCCATCCCACCATTCCCTTCCCATCCGCCCCCCGGCCGCCACTGCAGCCCTGCTTGGGGACAACACGCGTGTGCATGTCCGTGTGTCTGTGCATGGACAGACAGGCAGGGGAGGGGGTGCAAGAAGTGCCCCCCGACTCGCTGGGCGCCTCTGATTGGCTGAGGGGCCGTCCAAAATTCCCCAGCTGCGATGGGTCCCACCTCTTGCTGCCGCCGCACCGTATATAAGGGGAGGCGAAGAAGTGGGCAAAGGGCAGTAGGAAGTTTCTGCTGGGGTCTGGATTTGGAGCTCCAGGGTTGGATCGGCCCCGTATGACCCCAATCTAAGAACAAAAGAGACCCCAAAGAGTCTACATGTCTAATATTTAGACATGTTCAGCTTTGTGGATTCTCGGTTACTGCTGTTGATAGCAGCAACTGTACTACTCACCCGTGGGCAAGGAGAAGAAGACAGTGAGTAGCTGGCGCTGGGTGACGGCCCTCCCGCTGGTGGGACGTGGGGTGTGGGGTGGGATGGGGTCTGGTGGCATCGACATCCCTTGGTCCGGTTTGCTTGGGGTGGGGAAGGAGGAAATCAGGGTTGGCATGCAGAGCTAAGAGGGAAAATCAGGGGGAAGTAGGGAAATAAGAGAAAAAAATTAAACTATAAGTGGGTTTGAGGAGATTTGAGGTTGGGGTATAAGGGGTTTAAGGGGGCTGTGGCCGTCTGGAGAGTCGGGGCGCCCTGCCAGGAGCGGGGAGGGACGGAAGGGTGGAGAGGAGCCGGCGGGGAAGGAGGGAGCTGGGACGGAGGGGAGGAGGAGGAGGAGGCCGGGAAAGGAAAGGAAAGGGGGGAAAGAGCGCGGGAGAGAGGAGAGGGGGGAGAGTAGGGAGAGGGGGGGGCCCAGCCCCGGGATCTGCGAAAGCCATCAGGAAAGAATTAGAAAAGTCTCGGATGATTCATAAGCAAAATGTTTTGGCAGCCGAGGGAGTTGCCAGGGACGGGGGGACGAGGGCACGGCTGGGGTCACCCCCCCACTGCCATGTCCCCCCTGTGCCCCACTGCCACCTGCAGGAGACAGACACGGAGGGACGCTGGGGCAGCACCAGGCCTGGGCACCCATCGCTTTTTGCTCAGTTTTGTTGGTTTTGGGGGAGATTTTCTGTTGGCTTTTTTTTTTTTTTTTAATCTTATTTTTTAATTTTTTTTGATTCTGTATTTTGCATTGACAGCATCCATCCTGCACTTCCCATTCTCCATTTCCCATACCCCGTTTCCCAATCCTGCATTTCCCATTCTGCATTTTTTACTTTTTCTTTTTTTTTATTCCCGTTTCCCCATTTTTTTTCCGTTGGAATTTTGCATTTTCTGTTCCCCTTTTTTGTCTTTTTTTTTGGCCTATTTATTTCCCTTTGCCTTTTTTTCCCCGTTTTCCGTTTTTCCCCCTTTGCCTTTTTTTTTTTTTACCCCTTCCCGAGTGGGCTTGCAGGAGCTGACCCAGCCCCTCGCCCCCTCCCCAGGACCCTTCCCCATCATGGGGCCATCCGCAGGCGCTGGCGCGTCGCCCTGCCCTCCCCTCCCCAGGCCAGCCCCCGCCTGCTTCCACTCTCTGTCCTCCCATTCTCCAATCCCATCTGGCCTGATCCAGCCCTATCCCGCAGCCGCCTGGATCTAATTTCAGCCCAGACGTTGGGGCCAACCCACCCCGTCCCATCCCGGTCCCATCCCCGTCTCATCCCGCCCCATCCCACCCCACCCTTGTCGCTGCCCCCTGCGGACGGCAGGGACCCCCCTGCCTTGGGGGGGGGGAGGCATGTTTGCGAGTGGCTGGAGGGATTTTTTTTTTTTTTTTTGTTTAAATTCCAGCGTATGTGGGAAGAGTTTATTGTGGAGCTTTTTCCTGTGTCACCACGATGGGCTGATGAGAACCAGATGAAGGGAGAAACACTGCAGGAGCAAGGAGGGGGATGAAGGGAGGGGTGGGAGGGGAAGCCAGACGAGATCCATTCCCCCCCCTCCGCGTCCTGACACTTCCTCCTGCTCTGCCCCTGTGTCCCAGTACAAACTGGGAGCTGCGTCCAGGATGGGCTAACGTACAACGACAAAGATGTGTGGAAACCAGAACCCTGCCAGATCTGCGTCTGCGACAGCGGCAACATCCTCTGCGATGAGGTGATCTGCGAGGACACCTCTGACTGCCCCAACGCCGAGATCCCTTTTGGAGAATGCTGTCCCATCTGTCCTGACACCGACGGTATAGTGGCGTGTCCCCCAGAGCTCTCCCACCACTGGGTTATCCATCCCAGGGGTCCCTGGGGACCAGCGGGGCTCGGTGCCCCCCACAACCCCCCGGTGTTTGTGCTGTGAGATTGGTGGGTGATGTTGGCCTACTCTGAATGCCCCTTTTTCCTTCCATAGCCTCCCCTGTCTACCCAGAAAGCGCTGGAGTAGAGGTAAAGGCTGCCCCAAAATTAACACCCCCCCAAAACCTCGCAAACCCCACCTCCCCCTGTATTTTTGGAGAGCCTCTTTTCTGACCATCTGTTTCATCCCTCCACCACAGGGTCCTAAAGGAGACACCGGCCCCAAAGGAGACAGGGTGGGTATCATCCCCCTCCCCCAGGGTGGGAACCAGCCCTGGGACCCCCATCCTGCTGGAGCTCACTCTCCTCTTCTCTCCCCCTCAGGGACTTCCCGGCCCCCCTGGCAGAGATGGTATCCCTGGACAGCCTGGTCTCCCGGGACCCCCAGGCCCTCCAGGCCCCCCAGGCCTCGGCGGAGTGAGTATGGGGGGTTCCTCAGCTGTGCAGCCCCCCTGGAGGTCCCACGCCCCGCTCACTCCACACTCTCTCCCCTCTCCCACAGAACTTCGCTCCCCAAATGTCCTATGGCTACGATGAGAAAGCCGGGGGCATGGCCGTGCCCGGGCCCATGGTGAGCATGGGGGGGACACAGGGGGACATGGGGGGGGGGAACAGGAGGGCACTGGGGGCACACGGGGCATGGGGGCTGGAGGGTTAAGCTGGGTGAGATGCCAGAAGTGCTTTGTGCTTGGTGATGCCACTGAATGGCAGAAGATGGGAAGGATAGAGAATGATGTTGGACCTGGAGGGGATGGGGACAGGGGTGGGGATGGGGATGGGGTGGCAATGGGGGCAGATATGGGGACAGGGTTAGGGTGCTGATGAGATGGCAGTGGGGACAGAGATGGAATGGCAGTGGGGGGGGACATGGGGCAGTGATAGGGTGACAATGAAGAACTGGGAATGGGGGAGTAATGGGGACAGGGAGGGGAACAGGATCAGGGTGGTGATGGGGTGGCAATAGAGACAGGGATGGGATGGCAGTGGGGACAGGGAATGGGAGGTAATTGGGACAGGGATAGTGTGACAATAGGAACAGGGAATGGGTAGATATAGTGACAAGAATGGGGTCAGGGACAAGCAAAGGAAATGGGTGGGGATAGGGACAGGGATGGGGACAGGGATGGGGTGGCAGTGGGGACAGGAAATGGGGGTGATGGGGACAAGGAGGGGGTGGTTTTGGGGCAGTGGTGGGTGGAGAAGGGGACAGCAGTGGGATGGGGGGGGGCAGTGAGGTTCACTGCATGCAGCAGTGATGGGGACAGGGAAAGGTTTGCCATAGGGACAGGGTGACAAGGTACCTCCTCATCACTTTTCTCTCCCCCAGGGTCCAGCTGGTCCCCGTGGTCTTCCCGGCCCTCCCGGTGCTCCTGTGAGTGTTTCATCTTCTTCTCCCCTTGATTTTGGGGACAAGCAACCCCCAAGGCCCCTTTGGGTGGGGGTAGGTGGGTGGGGTAGGCTGAGGGTATCCCATCCTTCCTGACAGCTACAGAACCACGTTGGCACACACATCCTTGTGCCATGATACAGGGAAACACTTCAGCTGCCACTGGGGGCTTCAGCCCCAAACTTCTCACTTTCTAACCCATTTTTTCCTTGTTTTATTTCCCCCCTTTTTCCCTCCTAGGGTCCTCAAGGTTTCCAAGGTCCCCCTGGTGAACCTGGAGAGCCTGGTGCTTCTGTAAGTCCTGCCACCTTCTGATCCAACTGATGTCCTGTGGGCATGGGGACAACGCTGCTGGTTCCCAGCCCTGGCTGTGGCCACACTGTCCCTGCTCTGGGATCCACAGAACAGGCCTGGCAGAGCCTGGCACTGCCCAAGGCAGGTGGCAGGATGACAGGGGGCAGCTGTCACCCACATCATCCTCACTGCTGCCCTACTTCTCTCCTAGGGTCCCATGGGTCCCCGTGGTCCCGCCGGCCCCCCTGGCAAGAACGGAGATGATGTAAGTGGCCTGCCCGTGGGGTCCCTCCCCAAGTTTGGGGCCTGGTGGCCCTGACAGCCCCTCCAGGTGAGCAGGAGCTGCCTGGCTTGGGGACATGCCACTAACCTGGTGTCCTTCTCCTCAGGGTGAAGCTGGAAAGCCTGGCCGCCCCGGAGAGCGCGGTCCCCCCGGCCCCCAGGTGAGGTGGCCCCCATGCGACAGCTCCCCTCCAGGAGGGGACACCCCCTCTGTGCTCTGCTGGTGACACCAGCTATTTGTCCCCTTGGGGACAAGGGTAATGGGGTGCAAGAACAGCAACCCCAACATCTCCATTACCACCTCCCTTTTCCTTCTAGGGTGCCCGTGGTCTCCCAGGCACTGCTGGCCTGCCAGGCATGAAGGGACACAGAGTGAGTCCCCCCTTCCACGCTTGTGAGATTTGGGGGGTGTGGGACCCCAGCATCACCAAAGATTCCTTCCTGACCCCCCACCCCTTCTCTCTCCTCCCACCAGGGCTTCAGTGGTCTGGATGGTGCCAAGGGTGAGCCTGGACCTGCTGGCCCCAAGGTGAGGAGGGGTGGCAGAGTCACCCCTGTCCTGGGAATGTCCTGGCTGTTCCCTCCTCCCTGAGGAGCAGGTCCCTCATGTTGTCCTTCCTCCCTCCTAGGGTGAGCCTGGCAGCCCTGGAGAGAATGGTGCTCCTGGACAGATGGTGAGTGATGGACCCCTGAGGGGTGTGGGGAGCATTTCTGGGTAATAGGAGATGGGGATGGGGGGCAAGACCTGATGGGGAATCAGCTCATCCCCAGGGATGCTTCCCCAGGGACTCACCAGTGTGGGAGGGGGATTAACCCCTTGGAAATGTCACTGTGGACAGGAGCAGGGAGAGAGATAGGGGGCACAGGGATAGAAGGAGGTTCAGAAAGAGGGAAGTACCTACCCAGGTGACCCAAACATGTCCTAAACATGTCCTGTCTCCTCACCAGGGTCCTCGTGGTCTTCCTGGTGAGAGAGGCCGTCCTGGTCCATCTGGCCCCGCTGTGAGTATCCAGTCTGTGCCGGGCTGAGACCCCCTGCCTGGGGCTTGGGGGGGCTGGGGGTCACCTCTCCCACTCGTGGGTATCACTCATGGATGTCTCCTGTCCTGCAGGGCGCTCGTGGCAATGATGGTGCTCCTGGTGCTGCCGGTCCCCCCGTAAGTAACCCCCAAACCTGCCCACCCTCCTCCAGCACTGTGAATCGCCTCCAGCTTCTCCAGAGGGAGATCCCATCCCAGCTCCACCACGGATGGGAAATCCTGGAAGGCAGCCAGAGCTCTGCTGCCCGGAAATCCCACCAGTGCCAGGTGTGGGATGTGGTATCCCTCATCTGACATGTACCCTCTCTCCCATTTAGGGTCCAACTGGCCCTGCTGGTCCCCCTGGCTTCCCTGGTGCTGCTGGTGCTAAGGTAGAACCTGCCTGACCATCTCCTGGGCTGGAAAAAACGGATCGGAACTGGGAGAGTGGGGTGGGGAGGAGGACTGAACGTGGCACTGGTTCCCAAGCCCAAAATGCCATGAGCTGACTACTGCTTGGGACACATGGGGATGTTCCAAAACAAGTCCCGTGGGCATCTCTCCTGGCTTTGCCTCCATGGGGAAGGAGCTGCAGATGGAGGGGAAACCAGCCATGTTTGGGATCAGGGAAGCCCTCATGCTCATGGCTCTTCTTTCCTCCTCTTCCTCCCCAGGGTGAAACCGGTCCCCAGGGAGCTCGTGGCAGTGAAGGTCCCCAAGGTGCTCGTGGTGAGCCTGGTCCCCCCGGCCCTGCTGGCGCTGCTGGTCCTGCTGTAAGTGACAGCTGATGGCTCCTTGTCCTTTGGCCTCACGTCCTGCCGGCCTTACCATAATCATCCTCTTCTTCTTTCTCTCTGCAGGGCAATCCTGGTGCTGATGGTCAACCTGGTGCCAAGGGTGCAACTGTGAGTGTCCCTCGCTTCCTCTTCCAGCTCCTCTTCCAGGATGAAGGGCTGTGCTGCTTCCTCACACTGCCCTTCTCTGCCTCTTCCAGGGTGCTCCTGGCATTGCTGGTGCTCCCGGCTTCCCCGGTGCCCGTGGTCCCTCCGGACCCCAGGGTCCCAGTGGTGCCCCCGGCCCCAAGGGTAACACTGTGAGTACCCCTGGACACCTCCATCTTCTTCTTTCTGGGGTTGGATCCTTTCCTCTTTCCAGCAAGCTGATGTCCTACCTGGAGGTGCCACCTCTGGTGTCCCCTGGTTCCTCCAGCTCTGTCAGGGCAGGGTGGTGCTGGGGGCTGACAGATGCTGAGCACCATCCTGCCTCTGAAGGCTGATCAGGATGTAGCTCAGGGCTCCCTCTGCTCCTCCATCTGGTGCTAAACAGCTTTTCCTTCTTCTCTCCATCCACTCCCAGGGTGAGCCCGGTGCTCCAGGCAACAAGGGTGACACTGGTGCCAAAGGCGAACCTGTAAGTGACCCCCACAATGTCACCTCGTGGTCTCGGCCCCTCCTGTCCCCAGCACATTCTGTGGGTGCTCATCCCTTCGCCTCCTCCCCCAGGGTCCTGCTGGTGTTCAAGGTCCCCCCGGCCCTGCTGGTGAGGAAGGCAAGAGAGGAGCTCGTGGTGAGCCCGGTCCCGCTGGGCTTCCCGGCCCTGCTGGCGAACGTGTGAGTAGGAGCCCCCCTGTCCCCTCCCTGCCGTATCCCTGTCCCCATCCCCGGTCCCCACGCTGTCCAGCAGCTGAACCACCTTGTGCGTGCTCGAGGTCACTGTGGTGACAATCCCTAGCCACTCCTCAGCCTGCTCCCACCGGTGGCCATGTCCCACACCGGCACACCCCTCCCCTGCACCCCCAAGATCCCCGAGGCCACCCCGTGTCCCCACACTGACCCCTCCGGTGTCCCTCGCAGGGCGCTCCAGGCAGCCGCGGTTTCCCCGGCGCTGACGGCATCGCTGGTCCCAAGGTGGGTGCCCTTGTCTGTCTGGGTGAGAAAGTCATGTCATCGGGGCTGTGGGAACACAGGGCACTGTCGCCTGTCCCCACGCAGTGGCCAGACCGGTTCTGTGCCGCTGCCACCCCCGGTGACACCGCTCCCACCCTGTCCCCCCATACCGTCCCGCAGTCGGGGTGACCCCTCCCTCTTTTCCCAGGGTCCCCCCGGCGAGCGCGGCTCCCCCGGTCCCGTCGGTCCCAAAGGGTCTCCTGGTGAAGCTGGACGCCCCGGGGAACCGGGCCTCCCCGGTGCCAAGGTGAGTGTGGAGGGTGGCGGGCACGGTGACACGGTGGCAGCGGCAGCAACGAGCCGCGGTGGTAGATGCCGGCTGTCACACTCCCCTTGCCGACAGAGAAGCTGCTTTCCAGGACGCCCCCGTTCTCTGGAGCATCTCCTGGGATACTTGAGCTCCTGACGCACTTCCCATTCTCTTGCAGGGTCTGACTGGAAGCCCCGGGAGCCCCGGTCCCGACGGCAAGACTGGTCCCCCTGTAAGTTATCCCCGCTGATGTCCCCACTGATGTCCCCTCCTCCCTTGGCTCTCCACGGGCTCAGCTAACGAGGTGCTGGCTCCCCCCATAACAGGGTCCCGCTGGTCAAGACGGTCGCCCCGGCCCCCCCGGGCCACCCGGAGCTAGAGGTCAAGCCGGTGTGATGGGATTCCCTGGTCCCAAAGGTGCTGCGGTGAGTGTGACCCCGCCCCACCCCACCGGGGGGGGCTGCAGGTGTGATGCTGCACCCTGATCCATGAAGGATCCCACCCACCGGTCACTGCCACCACCTGTGTGTGGGCAGGTGGCTCAGGAGACCTGCCCCCCCCCCTCCCTGGTGTCGTCACGGGTCTCATTCTGCTCTCTTTCCAGGGTGAGCCTGGCAAACCTGGCGAGAGAGGTGCTCCCGGTCCCCCTGGTGCCGTGGTGAGTACTTGCTGGAGCACAAAAGGTCTGGTGGGGGCTTGGCAGGGCTGTGTGTGGTGACAGGGGACATCACCCTGGCATGGGGTGGCTGGGAGAGTCATGGCTGAGCAGTGCCAGGGAAAGCCCCAAGGACAAGGACAGCAGCGGAATGAGGTGTTTGGGAGTCCATCCCAGTGGCTGCCGGCAGCTTTAGAGCGGGGACAGCAGGGAGGTGACGTGATCGTGGCCATGGGCAGCTTGCCCCGTGGTGTCTCCCTTTGGAGGATGTCATGTGGCCGCACCCTATTTTGGGAAGGCCGAGGTGGGGGGGGTGGTACACACAGAGATCTGCAGAAGCTGCAGATCAGGGACATGCTGAGCACTCTCCTCTCCCTCTTCCACAGGGTGCTGCTGGCAAAGATGGTGAAACTGGTGCGCAAGGTCCTCCCGGCCCCACTGTGAGTACCCCCCAGCCTGTGGCCACCCAAGGCTGTGCTCGGCCACTGGAGAAGGGGCTCAGAAGTTGAGTGTGTCCCCTCCCCAATGCTTGTCCTGCCTCCCCTAGGGTCCCGCTGGAGAGAGAGGTGAACAAGGTCCCGCTGGTGCTCCTGGCTTCCAGGTGAGGGGTGTCCTCTTCTGTGGTGAGGGGAATAAACCACCCGGGGTGGGGGTGTCATTCCCTTGTCCCCTCTGGTCTCCCACTTCCCTGGTGGCTCATGGCTCCTCTTCTTCCTCCCCAGGGTCTGCCCGGCCCTGCTGGCCCCCCCGGAGAGGCTGGCAAGCCTGGTGAGCAGGTGAGTGTGGGCTACTTGGGACCCTGGCTGTCCCCTCCCCATCTCCCCTCTCCCAGCTATGGGTGGAGGCTGTTGATGGGGGTCCCCCCAGTGTCCCCTCAGGTGATGTGCCCCACACAGTGGGGACCCTAGCCCTGCCCCAGGGATTGAGGGACCCCTGTGGTTACCCTCTGCCCGTCCCCAGAGCCCCCTCTGACTTCACACCCTCTCCCTCCCACACAGGGTGTCCCCGGAGACGCTGGTGCTCCTGGTCCCGCTGGTGCCCGGGTAAGTTGAACCCCACGGGCTCCCCATTGGTTCTTGGTATCCCAGTGTCTGATGCCACACTGACCACCTCGGCCCTTCTCCTGCCTCCCCCCTCCAGGGTGAGAGAGGTTTCCCTGGTGAACGTGGTGTCCAAGGCCCTCCCGGTCCCCAAGGTCCTCGTGGTGCTAATGGTGCTCCCGGTAATGATGGTGCTAAGGTAGGTGCCAGCTTGGGAATGTCGGGGTGGTGGGTGACTGCCCCCAGCTTTTGGGGTGAAGCTGTAAAGGGAGATGGGTTTGGCTTTGCTTCCTTTGGCTGGGACTGGAGCTGGGAGGGTTTTGCTGTGCCAGGGTCTCACTAATCCCTGTTTTCTGCCTCTTTTTCCCAGGGTGATGCTGGTGCTCCCGGAGCCCCCGGGAACCAAGGACCCCCCGGTCTGCAGGGTATGCCCGGAGAACGTGGTGCTGCCGGCCTGCCAGGTGCCAAGGGTGACAGAGTACGTGTCCCCAAACCCCTGATGTCCCCATTGCTCTTCCCTGTGCCCCCCTCATTGTCCCCTGGGAGCTGGATGTGTGCCCCAGAACCCCCAGGTCCCATTGCTCCTCTGCTTCCCACCACTCCTGTACCCCCCTCATCATCCCCTTGAGGCTGGATGTGTCCCCAAAACCTCAGTGTCCCCATTGCTTATCCCTGTGCTCCCCTCCCCCAAAACCTTGATGTCCCCCTTGGTCACCTGTTCCCCACCACCTCTGTGCCCCCTCACTGGAGCTGGATGTGCCCCCAAGCCAAGGCTGAGGGGCAGCAGCGTCCTGGGGAGGGGGTGCTCAATGTCACTTCTGTCCCCATCCGAGCGTGGCCCTTGGGGACAGTCCCTCACTGAGCCCAGCTCTGGTGAAGAGGAGGATGGTCCCAGCCTCTCCCAGAGAGGACGAAGAACCAAGGATGGCTCAGTGCACCCAGGAGAAAGGGGGGCAAACCCTTGAAGGGACCTCCCCAATAACCCACCATCCTCTTCCTCCCCAGGGTGACCCAGGTCCCAAAGGTGCTGACGGAGCTCCTGGCAAAGACGGTCTCCGTGGTCTGACCGGTCCCATCGGCCCCCCCGGCCCCGCTGGTGCTCCTGGTGACAAGGTAGGGATGTCCCCCAGGGACGGATATGTCCGGGCACTTGCTGCCACCTCCTCGCTGCAGCCCTGACCTCCTTTTTTTCTGGTTTTCCTCCCCTTTTCCAGGGAGAAGCTGGTCCCCCTGGTCCTGCTGGTCCCACTGGTGCCCGTGGTGCTCCCGTAAGTGACCCCCACCCTGAGTGATGGCCCTGCTGTTTGGTCACCCTTTGGTGGCCCTGGTGGCCATCCCCTGCTCGTCTGACTCCATCCCTTCCCATCTCTCCCAGGGCGACCGTGGCGAGCCTGGCCCTCCCGGTCCTGCTGGATTTGCTGGCCCCCCTGTAAGTGCAACAGCCTCGTTCCCTCCTGCCTGGAAGTCTGTTCCTGCCCCCGGCAGGGTGATGCTGAGCCCCCTGAATCCACCCCTCTCCCTCTCCCACAGGGTGCCGACGGCCAGCCTGGTGCTAAAGGTGAAACTGGGGATGCTGGAGCCAAGGGTGATGCCGGTCCCCCCGGCCCTGCTGGCCCCACTGGTGCTCCTGGACCTGCTGTAAGTTCCCCCACCCCACCCCACCCCTCCTCGGGGTCCAGTCTCATGGCACAGCTCAACCCTCACATCCTCCTCTTCCTCCTCTTCCTCCCCCACAGGGTGCTGTTGGTGCTCCTGGTCCCAAAGGTGCTCGCGGAAGCGCTGGACCCCCTGTAAGTACCAGTCTTGTGGGGATGGGGGGGTTTGGGGACCCCCTCTGGTGTGTGAACACCCCCAAGGGGGTTTAACTCCCCACTGGGTCTGGCTCTGCCGCCCTAACACCGTGGGACACCTCCAGTCCTGCAACCCCAAAACTGCCTGGGATATGACATCGATCTGGGGTGGCTTCATCCCAGCAGGGGGTAAAGCAGAAGGGAAAAGGGGGGTGTTGCTTTTATGCCCACAAAGTCAGCCCTCCAGATGGATCCCTCCCCCCTGGCCACTGGCCCCGGGGTTCCCTGCTGGGGCTCCCAGCCAGGGGACCATCCCCTGGCCCTGTGACACCTGGATCTGATGCCGCTGATTCCAGCTTTTCTCCCTTCCAGGGTGCTACTGGTTTCCCTGGTGCTGCTGGACGAGTTGGACCCCCTGGCCCTTCTGTGAGTACCCCCGGGGGGGTAAGAGGTGTGGGGGCCGGGAGAGTGCCAGTGATGGGGAACACAGGAGGTGCTGGGCACCAATCCAGGCTGCTCCACGTGGCCTCTCTGTCCCGGTTGGCACTGGGATACCCCTGGCCACCCTTCAGCTGGCAACTGGGGGGGGTCCCAGCCTGCTGCCTGATGGCATCGCCTCCCCTCCCGTGCAGGGGAACATCGGCCTCCCCGGCCCCCCCGGCCCCAGCGGGAAGGAAGGTGGCAAAGGACCCCGTGGTGAGACTGGCCCCGCTGGCCGCCCCGGTGAGCCGGGACCCGCCGGACCCCCCGGACCTCCCGGTGAGAAGGGCTCTCCTGGCGCTGATGGCCCCATTGTAAGTCAAGCACCCGCTCAGACTCCCTGTGCTGGTCACCCCCCTAGCTGTCCCCAGTGCAGGGAGGGTGGCCTCCACCACTGCCACCACCCTGAGGTGCTGTCTGTCGCCACAGGGCGCTCCTGGCACTCCCGGACCCCAAGGTATCGCCGGCCAGCGCGGTGTCGTTGGTCTCCCCGGACAGAGAGGAGAGAGAGGCTTCCCTGGGCTGCCTGGCCCCTCTGTGAGTATCAGGGAGGGGCACAGGAACAGACAACGCTGTGACCCCCGCCCTGGGTCCAGCTCACCCTGTGACTGGGGGTGGGATGTTTGGCGGTATCTGACACCCCCTGTTCTCTCCCCACCACAGGGTGAACCCGGCAAACAAGGTCCTTCTGGTTCCCCTGGTGAGCGTGGCCCTCCCGGCCCCATGGGCCCCCCTGGCCTGGCTGGACCCCCTGGAGAAGCTGGACGTGAGGTGGGTGGCCATGGGCAATCATCATTGTTGGGGGGCACTGACCCCCCTGGTGTGTCAGTGTTGGGCTCGTTGTGCTGAGGACTTGTCAGCTCATAGCACTGGTGGATGTTGCCATGGTTGGTGCATGGGGAGGCCTGTGTTGTGTTGATCTGAGCAGAGACCCCTCCTCACTCCCCACCGTCCCTAATGAGGGTCTTTCCTCCTCCACAGGGTGCTCCTGGTGCTGAAGGTGCCCCTGGCCGTGATGGTGCTGCTGGTCCCAAAGTGAGTGGGCTGTGAGGGGGTATGGGGAGGGGTGATGGGGTTGTGCTGGCCCACACTGACCTCTCCTCTTCCTCCTCTTCCTCCTCCTCACAGGGTGACCGTGGTGAGACTGGCCCTGCTGGCCCCCCTGGTGCTCCAGGTGCCCCTGGTGCCCCCGGCCCTGTCGGTCCTGCTGGCAAGAATGGAGATCGTGGTGAGACTGTAAGTGCTGCTCTGCCCAGAGCCCCCCTTGTACTCCCCCCCACCCCAGAGGCACCCCAAGATGGACCCTGTTCTGGGGGTCTGGACTTAGGCTGAGCTCTTGCTGCTGAAAGGGGCTTTCCTAGTGTGCCAGGGGTCCCACCACCCCTCTCAGAGTGATGCCAGGGGTCTCACCACCCTGCAAAGGGTGAAGCCAGAGGTCCCACCAGCCCTCTCAGGGTGACGCTGCCCCAAGCCAGTGGCAACAGAAGGTGGATGATGCTCTAACCTGTCATCTTCTCTCCTGTCCCAGGGTCCCCAAGGTCCTGCTGGCCCCCCTGGTCCTGCTGGTGCTCGTGGTCCTGCTGTAAGTAGATGTTCTCCTCCATTCTCCTCGGTGTCTGTGTGTCCCCACAGGTATGGGGGAAGCGGTTGGTCCAGATCTCATTCAACACATCTTCTTCCTTCTCCTCCTCCTCCTTCTCCAGGGCCCACAAGGTCCCCGTGGTGACAAAGGTGAAACTGGTGAACAGGGTGACAGAGGCATGAAGGGTCACAGAGGCTTCTCCGGTCTCCAGGGCCCACCTGGTCCTCCTGTAAGTCCTGTGGGGTGACGGTGGTGCTGGGTGCTGCCCCATGTCCTGGAAGCAGCACGAGATGCTGATGGCACCTCTTCCTCCTTGCTCGACACAGGGCTCTCCTGGTGAACAAGGTCCTTCTGGTGCTTCTGGTCCTGCCGGTCCACGAGTAAGTCCATGGTTGAGATGTGATATCCAGCATCCTGGGGGAAACAAGGAGTCCCCACTGACATTGGGTTACTCGTGGGAATGTGGGTCGGGGCTTGCGGGGGGCACTGCCCAGGCAGGATGGCTACACTCACCCTTTTTTCCTGTCCCACAGGGTCCTCCTGGCTCCGCCGGTGCTGCTGGCAAAGATGGTCTCAATGGGCTGCCTGGCCCCATCGGCCCCCCCGGCCCCCGTGGTCGCACCGGCGATGTCGGCCCTGTCGTACGTACCAGCCCCTCCGCCGCCTGCCCAGCCCCACCTTCCTTCATCGTCTGCCTGCTCACCATCCTCCTCCTCCTCTCCTCCTGTAGGGTCCCCCCGGCCCACCTGGCCCTCCTGGTCCTCCTGGCCCCCCCAGTGGTGGATTCGACTTCAGCTTCCTGCCCCAGCCACCCCAGGAGAAGGCACATGACGGCGGGCGCTACTACAGGGCTGACGATGCCAACGTGATGCGTGACCGTGACCTGGAGGTGGACACCACCCTCAAGAGCCTGAGCCAACAGATCGAGAACATCCGCAGCCCCGAGGGCACCCGCAAGAACCCTGCCCGGACCTGCCGCGACCTGAAGATGTGCCACGGCGACTGGAAGAGCGGTCAGTGTCCCAATGTCCCTCTGGGCCCTCACCTCCATCCCTCTGTCCCCTCTACCTTCTCCTCACCTCCAGCCTTCTTCCATCACCCTGGTTGATTCCCATTTTCATTCCTCCATTCTGTCTGTCATGGCTGCTATCGCCTCCATCCTCCATCCCTCCACCTCCTGGTTGCTCCTCACCTCCTTCCTCTTCTCCTCATGGCTGTTGCCCAACTCCCCGCTCCACCCACCAGCTCCCTCCTACGTGCTCTGCATCTCCCCCCTCCACCTTTCACAACTGCTCCTCACCTCCCTCCTTTATCCCTGCATTTTCAGTCTCCCATATCCTTCATCTTTCCATCTCCCATTCTCACCTATCCCTCCATCCTCTGTTCCTCGCCTCCATCCTCTGTGGTTACTTCTCACCTCCATTCTCCATCTTCTGTGGCTGTTCCTCACCTCTGTCCTTCATCCCTCTGGCTACTCCTCACGTCCATCCCTCCTGGCTGCTCCACAACTCCATCCCCCATCCTGACCCTCTTCCCTTCATCCCACAGGTGAATACTGGATTGACCC
>JAWWMA010000088.1:695858-698358 GCA_035041425.1 Mionectes olivaceus | reverse complement strand
CCACCCGAGGCTACTGGAGAAGTAAAGCAGCTCTTGTGCTCCAACCTGTGTCTCAGGGGAGTTATTGGGGGGTGCCGAGGGGTTGGGAGGGGGAGAGGGGGGGCTGAGGGGGCCTTTTGGGATGGGGGAACCTTTAAGCTCCACCACCTCCAGAACACCCCCAAACTGTCAATTGTTCCCAACCTTCCCCACTCCTCTATTTTCCCACCCCCATGACAAAGCCTCCTGAAGTAACCCCCCCTACAGTAGCCCCCCCAGCACCCCTACAGCTCGGTCTGGGGTATCAAGACTTACTCAGACGTTTGCAAGTCCCGTTTTTGCCTAAAAACAGGAAACAGAGGGGAAAAATTGATAATTACAATGAGGAGGGCTCTCACCACCCCCAGCTTGTCCCAGGGCCACAATGGCCAGGGAAGGGGTACCCAACCTGGGGTAGGGGAGAGACCCCAACTGGGCTGGGGTAAGGGGAGAACCCGACCCTGAGCGTGCCCCCCTGACTCACACTCCCTCCCTGCGGCAGCACATGAGGTGGCCCAGGAGCAGACAGAGCAGCGCAGCCACCACCAGTGGCACCAGCAGCGTCACCAGGAACCCCGGCAGCAGGTCCTGGGGGGGCGCCTCGGTGGGGGGCTGGAAATCCCCATCTTCCTCCAGCACCCCGGACCCCCAAACCAACCCCGGCGTCGTGGGGCTGGGCCAGACCTGCAGCTGTAATGGGGTTGGTGGTGGTTAAGAGGGGTGGGGGGTCCCCATGGGGGAGGGTGTTGTGAGGTGGGGGGGACAGGTGGGTCTCACCAGGGTGAGGTTGCACCAGCGGATGGAGAAGTGGGGGGCGAAGGTGTCATAGCAGGAGGCGAGGGGCTGCTGGCCCAGTTTGCAGCGGAATCTGCTCTGGGGGGACACGGCCGACTCCAGGCATGGGGAGAAGGGGCTGTGGGAGCCCACCTTCACGTACACCCTGCAGCAGAGGTGGGCCCCCAAAACCCACCCGTGGTGAGAAGGGGCCATGGGAACCTGCCTTCACGTACATGCTGCAGGGTGGGGGACAATGGCTGCAGGTCACCCCCCCAAAACCTCCCCACAGTGAGAAGGGGCCATGGGAGCCCACCTTTATGTGCACCCTAAGGTGGAGGTGGCCCCCAAAACCCACCCATAGTGAGAAGGGGCCACGGGAAACTACCCTCATGTAACTCTAAGGCAGCTTCAGGTGAGCCCCCAAAAAACCACGGAGAAGACCCCGTGGTAACCCACCGTCACGTGCACCCTGTGGGGCTGGGGCCACTGGCCCCTTAAAACACACCCAAGGCGGGAAGGGGCCCTGGGAACCCACCTTCATGTACACCCTGCAGCGGGAGTAGTCCCCCAAAATCCACCCATGCCCAGAAGACCCCATGGGAACCCACCACTGCATACAGAACAGGGGGCACCGGCTGGAGGTGACCCCCAAAACCCACCCAGGGTCTGCCCCAGTCTCCCCACCCCCCCAGCCCTGCCTGTACCCCTCCTTGCGCCCCTCGATGGGCAGCGGGACGCGGCCACCCCGGTCCAGGGCGGAGGTGACGTTGATGACCTGGAGGTCTGTGCGCTCCCAGACTCCCGACGAGCCCTGCAGGAACATCTCCCGCGCCGCCTCCGGCAGCAGCTCCTCCACGTTCCTGTTCCCCACCAGGAACTCGCCCTGGTAGGGGGGCTCCCCACCTGTGGGGGGATGCGCAGCACCTATGGGGACACCCCTCGCTGGTTCTGGGTGGGTAACCTGGTGCAATCCGGGGGGTGCTCAGTCCTCACCTGGGGCGGGGATGACGGTGATGACAAGGCGCTGGGACACCGTGGCGTAAGTGCGGCGGTTGTAGGCCAGCACCTGCAAGGACAGGGAACACCCCTGAAGATGTCACCCCTTCCCGTGCCACTCCAGAAGCAGGGGGTGTGAGGGTGGGCACCTACCTCGATGGTGTGGGTGCCCACCTCGCTGGCCGTGGGGCAGCCGTACAGGTAGCCAGGCTGGTGGGGGTCCCGCTGGAGGTATCGCAGCCACCGCGGCAGATCCGGGTGGTCCCACAGGTGGGCTTGGAAGGTGATGGGGGCTGCTGGGACACACGGGTGGGTGGGGATGGACACAGACACATGGACAGCACAGGCTGTGATGTGGGTGGACCCCCCTGCCTGAGAAGTCCTTCCCTGTCCAACTGGTCCCCACAAGGAAACAGGGATGATCCCTGGGGACCCTGATCCCCCAAATGGAGGGGACCCCCAGGGGAGGGGACACTCAGTGCTGCTTTGGGGGGGTTGACACAGTTCGGGGGGTCTCAAATGGGTGGAGGGTGGTGAGGGAGAGATGGGGGGTGGGATGGAAGGTGGAAGGAATGGAGGAATGGAGGATGATGGGATGGGATGGGATGGGAGGGGCTGGGATGGGATGGGATGGGAGGGGATGGGATGGGAGGTAGGTAAGATGGAGGGATGGAGAGATGGAGGGAGGAGATAGAAAGAGGGATGGATT
>JAWWMA010000088.1:669460-681563 GCA_035041425.1 Mionectes olivaceus | reverse complement strand
GGGGTGGTGTGGGATGGGGGGGGGACCGCGGAGGCTGGGAGGGCACTGGAGGGAGTGAGAGGGACCGGGGGGGAAGTGGGAAGAATTGGGAGTGGGCAGGATGGGGGGGTACTGGGAGGAGTGGGAGGGATTGGGGGGATTGTGCAGGATGAGGACACAAAGAAATGAGAGAGATTGGGGGGAACTGGGGGAAGTGGGAAGAATTTGAGGGGAGTGGGCAGGATGGGAAGGCATTGGAAGGATTGGGAAAGACTGGCGGGCACTGGGAGGAATGTGAAGAACTGGAGGGGCACTGGGAGGAGTGAGTAGCGTGTGGGGGACATTGCCATGGGTAGAGGCACTTCGGGGTACTGTGAAGGATGGGAGACACTGGGCACGATGAGGGTCACCAGTGTGTCGGTGCCCGGTGTCCCCGTGCCCGGCCGGTCGCTGTCCGTTCAGCACCGCCGCGTCCGTCCGTCCGTCCGCGCCCGGTGTCCCGTGTCCTCCCGGTGCCCCTCCCATCCCTGTCCCTTCAGCATCCCCGTGTGTGCGTCTGTCCCCCCCATTCCGGTACCCCCCCCCCAGAGCCCCCGTGTCCCTGTCTGTTCAGCATCCCCGCGTGTCCCCCCTCACCCCGTGCCCGGTGCCCCCCCGTCGCTGTGCGTTCAGCATCCAGCGTATCCCCCCACGCCGCCCTCCCTGTGCCCCCCCCGTATCTCCCCGTTCAGTACCGGCCCCGCCTCCCCCGCCCCCGCCCTTTCCGGGTTCCTGGGCCCCCCCCCGCGGCCCCCGGCCCGGCGGGGCGGCCCGACCCGGCTCAGCATCGCGCCCTGCGCTCCCATCGGCCTCTCCACGGCCCCGACCCGGCCCGGCGGGAGGCGACCGGGGCCGACCAGGATGCCCCAGGAGTGCCGGTGAGTAGGGGGAAAACGGACAGGGCGTCACCCCGGGACAGCGGCCCCGGGATTGACCCATCCCCGGTACAGCATCCCCAGGACAGCCCCACCCCCGGGACAGCATCCCTTGTACAGCCGCGGTTCAGCATCCCCGGGGCAGCTCCATCCCCCCGTTCAGTATTCCCGGTGCAGCCTCATCCCCCGGGCAGCATCCCCGGTACAACCCCGGTAAAGCCCCTTACCCCCGGGACAGCCCCAGCCCTAGTACAGCAGCCCCGGTACAGCCTCCGGTACGGCCCCATCCCCTGGGACAGCGCCGGTACACATCCGGTACAGCCCCGCCCCGGTACAGCCCCCACCCCAGGTACACCAGCCCCGGTACAGCCCCCGTAAAGCCCCGTCCTTCGATACAGCCCCGGTACAGCCCCACCCCAGGTACAGAACCATCCCTTGGGACAGCCCCGGTACAGCCCCATCCCCCGGTACAGCCCCACCCCAGATACAGAACCATCCCCTGGGACAGCCCCGGTACAGCCCCATCCCGGTAAAGCCCCGGTACAGCCCCATCCCTGGTACAGCCCCATCCCCGGTAAAGCCCCGGTACAGCCCCATCCCCGGTAGAGCCTCGGTACAGCCCCCCGGCTCCCGGTACAGCCCCATCCCGGTACAGCTCCAAACACGGCTACATCATCCCCGGTCCTGCCCCCTCTCGTACCGCCCCCCGCCCCAGCGCTGGACCAGTTCTCCGGGGAAAGGGAGGGACGGGAGGGGGAGCCGGGAGTGGATCTGCCCCCCTGCCCCTTACCCCGCCTGCCCCCCCGTCCCGATGCTGCCAAGGCATTAGGAGTCCCCTCCCTCACCCCGAGACGCCCCGAGCCCCGGGCGGGGGGGTGTTTAACTCTCTCCCGGCTGGTCTGCAAAGAGGGTCCCCAGTCCCCCCTGCTGCCCTGTAACCTGGGACATGGGGATCACTGGGAGGGCAGAGGGGGTCACTGGAAAAGGGTCTGGTCCCTCCCCTGCTCCCCTTCAACCCCCCCCCCGAGCAAGGGAGGGTGTCCTGACTGTCCCCTCTGTCCCCAGCTCTGTCCCACCATGTCGGTTTCCAAGCTGCAGGACACGGATGAGGTTTTTGGTGAGTCCCAGTGGGCACATGGGGTGTAGGACCACCCCCAAATGTGGTGCAGAGCCCTGTGGGGTGCAGAACTACCAGTGGGTCCCCACCCACCCTCAGTGTCCTCCTGTCTTAGGGGGGTGGGGGACAACATGTGCTTGGGGACACATACAGGGGACAGGGGCATGCAGAGAGTGACAGGAACACGGGGACACACAAGTGTGGGCACAGGGGTGTGCACAGGGTGATGGGAATGTGGGGACGTGGGGAGAGGCACAGGGATGTGCACAGGTGGCAGGGACATGGGGACACGTACAGGGCACACAGAAATGGGGGTACAGGCACAGGGGTGTGCACAGGGTGACAGGGATATGGGGATGTGGCCCAGAGCCACCCCTCGGGCTGGGTTGGGGTACAGGGGTCACAGCAGGGCAGGGACACCAGGGGGATCCTGGTTGGACCATGGACAAAGCGTGGCCCTCCTGGGTGACAGGGACATTCTGTCCCTGGGGTCACCCCACTGCTTCTCTCCCCATGCTGGGGCTTCTGAACACTTCTCTCTGTCCCCCTGTTCCCTTTCCTGCCCCACTGGGGTGCCCCATCCATGTCCCCAATGCTCCCCTCTCCCTGTGCCCCCTCCCATCTCCCTGGGACCCCCCTTCTGCCCTTTGGCTCTCCTGTGCTGTCACCAATGTCCTTCTGTCCCCTCTTCACCGGGCTGGCCTTCTCCTGACCTTCTGTCTGCCTCCTTCCAATGCTGCCCCTGTTCTCTTCTACCTGCCCCTTCTTGGCCATCCATCCCTCCCTCCTTTCCTCCCCTTCTGCTTGGCCCCACCCATCCACCTGTCCACCTTTTCCTTATCCATCCATCCCTCCATACATCCACATCTTCACTCTCAACCTGTCCATTCATCCTTCTGAACATCCCTCCCTCATATCTCCTTGTCCCTACCTCTCCATTTGTCCATCCATTTCCTCTTCCCTGTCCCCATCCGTATTTTCCTTCTCCTTACCTGTCCCTCCACCCTTCCCTGCCCATCCATCCATCCATCCATCCATCCATCCATCCATCCAACCACCCTCCTTCTCCCTACTTGTCCATTTATCTCGATCTTCCTTCTCCCTTTTCCTTCCTCGGTCCCTCCCTGCTCCTCTATCCCTCCCTCCATCCCTCCCCATCTTCCTTCTGCCTCCCCACCCATCCATCCCTTCTCCCTACTTGTTCATCCCTCCATCTATGCCCATCTTCCTTTTCTCTCCTCGTCCATCCCATCCCATCCCACCCCACCTCACCGCACCCCGTGTCCGTCTCTCTCTCTCTCTCTCTCTCTCTCTCTGCCCCGGTCTCTCTTTCACCCCCAGATTTTACTGCTGTGGTTCCAGAGACGCCACGCCTGGACAGCAGCCTGCACAAAGCCCGGGCCCGCCTGCTGGCCAAGGGCCGCCGCCACCGGCCCTCCCGCTCCCGCCTGCGTGACAGCGCCAGCTCCACCGAGGGCGACGAGGGGCCCGACACCGCGGTGAGACCGGGGGGCACCAGGGGCGACCAGGGATTAGAGGAGGATGCACGGCAAGGGGCTGCAGGGGCGGGGGCATCATCGACACTAGAGGGGGTGTTGCTGGGGTGGGGGGCACCGTCAGCCCCAGGACTACAGGGGTGGGATGCCATGGCTAGGGGTGTTTCTGGGATGGGGGTACTGTGGACCCCAGGGACTACGGAGGGTGGGGGGATGCTGTGGTTGGGGATAGAACAGGGATGGGGGAGTCTGGAAATCACGGACCCCAGGGATGGTGTTGGGGGATGTCATGGCTGGGGGCACTGAAGGGATGGGTGGTTCTGTGGACCCCAGAGATTAGAGGAGGGAATGCCATGGCTGGGGGGCCCCACAGATCCCAGGGACTAGAGGGGAATGGCTGGGCTGCAGGGTTGGGGGCCACCACCAAGCCCAGGGACTACAGAGGGGGATACCATGGCTGGGGGTGTTTCTTGGGGTGGGGGGCACTGTGGACCCCAGGGATTAGAGGGGGGGATGCCATGGCTGGGGGGACTGCAGGGGTGGGGGTCTAGGGGACAAATCTGGGGGGTGCAGGGGTTCAACCCCCCCTCCCCTTGCCTTGTGCCCCCTGCAGGGCACTGAGGGCAATGGTAGCCCCCCGACACCCTCACCCTTCTCCCGTGCTGGCGACTTCTCCTTCGAGGCAGGGGCAGAGAGGGTGGCGCTGGGGGACCCCTCGGCTCCCACTCCACCCCTCAGCCGCTACCGGCCCCTCACCAACACCTCGTCCCAGGAGGGCCTGTCGGGCCCCCCCATGCCCAAATCCTGCCCCAGCTCCGACAGCTCCCCCAGCTTTGCCTGCCGCGATGCCCGGCCCCGGCAGCACAGTGAAGGTGAGACCCCCACCCCGACACCCCCACCCCGACACCCCCAGACCCCTGGGACCATCCCCCGGCACTGTGGGGGTGCTGGGGGACACCCCGGTCCTTCTCCTGCAGACGACAGCAGGGACATGAGCCCCCCCGAGCCCGCCAGTCCCACCGTGGGGTTGGACAAGAAAACACGGAGGAAGTTCTTGGATTTGGGGTGAGGCCAGGCCCTTGGGGGAGCGAGGGGATACACAAGGGAGGGGTGGAGCGGACAGGGAGGATGGAGGGGTCTAGGAAAGGATGCAGGAGGGAATGGGATGGAGAGGAGATGGAGGAAGGGATAGGGAGGGATGGAGGGGTCCAGAAGGATGCATAGGGGATGGAGGGGGACAGAGGGGTACAGGGACGAATGCAGGAAGGGATGGAGGGTGGGTACATGGAGGGCTGGGAGGATGGATGGATGCAGGGATGGAGAGGTGTAACAGAAAGGAAAACAGAGACATAGATGGAGAGATGCCTGAAGAGAGGAAAAGGTGGAGGGATGCGTGGAGGAGGGATGCACAGGTGGAGGGAGGAAGATCCTCTGGAGGGAAAAAGGGGTCTGTGAGGGAGGATGGATGGATGGATGGATAGGTGGGTGGAAGGAAGGATGGATGGGTGGATGGATGGATGGATAGGTGGGTGGAAGGAAGGATGGATGGGTGGGTGGGTGAAGTCCTGGGGTGCATGGGGAGAGCACAACCCTCAGGATTCCCCCCTGTACCCCAGGGTGACCCTGCGCCGGGCATCCTCCAGCAAGAGCCGGAAGGAGAAGAGCAGCAACCGCCTGTCCATGGGCAGCAGGTGAGGCACCCCCTCAGCCGGGGCAGGGGGGGCTGCCTGGGCACAGCCCCCATGCCGTGACACGGCTCTGTGCCCAGGGAGGCGGCGGAAGGTCCCGGCCGCCCCTCGGGCTCCCCCTTCCTGCCCTTCTCGTGGTTCTCGGACAGCCCCAGGGGCTCGGGCTCCCCCGGCTCTGCATCCCCCGCCAGCTCCCCCTGGCATGAGGAGCTCAGCCCTGCCAAATCCGCCTCCCAGGTCAGTGCCCGGCCAGGGGAGGGGGGTCCTGGCACTGTGGGGATAAGGGAGGGGATGCGGCCCTATAGGAATGTCGATGCTCCGATGAATTCAGTGGCTACAGGAGAGATGACACCAGCTGTAGGGACAGGGAACAAAGCCCCATAGGGTCAGGGTGGCTTTGGGGTGTGTCAAAGCCCTAAAGAGTCAAGATAAGTATTGGGAGGGAGGGAGGGAAGAGAGAAGGGGGCAGAAAGTCCAAAGCCCCATAGCATCAAGGTGGCTTTGGGGGGCTGTCAAAGCCCTGTAGAGTCAAGATGGACATTGGGTGGGGAGTTCAAAGCCCAACAGGGTCAAGACAAGTATTGACGGGGGTCCAAAACCCCATAGGGTCAAGTTGGCTTGGGGGGGGGGAGTGTCTAAAGCCCCATAGGGTCGTGTAACTACAGGGAGAGAGAGCGCAAAGCCCCACAGTCGCCTTAGGGGGGATGAAAGTCCAGGGGTGTCTGGGGGTGGGGGGACAGTCCTGCCCTCACCCCCCCACCCCTCCTGCTGCCCCAGGACTCAACACTGAGCGAGGACTCCCCCCCACCCAGCGTGAGCCCCCGCCTGCCCGGGCCCCCCCGCACCAAGTGCTCGTACCCCTACCACACCCTGTCCCAGTCCTCGGACGAGGTGAGATGTGGTGAGGGGGGTGAGGTTGGGGGGTTTGTCCCCTGCCCCCACCTCCAGATCCCAGCGGGACCCCCCAACTAACGCCCTGTGCCAGCTGCTGGAGGAGCCCCCCGGCGCGGCTGCGGGCTGGACGTGCCGGCAGGTGGGGCAGTGGCTGGAGAGCCTGAGCCTGGAGCAGTACGTGCAGGAGTTCTCAGCCCACGGCGTGGACGGGCCCCGGCTCCTGCACCTCGACGGGGCCAAGCTCAAAGTACGGGGCTGGGAGGGAGGGGGGGGCTCTGCTGAGGGGGCATGGGAGTGTTTTGGGTGCCCCAACGGGGTCTGGGGTGGGGCCAGAAGTTCTGGGTACCCCAACAGAGCTGCAGGTCTCAGAGGGCTCCAGGTACTCCAACAGGATGGTCCATATTGCAGCTCTGGGAGGGTTCTGGGTACACCAACAGGGTGTTTTATGGAGCAGATGGTCTCAGAGGGTTCTAAGTACCCCAAAGGGCTCAGCAAGGGGTACCTAAACCCCCTTGTGTGAACTTCCACAGGGTAGGAAGTTCCAGGCATCCCAAGGGATGAGTCAAGGGAGCAGACGGGAGGTTCTGGGGACCCCAAGGTGCTGCTGCAGGGGGGGGTGGGTACCGGGGCGGGCGATCCTGAGGGGGGGTCCAGGTACCCCAAAGGGCTTGGGGGGCAGTGTGGTCCCCCCGCCAGCCCCCTACTGTGCCCGCAGGCACTGGGGGTGGGCAGCTCCCAGGACAGGGCGGTGCTGAAGAGGAAGCTGAAGGAGCTGAGCCTGGCGGCCGAGAGGGAGCGCAAGGCCCAGGAGAAGGTGGAGAAGCAGCGGGAGAAGCAGAAGAAGAAGGACCTCCAGGAGCAGCGGCGGAGTTAAGGGGGGGCCTGGAAGTGCCCCTGCACCCCCTCCCCACCCACAGCCTCCCAACAGGACGCCCCTGGGGACCCCCGGCCCCGGTGCTGGACACACCGGCACGGCCGAGGGACGGTGCCAGGCTGAGATGGGCACAGAGCACCACACGCCCCCCCCTCCTCCAGCCCCCTCCCCACCTGCACCCCTGCACCCCACAGGCACAGCCTGGGCCCTCCTCCCCCCCAGGGGCCCCTTTTCCGGATGCAAGTGGCACACTGGACACCCCCACCCTGCCCCATCACCCCCCACCCCATCAGCAGCACCCTGAGGGGGGCAGGGGGGTCACAGCCAGCACTGGCTGGGGACAGTGTGTGGCCTGAGCCCCCCACCACGGGGACAGCCCCAACTTCAGGTGTGGGGTGACTGCTGACCTCCCCACACCCCCAAATATGGTGCCCCAGAGGCCACCCCAGGAAATAAAAGGGTATCAAGGGCCAGTGCAAACCAGTGTGACCAGGGTGAGACTGACTGGGGTGGGGCTGGGGGGGCAAAATGGGGTGGGGGGATGCTGGGGGTGGGGCACAGAGCATGGCTGGTCCCCACTGTGTCCCCAAGTGCCACCCTGTGACTGTGCCCAGCCCCCTCCCAAGCCTGGGAGTGGGTAAACTGAGGCACAGGGGAGGGGCACGTGTCAGTAACCTATTTAGGGAGTGTAAAGTGGGGGGGCATTTCCAGGACCCCAAACCAACACACCAGGAGCTCAACCAACATACAATTTACTGACAGTGGGGAGGGACGGTCTGGGGAGATGGAGGGAGGGAAAGAGGGGAATTTGGGGTGGGCAGGGGGAGGTTTCTGAGCTGGGGAACCCACCCCGGGGGGTGGTGCAAGAGGTGCAGGGGTGGGGGGCACACGGAGGTGAGAACAGCTCAGTAGTGCAATAACAGGGATGGGAGATGGGGAATGAGGGGGTGTGGGGGGGCTCAGGCCTGGGACCCCCACCCTGTCAGGGCTGGAGGGGCAGGGAAGTGCTACTGGTCATACTGGGAAAGGAGACCAGTCCCCTGTTGGGCTGGGGTGCACCCACTGGGGTGGGAGAGGGGGCAACAGGGGCTTTACCCCCTCCACGCTGCCCCAACACCCCCCTCAGCTATGTACCTAAGTGCCATCGAGGTGGGGGGCGCTGGGACACCCCCACACCCCACTGAGACCCCTCACACCCCACTGGGACCTCCCACACCCCACTGGGACCCACTTCCCGTGGAGCCCAAAGAGCCACAGAACCAGGATCTCCAACAACCTGCCCCAGTTGCTGGGGGCCGTGCCGAGGGAGGCCCTGGGAGCTGGGGCGAGGGGTTCTGTGCGGCCTGGGGGGGATTGTGAGCCCCACTGGGGGCTCAGGGCACACGGTAGGTGGAGGTGTTCTTGGGCTCGGTGCTGGGCACGCACCAGTCCCCGGCCTCCTGGCTGGCTTGGTAGTGCCGCCACGCCGACTTGTTGTACACGGGCAGACGCTCCACTGAGTCCGTGGACAGGGCCTGGGGGGGCACACAGGGGGCTGGGCAGGGTCCTGTGCCCCCCTCCCCAGAGCCCTGAACCCCCCGTTCGGAGGGAGGAAGACCCACCTTCAGGTAGATGACGGCGTCGGTGCCGAAGCCCTCCATGGAGAAGAGCTGCAGGTCCCCCTGGAAGTACTTGGCGTAGAGGCGGGAGATGGGCAGCCCGTAGCCAAACCCAGCCTGAGGGGGGTGGGAAATGGGGTCGGGGGGGGGTCTCCAGTGCTGGGGTGGCACCCCTGGGGCACCCCAAGCTTCCCCACAAGCAGCACCATGTGCAGCCCAAAGCGTCCGTGCCTCTGCCAGCGATCACTGTGCCACATTCAAATGCCCCCAGGCAACCCAAAGTGTCCCCACGTCACCCCAAAGCATCCCCATGCCAACCCTGGGCACCCCGAAATGTCCCCACACCACCCTTAGGCACCACAAATGTACCTATGCCACCCCAAAGTGTCCCCATGCCGCTCCCAAAGCGCCCCTGTGCCACTCTGGCCCCCCCCAAAACTCCCCAAGCCGGTCCACCCACCCACCCCCGGCACCTCCCCAAACACCCCAAAGAAACCCACACTTCGCTTCCCTCTCCCCAGGACCCCGTGGGACCCCCACAGCCCATGCCAGGGGGGGCCACCTACCAGTGGGGTCCCCCCAGTGCCCATCTGGGGGGTGGGGGCCGTGGAATACATGTAGCTGAAGAGACGTTCGATCTTCCTCAGGGGGACCCCCATGCCCCGGTCACTCATCTGTGAGACACCACAGGGGGGGTGACAACCCCGCTCCTGGCCCCCCCCCACCCCTCCCTGGGACAGAGCTGGTGGCCCCTCACCCTGATGGAAAGGTCCTCCTGGCCCAGGGCCACCATGACCTTGATGGCAGGCAGGCGGGGGCTATTCTCGTGGCTCTCCACGGTGGCTCTCATGGCGTTCTGGGGGCACAGAGGCATCACCGGTTCAGGGGGGGGGCCCCCCCAAAAAAACCCCACCTCGGACCCTCCCCTCGCAGGGCTGGGGTTACCTTGAAGAGCTCGAAGAGCATGTGGTAGAGGTGGGAGGGCACGTAGACGATGCTCACAGGCTGCTCGGAGTTGGTGGCTGTGGGGAGGAGGGGTAGCTGTTGGCATCGTTGTGCTCCCCCCAACCCTGAAGGAGCCACCCTAGAACCCTCCTTCGACAGGGACCCCCAAACCTAATGAGCCTCCTAAAAAATCCCCCCTGCCAAAGGCCCTTCCGACCCTAAACGAGACATCTGAGCATTCCCCAGCCATGGGGACCCCAAACCCCTAAACGTGCCACCCCAGAATCCTCCAGCCACAAGGACTCCCAACCCTAAACAAGCCCCCTGAAAATCCTCCTTCTATGAGGACCCCCAACCCCAAACCAGTCCCCCAAAAATCCCTGCTGACATACAAACCTCTGACCCTAAATGAGCCACCTCAGAAAGTCCCCACCATGGGGACCCCCAAACCTAAAGAGCCACCCCAGAATGCCCCCACCATTGGGAGCCCCAACCCTAAATGAGCTCCCCCAGAACCCCTCTGCCCCCGGGGACCCCCAAGAGCAGCCTCACCGTTCACCTCCTCGATCTCCAGGTCGGGTGAGGCCATGTAGTACTTGTCACACAGGAGCTTGGCCATGTTATAGGCATCTGGGAGGGGGGAGCAGAGGGGTCAGCACCCTCCAAATGGAGCAGGGAGAGCATTTAAGGTCTCCCCGTTTGCCCCCACCCCCAAATATTTTCCCATCCTACAGATTCAGTGAGGTTTGAGGGTCTCCTGGCGCGACCCCAAAGCACGGGGGATGCTTTTGCTGAGCACAACCCAAACTTGTGATGCAAATGGCTCCCAAACAGAGTAAGGGGAGGATTAGGGGAACATTCAGTGACCGCCCCATGCCCCAAATTGTCCCCACCTCCCCCGTGGGGGTGGGAGCCCCCCAGACCCCACCAACCTCTCACCACGTTGGCCACGTTGCAGTGGGGGTCAATGCTCCCAATGTGTTTGGGGTGTGCTGGGTTGGTGCTGCCATCGAAGAGCAGAGCTGGAGGGGGGACAACGAGCTGTGGTGACCCCACCCTGAGCCCAGAGACACCGGGGGACACCCCCAGGGGGCTCAGGGGAGGAGCTCTAGGGCTGGGGGTGACATCTGGGACAAGAGAATGCTCAGGGCAGGTCTCTGGGGTTAGAGGGGAACCTCGGAGAGCAACATTGTGGGGGGGACACGTGGGCAGGACCCCTGGGGATGGGGGGCACATTTGGAGCTGAGTGGAACATGTTGGAGGCGTGGGGGGGGAATCCTTGGAGCAGATCCCTGAGGTTTGGGGGGAGCATTTGAGACAGGAGTGGGAGCCCTGGAGTTGGAGGGGTCCCTCAGGGTGGGGGGATGCTTGAGGCAGATCGCGGGGTTTAGGAGGGGACACTCTGGGGGACTCTCGGGGCACATCTCTGGGGCTGAAGGGGACCCTTGGGGCAGATCCCTGGGGTTTGGGGAGATGCTCTGGGGGGCACAGGGGAATGCCCAGAGCTGGCAGGGATGCTCAGAGCTGATGGGGACCCTTGGGGCAGGGGATGCCGGGGCAGGGGGACACTCAGGAGCACCCTCAGGGCAGGGAGACCCTCAGAACAGACTCCTGGGGCTGAGAGGATGCTCTGGGGGGACGCCCAAGGCTGTTGGGGATGCCCAGGGGGGCCCTGGAGCCCCCTGCTCACTGTGCTGGTTGATGAGCATGCGGATGGAGATGCGGCTCAAGTAGAAGCGGTCGAGGAAGTACTGGATGTTCTGGTTGGAGACGGGATCATCTCCGTAGGCCTCCTTGTACTCGATGACCCCCTGGGCCATGGTGGGCACCACGTCGTTGTGCCGGTTGCGGATGGTGACCAGGGCGCCCGTGAACCTGGGGAGGGCACAGGGGTGACCCTGGGGACAACCAGTCCAGACAGGGCCCCTGATCCAGGCTAGGATTCCTCTGCTGGCACCCAGGAAAACCTGGCACTGGGATGAGGTGGGGGCGGTTTTGGGGGGACACAGCCCCGGGTGACACCAGTTCCCACCGGTGGGTGTCTGGGAGGAGGTGACACCCCGGGATTGGGGACAAGGACATGCTGTCATCACCCCAAACTTACTGTCCCAGCGTGGCCTGGTCCTCGGGGTCCCGGTCCAGGAATGCCATGATGTCCAGCAGGCTCTGGACATACCTGGGGAGAGACACGGTTATCCCACAGCTGGCACCCCATAAACACAGAGGACACTCCAGGGACCCCACACTGGGGGGCACAGGGTCCCCTGGGGCACTGCCCCATACAGGGCGAGGGGTCAGCACCCCTCAACCAGGACTGCCCACCCCAAAAACCACTGTGCCTTGAAACCACCCTGCACTTGGGTGGTTCCTTAGACCACCCTGTTCCACCCCCCTGCTGGCACGGGGGACCTGGGGGGACACCTGGGGACAAGGATCCCTGATGGGGTGTGGGGCATGAGGGTGGCTGCGATCTGGGGTGGCTGTGGGAGGGGTGGCATGGCTGGATCCCCCTGGCATGGCCGGATCCCCCTGGCATGGCCTGACCCATCCTTCCCCAGCTCTGGATCCCGCTGGCAGGGCACCAGGACAGTGGACAAA
>JAWWMA010000088.1:631274-654453 GCA_035041425.1 Mionectes olivaceus | reverse complement strand
CACAATGGGGTGCAAGAAGAAAGGGTCAGGCTGATCCCACAAACCTGAGGGAAAACAAAACAGGGGTGACGATGGTTTGCTCAGCACCCCATCACCAGCCCCGGGGCCCCCGTGTCTGTGTAAACATCCACAGCCCTTCCCAGCCAACCTTTGAGCCGGGAGCGGGGCTGCAGCCCCCCCGGCACAGCCCCCGGCACAGCTGCGGCGTGTCCGGCAGACAGGCCGATCCCTGCGTGCCAGGGAACGCCGGGACAACTCCCCAGGATGGGCAGGGCGAGCTGGGATGAGATCCCCTCATCCCATGAGGCATCCGGGCAGCATCGGGGCATCCCAAGGGAGGCAGCACCGTCCTGGGGGTGACTCAGATCCCTGGAAGGGCAGGGACAGCCCGGTTGAGTCACGGCAGTGCCGTGCAGGGGGGGGCATTGGCATTCCAGGCTGGATGCAGCACCCACCCCACAGCACCCTACGGTGATGCTGAAGGGACCCCACGCACACCTGAACCCCCCCACCCCCAGGGGGATGCCAGGGACCCCCAGCAGCAGCAGCCACAGGACTGGGTCTGCCCAGGGGGTTCCAGAAAGGCTAGCCTTTCCGCCAGGAATTCCTTTGGGATCTCGAGGACAATGGTGTGGAGGAGGCCGTGCTGGCACAGGAAGTGCATCCCTCCTGGCTGGCGCGACACAGGGCGGGACATGGCACCCAGGTAGTCGCTGCAGCCCCCAGACCCAATCACAGGGGCAATGAGCTGGTCAGTCCTCAGCAGGGCCACCAGCAAGGACAGGAACAAACCCTGCTGATCCCATCCCACTGACACTGGGAAGGGTAGTGATGGGATGGGGACCTTGTCACAAGGCACTGGGGTAACGAGCTGGCCAGTCCTCAGCAGGGTCACCAGGGAGGACAGGGACAAACCCCGCTGTCCTCATCCCACTGACATGGCCACTTGTGAGGACACACTGGGGTAACAGGCTGGTCAGCCTCCAGCGCAGCCACCAGCGAGGACAGGGACAAACCCCGCTGGCCTCATCCCATCGCCAGCGGGCAGGGAGTGCCGGGAAGGCTGAGCAATGCGGGGCCGGGAGCGCGGGCACGTCCGGGCGGGCTGACTCCAAGCCCAGGCACCGGAGGAATGTGGGGCCCCAGGCAGCCCCCGCCCCGGCACGTCGGGGCCCCCCCGCGCCCGCCCAGCCTGGGACAGCATCACTCCCATGCTGTCAGCCCCATGCTGCAGGATGGGGACGGGGGGGGGAATCACGGAGTTGCTCATCCCAGATAGGGGTGTCTGCCCCCCTCCCCGGAATGCCAGGATGAGGATGCCAGCTGCTCCCGGGAAAGCAGGAGCTGCTGGCTGCAAAGGGAAGGGAATAAGGGGGGGTGATGCCTCCTGACTTTTTCCAGCTCGGCACAAAGGAATTCGCCCCCCCCACCCGCACAATAAGGGGGCACAAGAGGCACCGTTGTCCCCTCTTACCTGGAGGGGAAGTGACTCAGTGCAGCTGCTGTGACTCAGGGTTGGAGGGGGAACCCGGGGAGGGGGGAATCCTGCCCTCAAACCCCAAACCCCAGCGGGACCCACAGCCCTTGGGTACTGCCCCAAGGGTGCCACGGGCAGGGGGTGCCCCCAGGCTCCCCCGGTGGTCCTGGCTCAGCCAGACTCCCACCATTCCCAACCCCCGTGGATCCCCACGACCCGCAGGTCCCAGGGGGGTGGGAGTCCACCCAAGCCAAGCAGCTCCGGCATCCAACCTCCAGCCAAGACTTCCCGGCACGGCAGCCCACCCGCAGGCTCTGCTCCTGGGAAAAGGGGGAGTGTGGGATGCTGGGGGCTTTGGAGTCCCACCAGAGACATGGGGGACACCCTCGGGCACCCCCCACCCCAAGGTGCCGTGTGCCCCCCAGCTACCTGGAGAGCCAGAGGTTGGGATACTGGAGCTCTCACCCCGGGGAGGTGGGACCAGTTTGTGGCACTGGTCCCACTGGGGTGAGGGGATGAGGAGCTGGGATTATGCTGGAGATGGTCAAACAGCAGCACGAAGGGGAGGCCGGGAAGGGAGGGAAGCAGGAATGTGAAGGCCGTGCTCCGTCCTAATCCGCCCTGGTAAACTGCGGGGTTGGACACTGGTGGGAGGGGGGGGCTCCCTTCCAGCACTGGCTGAGCGGAAAGGGAAGGCTGTGGGAGGGTCTGGGCACCAGGACCCCAAAATGAGGCCACCCCTGGGGTGACAGAGGATCCCACCCAGACACCACAGCATGGACTGTGATGGGGGGGGTACCCCCCTCAGCCCCCTCACCCCCTCGCCAGGGAGCAGCTGGGCAGTGTGGGGAGCACCTCATCCATCTGTCAGGGGGCACGGCGCCAGCAGGGGAGGAGTGGGCAGGATGGGGAGGGGGAGGCTCCACACCGCACCCCATCCTGCTCCTCCCCAGCCTGGGCAGAAGCAGGAATGGCACAGCAGACCCTCCCCAAACTTCCCCACCCCATACCGGGGCTGGGGGATGCTGCAGGTTTGAGAGTTCAGCTCCACAAGGGGTCCCCAAGAACCCCCCTGAGCCCCCAAAAGCGGCATCCGACAGGGATCTCCAGCATATCCCACCCATCCCAAGGCTCCAGGGGGAGGATCATCCCTCAGTGCCACTCTGCTTACAATGGGGGGGCCCTGAGCAGGCAAATCCACCGATGCCCCCTCCGGAAAGGAGGCGGGAGAGGGGGCAACGACTCCTGGAAGCCACGAGGGATGTCTGGACAGACAGACGGACGATGGATGGATGACCCCCGGGATGCCGGCCCCGCATCCGCCCTCCCCCCCCGCCTGCCAAGCAGCGCAGCCCCGCAGGACCCCGGTGGACTCGGGCCAAGGCAGGGGGAGTTCAGCCAGCTCCAGCAATCCGCAAAATCCCAGCCGAGGGGGAGGGAAAACCGGGAATCCAGCCAGGAGAGCGATCTCTTCCTCACCAGCCAGCTGGAAGCAGGAAGACCCCCAAGCACCAGGCACATACAGAGGGAAACTGAGGCACGCACGGGAGGTGGGGGACAGATGTGGGTGCTGCCTCCCCCCTGGGCGAAGATTCAGGGACATCTTTGGTTTTCCTGGCACGGAGGCTCCGTGCCTCAGTTTCCCCTATGTTTTTCAGGGAAGGATTGGATTCGCCGGGTCCCACCAGCACAAACCAAACCAGCTCCCTCAGTGGGAGCGCAGGGGAGCGGCCGGACACGGGCAGCAGAAGCAGTTTCCTAATCTCGGGAAGGCTGATAAACACCCTCGCTTCCAGCTCGCCTTCACCTGGCCAGGGGAGGGGCGAGCAAACAAACCTTTGCATGGTACAGGAAAAACACGGCGCGGGTGGAATGGGGAAGGAGGAGGGGGGGGGACACCGTGCCGTGCCAACCTGGCCCCCCGCCAGCGCCCGCCCGGGAAACGGCTCTCCACACCCCACCGGAAGGCTGGGAATGCCAGCGGCGCTCCCGAGCATCCCTCCTGTCCCCGCCGTCATCCCACTATAGGAACGTCGCAGCGAGGGGCACGGGGTGAGCCCCCCCCTCCCAAAAAAAAAAAGCACGGACACCCCCCCCACACACCCCACGGGCCGTATCAGGGATGACGGTGGCAGGAAACGTCCCTTTCCTGTCCCCGCCCTGCACCTGCGGGCAGAGGGCACGGGAGCCTTTATCCGGCACCGGGGTGGGTGACGGGGGGAGTGGGGGCATCTCCGTGAGGCTGCGGGTCGGAAAGGGGAAGGAATTGGGGCGCTCAGGGGGCACCCCTGCACCGGCCTCACCCCGCCACACCCACCCACCCAAAAACGGCTCTGACATCCCAGTTTGGGGGCAACACCCCCGTGGATCGAGAGAATCCCACGCCATTCCAGCCCCAGCTACCACGGGGACGGGCAGCAAAGCGCTCCCAGGGGGACGGGGGTG
Source organism: Mionectes olivaceus (assembly GCA_035041425.1). NCBI lineage: Eukaryota > Metazoa > Chordata > Aves > Passeriformes > Tyrannidae > Mionectes > Mionectes olivaceus. Next base: position 650,531 of record JAWWMA010000088.1, on the reverse strand, counting down.
CAAATTCCCGGCGGGATCCCGGCCCTGAAGCCTTTCCCCCACAGACGGCGGAGCCTCCACACCCCACCCGCATCACGCCGGGACTCGCATGGGCCACGTGGCACAGGTGGGGGGATCGCAGGTCCCTGCCAAGGGGGGCCAAAGCCCCCCAAAATCCTGCCCCCAGCCACTCGGGGAGACACGAGCCGATCTGTCCCGGTGCCAAGCCAGGACCCCCAGCCCGATGCTCCTCCGGCAGCTGCTCCCACGGCACCGGAGCAGGGAGAGCCCGGCCCTGAGTGGAAGCCAGCATGTCCCCCGTGGGGGTGGAGAGGTCCTGCACCCCACCAGCTGCTCCGCAGGGAACAGCTTCACTCCCTCCCGGACAGGAGCAACAACAACCCATCCCACGGAGGGGCCGGCGGCCCAAAATGCATCTCTGGAATGCAGAGCAGCACATGCCTCCCGTCCAAGCAGCTGCTGCCAGTCCCTTCCCCATGGAAAAAAAAAAAAAAAAAAAAAAAAAGAGCCCTCCGGGTCTCCCAAGGACCCCCCGGGAGCGGGGAGTTCCCCGGGAGGGTGATCCCGCAAAAAAATCTGTGCCCTGGAGCAGGAAAATCCCAGCCCAACCCCCGCGGAGAAGCGTTATCCCCGGCAGGGACACGAGGCTGGAATCTCGTCCAGAAGGGATGGGGGACCGGGATGTCGGAGGTGGGGACGGGGGAGACTGGCAGGGCGGGGGGACAGCGGGGGGACACGGCGGCTGACAGCGGTGGGATCGCACGGGGAATGCTCCGGCTGAAAAGGGCTTTTGTTGGGGCTTTGCCTGGCAGCAGGAACCACAGTCCAACAGGTTCCCCGGGAACGGGAATGGGGCCTCCTCGCCAGGAGCGGCTGGAGCCGAGGGGGGACACGAGGGGCTTCACAACCGCCCCCAGGAGGGTCGGTGCGGGCCGGGACCCCTCCGGTAGGGGGGGATTCCACCTCCCAGAGTGGCCGTCAGACTCCCAGCCCACCGGGGGTGACACGGAGTGTCCTCGCTGTGCTGCCAAACCCCCCGCCCTGTCACTGGGACCCAGGGAAAAAGAAGGGGTGGGGGGGGGAGAGGTCACCCCACCAACAGTTGGGTGCAAAGAAGGGAGGGATGAGCCCTCGAGGAGCCACTGTAGAGCACGGGCCCCTCCTCACCTGGGCTCCAGACACCAGCCCCACTCCCACTCCAGCACCTGGGCCGCCCGGGGCGCCCCTCTCCCGGCACGCGGAGCCCCCCTCCCGCCTCCTCCTCCTCCTCCTCCTCCTTCTCCTCCTTCTCCTTCTCCTTCTCCCTCTCCAGGTAAATCCCCGCCCCCACGGCGGCGGGATCGGGACCTTTGCCCTCACCCAGGGACCTCCCCACCACCACGAGGGACCCCCACTTTCTCTGTTCCATGGAGAACTCCACGTGGGATCCTCATCCCATGGAGGGACCCCTCAGCCCCCCCACGGGGGACACTCCCCGCTCTCCCCCCACCCCACGGTGGACCCAGACCCTCACGGGGACCACTCACAACTCCTCTGCACCCACGGGGGACCCTTCCCCTCCGGGGGACTCCCCCCCAAACCTCACAAGTAAACCTCCCCTCGCTCTTTCCCAGCGCTCCAACCACCGCGGACAGCCCATCCCACGGGGGACCCCTCCAACCCTGAACCCAACCCCACCTCACGGGCACGACCCCGCCCCACAGGTAAAATCCTCTTCTCGCCTTCCCCCACCGCGAGGACCCCTCCCCGCTCTCCCCCATCCCATGGGAGACCCTCCCCTACGGGGGGTGCATTTACCGCACAGGTAAACCTCTCCTCTGCCCCAAAACCACCCCTCGCCCCCCGCATCACCGCGCTCCCCTCCCCGCGCTCACAAGCTGCGCTCCCTCCGCTCCGTCTGCCGGTGCAGCGCCACCGAGAAGCCGAACAAGGCGCCGGCGGGGCCCCCCCCCTCCTTGAGGACGGGGAAGGTGCGGTCCAGGTTGAAGGCGGCGGCTCCGAGCAGCGCCGGGCCGAGCCCGAGCAGCAGCGCCGGGAGGGGCGGCAGGAGCGGCAGCAGCAGCGGGCGGGGGTGGCGGCGCCGCGCCATGTCCTGCACCGGCCGCCGTAGCCGCGGCTGCCGCCCCACCGGGCCCGGTGCGCTCCGGGAGGGGCGGGGCCGGGCGGGGCCGGGGGCGGGGCTTGGCAGCGCCCGGACACGCCCCCTCTTAAAGGAGCCGCCCCCCCCTCCCCCTTCACCTATCGCCGGCCTCGCGTACCTGCGTGAGCAGGTGAGGGGAGGAGGGGGCGTGCGGGCACACCCGTGTGTCCTCCCCCCTCGCCAGTTGTGTCCCCCCCCATACCCAATCGAGGGGACGCCGCCCCCCCCCCCCCAGTTCGCAGTCCCCACGCCCACGCGGGGACACAGCACCCCGCCCCAAATCCGCAATTCCCACGCCCGCGGGGGGCACCGCGTGGGGTACTGTGCCGAGTTCCTCCCGCCCCCCGCAGGCCACTCCCAAATCCCACGCGGGGTCACCGAGTCCCCCCCCAGTGTGCACTTTTCCCCCAAACCCACGTGAGAGCATCACGTCGCGTCCTCCCTTTCCGCTGATCTCCCTCACGCCCACGCGGGAGGAACCGAGTGGTGTGTGTGTCCCCTCCGCTTCCCCGCATCCCACTCTCTTCCACCCCAAATTGGGACCCTCCATGGGATGGAACCCCCAGGATGGGACCCCCAGTTTAGGACAACCCACGGGACGGGCCCTCGAGGAGCGAACCCCCACTAAGGGTGGGACCTCCATGAAATGGGGCACCCCTTGCCCCGTTACAGGCGGGACCCCGAGAGCGGCTGTGCCGTGGGACAGTCCCGGCCCCGCCGTGACCGCGACGGGGACACCGCGATGGCGCTTGGGACGCGACCGCAGCCGCAGCATCGCCGCTTCCCTGCTGGGGGTGGCGGCGGTGACAACCATCGTCCTCGTCCCCGACCGCGGCTGAGGTCACCGGGAGCCACCGCGCCGCTCCCACCCGCGCCAGGAAACCCGTGGGTGGGGTGGGCTGGGCTGAGGGGCTGCAGGATGTCCTGTGTCCCCCGCCCCGGTGTCCCCGTGCCCCTGTGCCGTGTCACTGGAAAGAGTGACGGCACAAGGTGACAGTGTCACGGGCACAGGGACTTGGCCCCCGTCCCCTGTCTCTTGTCCCCCGAATCCCGCCCCTTACTCCTCTCCCCATCTCCCGTCCCTTGTCCCCTGGCCCCTCATGCCCTGCTTCTTGTCCCCTGCCCCCCTATCCCCTGTCCCCCCTCCCTTGTCCCTTGTTCCCCATCCACTGTCACCTGCCCCCTGTCCCCTCATCCTTTGTGCCCCGTCCCACGTTCCTCGCCCCCTGTTCCTTGTCCCCAATCCCTCATCCTTTGTCCCCACCCCCCGTCCCCGTCCCCTGCCCCAAAAGGGGCGTCTCCGCACGGGGGTGTCATTACCGCAAAACGCCACGAGATGGGGACGTCCACCCAAGGATGCTCGGGGAGAGTCGGGATTTGGGATCGGGGAGGTCAATCCGGCTCCGTCCCCCCGACACCCCTTCCCCCGTGGCTGGGGGGACACACAGGGTGACCCCCGTGGGCGCTGTCGGGCTCGGGCGGTGTTTCCAAGCAGGACCCCCCTACCAGTGTTGGGGGGGACGGGTGGACCCTTCAACTTTTGGGGCGCTATGGGAGAGAACCCCTCCAAGCTTAGGGGGGCACATGAAGGGACCCCTCCAACCTTTTGGGGGCCATGGGGGAGGAAAACCCTCCAGCCTTGTGGGGGAAACGGGGGGGAATCACTTCAGACCTGTGGGGTGGAGAGGGGGAATGTCCCTCCAGCCCTATGGGGGGTATGGGGAGGCCCTCAAACTTGTGGAGCCCACAGGGAACAGTAGGGGGGTGCTGACCTGACCTGGTGGGCAGCCCTGCCCCTGCACCCACCCACAGAGACCCCCGGGTACCCCAATGCGATGACTCCTGCCCCTCCCCAGTGTCCCAGTTCACTCAAACTGCACCCCCCAAATCCCCCCCATTCACAAACCCCAGATTTGGGGCTCCACAAGCGCCAGCCTGGCCCAGCAGCCTCCGGCAGCCCCAGTGCCTCCCAGTCCCAGACTGGTTCAGGACTGCACAGACCTGCTCCCTGCTCGTGCCCCACTCCCCAGCCACCCTCCCCGGCCTCCAGCTCCCCAACCGGCTTTTCCTGCAGGCTCATCCCGCTCCCGGGAGGAGCCGGCCCGGGCGACAGTCCGGCTGGAGGGGGACAGCCTGGCCAGGGAGCCGGGGATGTCCCTGTGGTTCCTCAGGACCCTGGGAATGCTCCCTGGGGAGGCCTCGCACAGCTCCCAGGGCTGGGCTTGGTCCAGACACTTCTGTGCCCTTGGAATGAATTTCTCAAATCCCCAGCTACAATTCCTATGTGGGAAGCAAGTCCATGCCATTCCCCACAATTTGGGCTCCTGCTTCCCTCTGGGATTCATCTCCAGTTCTATTTATTCCTTTAGATCTCTTTCTATTATTTCTATTTCTATATTTCTATTACTTTTATTCCTCCTTTTCCTATTCTTGCTCCTATTTCTGTTCCTGCTTCTAATCCTATTCCTGCTTCTGATCTTACTCCTACTTCTAGTTCTATTCCTCCTCACATTCCTATTCCGCTTCCTATTTATCCTTATTCCTTCCATATTTATTCCTTTTCCTAATCCTATTTATTCCTGTTCCTATTTCTATTTCTCCCTGTTGCTATTCTTATTCCTATTTATTCTTACTTTTATTGCTATTCCTATTTATTTCTCTTCCTAATGCTCTTTCTATTCACTTATTTTCCTACTTATTCCTATTCTTACTGCCACTCCTATCCCTGTCTCTATCCCTATCTCTATCCCTATCCCTATTCTTTGTTCCTAGCCCAATTCCCGTTCCCACCGCACTCTTTCTATCCCCGGTCCCTGCACATTCCCGACGATTGTCCCGTTTTCCTCGCGGGCCCGGCGGTGGCGGCGGCGCCGGGACTCGAACCGGCGGTCGGGAGGGGGTTGCAGTTCCCGCTGTGTCCGTCAGGTGGTGCCGTTGTACCGCAGAGCGGGGCCGGAGGGGCCCTGGGGGGACAGTCCCGGGGCCGGGGGGGGACACACACAGGGGATCAGGAGGGTGCAGCCCCGGCCGGGCTTAAAGGACCCCCAGCCCCATTCCAACCCCTCCCCTCTCAGGGTAAAGACCTGCCTGCAGAACAGGGGACCCCCCTCCCCCAAACAAACCCCCCCCCCTCCCAAAACCCCCCTCCCCGCGTGGCTGGGGGCGGCCCCGGGAGTGGCCGGGGGGTGACCAGGGCTGGCTGAGGACCCTGAGCTGGGAGATGCTGCTGGGAGGGCTCTGAGGGCAGCGGGGAGTTGGGGGGAGGCAGATTGGGGGTCAGAGAGAGACATGGAGCCCTGGGGAAGGAGGGGGGTGTCCCCCCAGAACCAGGGACTGTCAGTGCCCCAAGGACCCCACAGGGCAGGTGCAGCATGGCAAGTTTTGGGGTAGGTGAGGGTCCTCTGCTCCGTGAGGATTGGGGGGCTCTGCCTTGGGGATGGTGGTGGACTGGGAGTCACTGCTGAGAGAAGGTGAGAGCTGGGAAGAAGGGAGGACACCACAAACACACCCCTGGAGCCCCCCAACCCCAATCATGGATCCATCCTACTCCCCAACCCTCCCTGCCACCCAACAAGCATCCCCCCCTCAATTCCTCCAAGTTGCCCCCGCAGTCCCAAAAGTCTCCTTGCAAACTGGCCCTCCCTTGACTCCCACAGTGTCCCCCCCGTGTCCCCAGGGCCACCCCCCTCCTTCAGACAGGACCCTGCACTCTCTATTTACTCCTTCACCCACTCTTTGTTGTTTCTTGAGAGAGGGAAAGAAGGGAGGGAAAAAAAAAAAAAAAAGGAGTGAGCGAGAAAAAAAAAAAATAAAAAAGAACCCACACAGGAGGAGGCAGGAGCCTATTTTGCCTCCCAGGCAATATTTCTGGAGCCAATCGGAATGCGCACCCACCCTGCCCTGCTCCCTAATTAAAGGCTTTAAGCAGGCGGCCGGGGCTGGAGGTTTGGGCACAGTCTCTTTGGTTGCTCCTCGCAAAGAGCCGCAGCGCAGGATCCAGCTCCGGGCACGCCAGGCCTGACGCGGCAGCCGGAGCCGCCAGGTTGGGGGGTCCCCAGCCAGGCAGGCAGCTCCCCCCTCCCCAGCACCAGCGATGAGCGGCTCTTTCGATAAGAAGCTTTCCAGCATCCTCACGGACCTGTCGGGCTCGCTGAGCTGCCATGCAGCCTCCAAGGACTCTCCCACCTTACCGGAGTCCTCCGTCACCGATTTGGGCTACTACACCAGCCAGCACGACTACTACCCAGGCCAGTCCTACAGCCAGCCCGTGAGCCACTACCCCTACCACCAGTTCAACCTCAACGGCATCGGCACTGCCGGCACCTACTCGCCCAAATCCGACTATTCCTACAGCCCTTCCTACCGCCAGTACAGTCACTTCAGGGACCAGCAACTCCCGGTGCAAGAAGCAGGTAGGATGCTGTGGGCAGAGGGGGTCCTGCTGCTCCCTTGGGATTCTGGAGGGAGTTTTGTGGAACTGTGCGTGTCTAAGTTGTCCCCAAGTTGGGGACAGGGTGTTGTTGCTGCTGGTGGATGTTGGGGCAAAGCTCAGCCCCCTCTGGCATTCCCAGAGCTGCTGGGGGGACGCAGTGGGATGGATCTGTGCTGGATGCAGCGTGCAGGGGATATCCAGGGGATGTCCCAGGGGATATTCCAGGGGATAGGGTAGTGCCAGCACCCGGAACAGGGTGACACTGAGTTGGGGACGGGGTTGTCTGCACTGGGACCCTCCACCCACCTCACCCCTGCTCTCTCTGCCCAGTGTCGGTGAAGGAGGAGCCGGAGCCGGAGGTGCGGATGGTCAACGGGAAACCCAAGAAGATCCGCAAGCCCCGCACCATCTACTCCAGTTACCAACTGGCTGCCCTGCAACGCCGATTCCAGAAGGCCCAGTACCTGGCACTGCCCGAGCGGGCTGAACTGGCTGCCCAGCTGGGGCTCACCCAGACCCAGGTAAGGGCTGAGACCCCCCTGACACCCCAATTCCCGAGCACAGGCAGGAGGGATTGGCAGAGGGGGAGCCGGAGCTTCCCTGCTCCTTGCAATTGCAAACTGGGGGTGAGTTGGGAGGGAGTTCTGTTCCCGGGCAGCTCAGAGAGGGTCTGGGCGTCCGCAGCACTGGATAGTCCCCACTTGTTCGTGGGTGCAAAGCAGATTCCCCCATGTGGAGCAGATGTGCTTTGCCAAGAGAAAACTGGAGAGGAGGGAAGGAGTAGGAAGGGGGCACAAACGCCAGCCATGCCCCACTGCCCAGTTTTGGGGTTTATCCCCCTCTCTTTGGAGCCAGCACCATCCCAGACCTCGCTCTGCTCAGGCACCCCAAGGGTTGGGGTCTGAATCCTGCTCTGGTGCCTGGGAATGTCCTGGGTCAGCAGCGCACCCAGTGTCCCAGGCGGGATGGGGCGCTCGGGTTGGGGTGCTCGGGACAGGGTGCTCATGATGGGGTGCTCAGGAAGCCTCATCTGACACCGGGTCCTGCTCTCAAGTCCAGCAGGAGCACAGGGACCGAACCCTGTTTCTCCAGTCTAGACTTCCCGAGGCTCCCCGACTGCCCTGTCCTGCTTGGCTCAGGCAGAGGGAAGGGATTTGGGGACCGGCTCCACACCCCGCTGGGACCCTGTGCTGGGGTGGCAGTTCAGGCTGGACTGGAAGAGCAGGGACGTGCGGGACGGGCTTCTCCTCCCCACGAAACACGAGTCGGGGCTAACCCCTTGTTTTTGGGGTTCTGCTCGGCGAAGGGACAAACTGTCCCGACGGATCTGCTGGTGGGAGGGGAGCGGGTTGTCACCGCTGTCCCTGCAGCGTCTGACTCCCCCGCAGCCCGGCCCGGGTGCCCTCCCTGCCTGCGGGCCGGTGCCGGCGCCCTTGTGCCGCCCTTGGCGCGGCGCTCCCAGCGCTCGGCCTTCCTCCTCCTCCTCCTCCTCCTCCTCCTCCTCCTCCTCCTCCTCCCTTGGGCGATGAAGCAATCGGGGACACTCGGCAAAGGGCTGACGGAGCGCGTCACCCGCTCCCAGAGGGACATCCTGTTTGGGTGACAACCACGGCCGCCCCCACGCCGTCCCCGCGGGGCCGAGCGCGTCCAGCGCCGCCTCGCCCAGCCCCGGCAGCTCCCGACGCCCGCCGTGATGCACCCAGTGACGGGCTCCCTGCGCCGCCCGTGGCCCCAGGGGGGCTTCCTGTGGCACCCGTGCCCCCACGACACCCATCCCACGGGCGCTTCCCGCAGAGCATCCTGTGTCCACGCTCTCCGTGACGCCCACATCCCGGGTCCCCACGGCACCCGTATGCCCAGGGGTTTCCTGCCACTCACCGTGTGGGGCCCCCACGGTGTCCATGTCCTGGGCGCCTTTCCGTGGCACACAGTGTGTCCAAGCTTCCCACGACACCCTTACTCCTGTGGTGAATGATGTCCCTGGGGTCCCCATGACACCCACGTCCCTTACTCCTTCTCCTGCCTCTGAGATCCCCGTGACACCCAGGTCCTTCCTCCTTTCCCGTGTCGCTGAGGTCCCCATAACACCCATATTCCAGGTGCTTTCCTGTGTCTCTGGGATCTCTGTGACGCCCAGGTCGCTTATCCCTTCCCTCATGCCCGAGCTCCCCAGGCCATCCCGTCCCCTCTTCGCTCTTCCCACCCATTCCACACCCGCAGTTCCGCGCCGGGGCTCTGACCCCTATCCCTCCCTCCCTCAGGTGAAGATCTGGTTCCAGAACCGCCGCTCCAAGTTCAAGAAACTGTACAAGAACGGCGAGGTGCCGCTGGAGCACAGCCCGAACAACAGCGACTCCATGGCCTGCAACTCGCCCCCCTCCCCGGCCGTCTGGGACAGTAACTCGCACGGCAGCGCGACGGGCCGGACCCCGCTCCCGCAGCCGCTTCCCTACAGCTCCTCTCCCGGATTTCTGGAGGAGCACAACCCCTGGTACCACCCGCAGCCCCTCAGCGGACCCCACGGACCCCACCAGGCACAGCCGGCCACCACGATGCATCACACCTCCCCCGGGCCCCCGAACACCGGCGCCGTCTATTAACAGGGAGAACAAGGGCTGAGAGACAGTGGCAAAACTCCTTTGCCTCCTTCCCCCCGCCCCCTTTTTGCTTTTTCTTCTTTTTTTTTAAAAAAAAAAAAAAAGGAAAGGACGCCCGTGTACACACACCCCTAGACACACTTACCTCCCCTCTCCCCGCTCATCTCAGGAACCAGAGGACTGCAAAGGGTTCAAATCCTCCGCTCCCAGTGTGGGAAAGGTGGAGAATTCTTCTTCTACATCTTGGTTTTTTTCATTTTTCCATCACCCTCCCCTCTAATAAAACCGGTGCCCCCAAGGGCCTCATCCCACAGCTGGAGCTTTGCCTTTTGGGGTCACCCCACTGAGTGACCCCCGGACAGGAGTGGGCACCCAGGAGGGGCACCCGGAGCACCCACATTCCATGGGGATGGAGGACACGGTGTCCCAGGTGGTCGCCGACGCTGGAAAAGCGGGATGTGCTTTGCCCTGGCTCCAAAATCCAAGGAGTGGGAGTGATTTGGGGGGGGGGTGACGGACACCCCATGGGAGCAAACCCAGGACTCTCAGCTCGGCAGCTCCGTGGGAATCCCCCGGGACGATGCTCAGACAATAAGGTGGTTATTTAAAATAAAATAAAAAGTGGGTGGGGGGATTATTTTAATATTTAAACAGTTCCAGAACGGTTTAAGTTATTTTTGAAAGAGGAAAGTCGTGTTAATCTCCGTTTTCTGGCAGTGCCTCTGGGTGTGGGTTAAGGAATGGTGACAAAAATGCGTATTTTTTAACTAAATCGACAACATATTTTAAAGGAGGAAAAAATCAAACTCTTTCCTATTTTTTAAGAGAATAATGCTATTTTTTTAAGCTGAAAGTGCCATTTTAAGGAGTGTTCATACGTGTTGTACAGTCCCGGGGACCTTATTTATGTTGCCTTATATAAATAGGGGTGTTTGGGGGGAAAAAAAGCGAGTGTACATAAGGTTTGTTTGTATAAAGTTGTTCCAAACAAAACTGCTTTTGGTATGGTTTTTTGTCCTTTTACTTTTATCTTTTTTAAGGAAAATGGGGTCCCCCTGGATGTCCTTTGCTGCTTTCTGAGGGAACCAAAGCTGAGCTAGAAGTGTTAATTAATAAAAGTGTTTTGAACTTGAATTCCCAAACACCAGGGTTTTTTCCCAGTTTTTTTGGGAGCAGGTTTCTTTTTTTCCCCCACCTTGGGAAGTGCACATTTAAATCCTATTTTTTGTCCCCTGTTTTTGGGGGGCAACTGGAAGGGGGGTCAGGGTGTGGGATGGTACTTACTGATGAGCAGAGATGGCCTTGGCTCATCCCAAATCCCACTTTGCCCTGCTGAGAGGGAGTTTGTGGAGGAAGGATTTTATTCCTGGGTTTCGAAGTATTCCCTGAGCTGTCACGGAGAGCTGGTGCTTCCCTCCCGCTCCTCTTACTGGGACCAGTATGTTCCCAGCCCTGCAGACTGGGAGGGTGGCTGGGCTGCCCCCGGGTCACCTTTGGGGACATCCCATGAGCCACGTGGGGGACAGGACCCCCTAAAAATCCCGATCCCATGGGACGAATGCGCTGCCCCTGTGGAGATGGTGCCTTCCCCAGTCAAGGGTTGGGGGGCTCGAGTGACCCCAAGACCCCCCAGATATGGGTGTCCAACTGTTCCCACTGTCACCTGTGCCGTGTCATGGGCTGGGGGTGATGCCCCATCACCCATCCCAGTGCTGGGAACTGGTGACCTGGACCCTACAGCACATCCCCCCTGGCTGTGGGGACACCTCAGTCCCCCCCCAGTCCTCTGTGGGGTCATCCAGGGACCCCCCCAGCATCCAACTTTCAGCATCCCCCTTCCCATTCCCAACCTCCCTCCTTGCACCCTTGGGGGAATTCCCAAATCCCCCTCATGAGCTGCATCCACTTCTCTATTCCCATCCCATGCTCCAGGATGGAAGAGGAGGAATCCAAGTGTCACAGTTTGGAGTGAGAAGCTCCATGGCACCATTTTTAATTTTTTTTTAAATATATTCCTAACTTTTTAAATGTTTTTAATTATTTTTTTTTAATTTAGAGGTGAAGGGAAAAAAATTAAAAAGGCAGATGATTACGTATCCATGGATTATATAATTGTGCCTTGTTGCCCATGGACAGGCTCTAATCCTGCTCCCTTTCCAGCACTGCCTGGGAATTGGGGTCCCCTGGCAGCCCTGACACCACAGGGATGGGCACTGGGAAGTCACAGAACTCCTGTAGTCCCCAAATCCCTCCTGTCCCATCCTCAGAGCCTTTTCCAGAGGGTCCCTGGGGCTGGGGGTGCCCAGGGAGTGTAGGACCCCTTGGCACCTACCTGGGCATGGTCCCCTTGGGCTGCCTGTCCCTCTTCCCTCCCCTCTCCCGGGGGGTCCCCACCAGCATCACCTCCAGCTCTTCCAGACCAGAGGAGGTCAAGACCCCCAAAGTTCTCCAGAAGGGGCTGCGGGATCCAGACATCCCTCCCCGGGGCCAAGCTGGGTGTCCTGGCACATTCCCAAGACCAGGATGGGCTCTGGGAGCCAGAGGCAAGATTCCCAGAGGGATGGGGTATCACCCCATCACCCCACTCCTCCCAGTATCCCTCTCCTGCCCTGGCACAGGGACAGAATGGCTGCCCCTCGTTATCCCAGTTATCCCGGTTATCCCTGGATGGGACGGAGCACAGCCCCAGGATGGCGATGCTGTGACACAGGGGACACCCACCCCCTCCAAGAGGATTTTTCCCGTGGCCACGGGCAGGGTGGGAGCTCAGCTGTGCTTGGCAGCCCCAGTGGGCCCGAGCTGGGGGGTGGCAGTGCCCGTGTGCCTCCGGCATCGCCCACGAGCCCCGGCACGGCCCTCCCAGCGCGGCACGCGGGTCCTGCCCGGTTACAACACATCCCTTCCAGCCTCTTGCATCACCCCAGTGCCAGCACAGGGAGCGGGGGCAGCCGCCCACCCACGGCCCGGCCTGGCATCCACTGTGGCTCTGTGCCCATCCCGGCTCTTGGCTAACCCGGAGCGACGCCGGAGTCACGGCATCGCTGCCAGCCGGGGCTCCAGCGCTGCTGTTGGCCCCTGGAAAACAGGACAGGAGCCACTCCTGGGGGGCCTTGGAGTGTCTCTTCTCCCTGGGTGTCCCCCTCTGTGTCCCATCACCCTGCCCGGGCTGGGGCTGGGGAGGTGACACCAAATGCCCCCATGGCTCAGACCTGATTTCCAGGCTGGAATGTCTTGGCCTCTCCAGGGACACTTTCAGCTGGTGGAGAAGGATGACAACCATGGTCAGCGATGCCAGGCTGGCTGTGGTGCCCCTCCCCTGGGTGCAGAGGGAAGCTGGATCCCCATCCAGATGGGAAAAGGCAGAACAGCCCCCAAACCCCTTCCTGAGGGCACAGACCCCCATCCATGTCCCCATCCCAGCAGGACCTGGAGTGCCAGCAGGGACCTGGTTCCCATGTGTGCCCAAGGGATTTCCCTACATCCAGGGGTGTCCTAACCTGGCTCTTCCCCCCTCTCCAGGGCAGTGGGGGATGAGCTGTGGCTCTTCCATGGGTCTGGGTGATTGCTGGGATCCCCCCGGGGGTCCAGCTGCCAGCCGGGCCTTGGAGCCGAGGCTGATGCCTCCTTGTCTTCCTCCTTCCCTCCTACTGCAAGACAGGACCTGTGAGCGGCTCTGGCTGCAGGTCCTTGGCAGCACATCCGTCGGGAACGCCGAGCAGGCGCCACGGCCTCTGCCTCCTGCTTCCCCCATCCCGAGGGATCCTTCACTCCCAGCACCGCTGGCTCTGCAAGTCACCCCAAATCTGCAGGGCTGGGATGTGCCCAGAACGCGGCTCCTCCTGGGCAGCATCCCAAGTCTCCCTATCCAAACAGGAGCACCGGCCCCTTCCCATGGTTGTAATTCCCAAAGGAAAGCCACCCCTTCCAGCCCTAAGCCCCTGTCTGGGGTAAATCCCACCCAAGGAGTTGGGTTATCCCAGTTTCTGGATGGGAAATTCTCCTGTTTTCCGGTGTTGCTGCAAAACGGATCCATCTCCTTCCCTAAAGTCCTGGGGGGGGGGGGTGTGTGGGTTCCATCACATCCCACTCCCCAGTGGGAAAATTCCACTGGGAACATCATCCACCACACACTTGGCCCTGGATCACAGTCGGTCCCAGCAGCGGTGCTGGGGACGTGTCACCCACGGGCCATGGTTGGGGACAACCATCCTGTGGGATCACTGCCAGCACCCAAAACCTCTGCTTTGGGTTGAGGGATCCAGCCTGGCAGGGTGGCAGGGAATCATGTCCAGCCCTGTGGATGCCAGCAGGGAATCATGCCCAGCCCTGTGGATGCCAGCAGGGACCTGGGGGTCCCCAGTGCCACCAGCCCCAGACATGCCATCCCCAGTTATTGATCCCGACTCCTCGGGTGGGAGCCAAGTGCTGGGAATGACTCCGGCCCCACGGGATGCTGAAGGTGCAAAACAAGCAGAGCTCCCAAAGTGTCGTTCCCATGGTGGGAAAGGATCCCTGGAGCAGGGGAATTACAGGGTGGGAATATCTGGAGTGAGGGTCATGGTATGTTTGTGCTCAGTGGGGAATCAGCAGGGGAAGTCCCAGTGGGGGTCCCATCCCCACCGTAGGTGACAGACACTGAACAGGATTGGGAAAAGCGGGAAATGATGGCATGGGAAAAGTAGAAAATCACAAGAACTTATTTTCCAGCCGGTTTCTGGCCTCTGGAAGCACAAAGAGAGGAGGGGAGAGGTTACCCAGTCCCAAACCTGCAGCGGGAAATTACCCCCTGCTCCCAAAACCCTCACTCCCAGGGCCAGGCATCCACGGGACTGCAGGGAACACAGTGCAGGAACCCCTGGCCTGTGTCCCCCCACCCTCCTGCTCCCATCCCTATTAAAGGAGACATCTCAAACAGCTCCAAATTGCCAAAATTACCTGGAGGAAGGAGCAAGAAGCCCCTCACGGGCGCCCGGCCCCACAATTATGGTAATTGCGGCTCCATTCAGGGGAGTACAAACAGCAGCAGGTCCTGCACAGATGGGTGGGGTGAGGGGGACACAGCCCCAGCCCCCTGCTCCAGCACCCCCAGCCCCTCTGGGGTGTTTTTCCAGGAGCTTTGGAAGTGGCCCCCGCCCAAGGAGCAGGATGGAAGCGTCTCCCCCAAACCAGGAATGCTCCCAAAGCAGCGGCGGGTGAGGAGGAGCAGAACCAACCAGAGTTCAGTCTGTTTATAAAGGGGGAGCACTTACAATAACAAACAGTGTTTATAAATAAAGCCAGGCTGGGGGGATCCAGAGACTCCCCAGCCCCTCTTGGGGTTGCTCTGCCCCCTGTCCATGAATGGGGGGATCCAGGGCTGCAGCTGGAGGCTGAGTCCTGTCCCGTTGGGATGGGCACACCAGGGCCCTGTGTCACTTTGGACCGTGACAGAGCAGGTGGTCTACAGGTTCCTGCAGACCGTGGTCGCCTTCCTCCTCCTCTTCCTCCTTCTCCACTCGCTGGGATCTCCCGGGGCTCCTCTGGGCTTCCCAGTCCTTCAGGGGCCAGCAGCAGAGCATCCCCCTCACTGTCCCTCCTAGACCCAGTGGGTGCTGGAGCAGCGGCACCGTCACATCATGGGGGTCCGGGGGATGGTGTCCTGCGGGTGTGGCTGGTACCAGGCTCCAAAGCTGTTGACGTAGCTGCTGGGGGCCAGGGAGGGGCCTTTTCCTGGCACGGGGATGTCCCAGAGTGGGGGGATGTTGGGGGAGCAGGGGGAGAGGGAGGGGGTGGTGTGGAGGTGCTCCCCATCGGATGCGCTCGAGCCTTGCTTCATGATCTTCTTGTACTTGGAGCGTTTGTTCTGGAACCAGATCTTCACCTGGGGGAGGGGAGACAGAGGTGTGAGTGGGGAGGATGTGGCCATCACCCCCCTCTAACCCCCAGCACCAACAACGACTGTCCCTCTGCGGGGTCCCCGTGTGTATCGTCTCCGTGAGATACGCCGGGCTCGGAGCTCAGCTCTACGAGCCACCAGAGACTCCACTCAGGACAGCTGCTGGAGACCGTGGGAAGAGGCACAGGGAGCCCAGACAGATGGAGAGCGAGGCAGGAATCCCCATGTCCTCCCCTCTGTGTCTTAGGCTATGGCGCCCACCAGCCCAGCCGGGTGCCGGGTGCTGGGGCTGGGCTGGGCTGCACCCGCCGCGCTGGGGTGGTGGCCCCGCTCATTCCTCCCCGCGGTCCCCCCCGCACTGCCGGCAGGTTCCCACTTGTCTCCTCTTCCCCGGCTTTATGAGCTCGCTTCGCCCCTGGCTCCGGGCTGCACCGCTGCCGCCTGCCTGTCTCTCCCCATCGCCTTCAAAAACCCACTCGCCCCGTCCCACGGCCCGGGGCCGCCCAGCGCCGGGCACGGCCGGGCCAGCAGCCAGGCTCCGGGGCTGGGAAAGTCCCGGTGCCGCTGGGAGGTGCGAGCAGGGGCGCCCCAAACCCGAGCCCTGCGGGCCCACCGGCGCCAGCTCCCCCGCCGCGGCACGGCCCGGCTCGGCACGGCTCCAGCTGCGCCCCGGCGGCAGGACGCAGCCTGGATGCGGAGTCACTCCGGAGCATGTGGCACATCCCGATGGCTGCGACCACCCCCGGTGTCCCTGGGTGTCCTGTCGCCCCTCGCCAGTGCCATACCTGGGTCTGGGTGAGCCCCAGCTGCGCTGCCAGCTCGGCGCGCTCTGGCAGCGCCAGGTACTGGGTCTGCTGGAAGCGCTGGTTGAGCGCCTGGAGCTGGAGGCTGGAGTAAATGGTCCGCGGCTTCCGCATCTTTTTCCCCTTCCCGCTGATGCGCAGCTCCCCGTTGGGCACAGCCAGGGGTTTCTCGTGCTCTTGGGACAGGAGACAGAGTTAAGCCAACGTGCTGGTTAAAAAAACACCCAAATCCCCCAAACCGACCCCCCAGAAACCACCACTGTTTGGGGCATGAGCAAGGGGGGACCTGCTTTGGCTTCGCTGCTTGTTCAAGCCTCAGGGAAAACCAAAGGGACAGAGGAGGAGGAAGGGAGGAACAGGATTATTCATCCAGTATCACTATTCAAGTCCAAAAGCACGTGGGACACAGGCCCCCCTGCCCTGCACCCAGTCGGGGGGGGAAGGCAGGGCCCCCCAGGGGGATGGAGGGGCCAACAGGAGGGACTCCCCTTCCCCAGGGGCCCTCGCTGTGGTCACACTGGTGGTCCCTGACTCAGCAGCACACGGAGGGTGGGGGTGAGCTCCGGGCACAGTGTGGAGCAGGTCTGTGCACCCAGGTACCACAGCCACAGCTCCCCGGAGCTGATGGGGGCCAACAGGGCCTGGGGGGCTCAGCCAGGCTCGGGACCCCTCCATGGGGCAGCCCGGAGGCTGCTCCTCTTTGGGGTGGCTCAGTTCGCAGGTTCCTGCATCAACTTTTGAGGAAAACAGCTGGGGAACAGGGATGAAACAGAGCAGACACCTGAGATGAGGGTGTGGTTGTGATGGGGAGAGGGGAGAACCTGCCCGGTCTGGGGGGGGCACAGGCTGCAGGGTGAGGGCAAGTGGGGGTCTTGGGGTGCAGGTTATGGGCAGTCAGGGGTCTCTGGTCGGAGGGTACGAGCAGTGGAGGGCTGATGTTCCCCGTGCTCAGGATTCCTTGAAGCCACAGGTCTCCTCCGGGTCAAGGCCCTCTTAGGAGAGAAAGGACATCACCCCCCGGGCCCCGCGGACCCCCCCCCGCCGTGCCCAGCCCCGCATCGCCGCTGTCGCGACAGGGCGGCGCAGCCTCGGAGCGCTTCCGACGGCTCCGTCCCGGCGCAGCCCCGTCTCTCCCCGCCGGGTGGGTGCCCGGGGTGCGGGGTTCGCAGTGCCGAGCCCCCCGCGCCCCCCTTACCTGTGTCCTGCAGCCTGGCGCCGGGGGCCGGGGGGTGCGGGGTGCCGGGGGGCGGGTAGGGCAGGTAGGGACCCCCGTGGGGCGGCGGGGGGGCCCCCCCGGGGTACGGATAATGCCCGGGCCGGCCGTAGGAGGCGAAGGGCGGCGGATCATGCTGGGGGTGCCCGGGTGGGGGGAGGCCGTGCAGAGGGTAGTGCTGGGGGGGACCGAGCTCCAGGAAAGCGGTTTTGGAGGGGTCGGACCCCAGCAGGCTCTCGGCCACGGAGCTCATGGTCATGGTGCGGGCCGGGCCGGGCCGGGCCGAGCAGCCCTCGTAGCCCCCGCAGCCCCCCAACGGGCTCCCGCAGCCCCCCGACGGGCTCCGCGCTGCCGCGGCCCCGCGCCCGGGGATGCCCTGGACGCCCCGCCCCACCCCGCCCCCCGCGTGACGTCCCGCCCCGGGGCACCCCCTTCACCCCGTGCCCACCCCCCCCGGGCGGTGCAGCCCCCCCGTGTGTGAGACCCCTCGGAGGTTCCCCACCACCACCTGTGCCAGTACGACCCCTCCCCGGGGCGGGTGGGGCACCCTGACACCCCCCCAGCACTCTGGCGGAGCGTCCACGGGCGTGGGGGGCTGACCCACGTGCAGCGCGATCTGTGTTTGGGTGGGTAACCCCTTCTCAAGGACCCCCCAAACCTCGGGGGCGAAGGGGGACAATGGTGAGCCCCTGTACACACACGACCCCAGGGGGGTCGTCTCCCCGAGGGGTCGCGGGGCAGCCCTGGGGACACACCTCGCACACGGGGCAGCTGAGGCTGCTCAGCATATCCACGGGGGACAGACGGACACGGGAATGCCGGACACGCGGGCGCTCAGGGAGGCTGCGGGGGGGCACGCAGGGTGCCGGACGGGGTGGGACCCCCCGACAGACGAGAGGCCCCTTCCCGGCGTCGGCAGGGCCCGGTCCCCGCGGGGCCCCCCTCCCGTGGCGGGTGACAACCTGCCTGGCCGCTCCCTCCCTGACCCCCGTGGGGGGCTCTCAGCCCCACCCCGGCTGCCACCCAGGGCACAACGAGGGGCAAAATCCCCCGGTTCGGGCTGGGGGCTGCTGTCACCACCTTTGGGGGCAGCGGGGGCTGGGGGTAGAATTCGCACTGGGTGGGGTCCGTGAGCTGCACCGCGGGGTCTGGGGACACTGCGGTGACACCGCGGGGAAGGGAACGGGGTGCCTGTGCCGAGCCGGGACGTGGTCACAGGGTCTGTCCCCGCTGCCACCCCGGCCGCGGGGTTTGCCCGGGAGGAGCAGCCCCGAGGGAGCAGTGACAGCAGGCCAGGGGTGCTGGCAGGGAGGGTCCCCCGTCCCCACCCTCCCATTAGACCATCTTCAAAACATGTTTCCATCTGGCCATCGGGGCTGAGTCACCCCGAGCTGGGGCCAGCAGCTCTGATATAAATAGCTGAGCTCCTGAGTAACCCTGGGATACGCGGGGACCATGTCCTGCCCCGAGCTCCCAGTGCGACCGTTCCCCTCGCCCATTGTAGCTGGTGGTTTCTCTCCCCATCCCCACCTCCCCAAACATCCCCTCATGGCACCATAAGGATCATTTCCAGCACAGCCAGACACCCTTTAGTGCTGGAGTCCCCATGTCCCTGCGATGCTCCTCACGGATGACACGGACTCAAAATCCAACACGAGCCTTAAATTTGGGCACAGGGAGAAGCCATCCTGCCATCTCTGTGGGGCCCACCAAACTCCAGGGACCGACATGGAAAATCCCCCGACCCCACCCAGGCAAATGTGGGGGCGAAGCACAAGGAGAAATCCAGATGTTTCCAGCCCTGCCCGGGCCGGCTGAGGCATCCCCGGGGAGCCCGGCCTGGCCGGCACCGAGGGCGAGTACCAAAGGAAACCTCCACTGATCTGCTTTTATCCCGCTCCTCACTTTCCCTGTCCAGGTGACTCAGCTCCCACCGGCTCCAGGGACGGGTGCTGGCTTGCCGGGATGAGCTCCTGGCAGCTCCACTCCCTCTGGGGCTCCTCACCCCCGGAGTTGAGGGTGGGAGGGGGATGCTGGAACTGGGAACTGTGTCCCCCTCCACCACAGAGGCTGCCAGCGGGGCAGGGAGGCTCCCAGGGCTGGATCCAGGGGGATCCAGACCCCCCTTCCCAGCTCCCTGTGCTGGCTGCTGCGAGGTGGATGCGATAAATAACCATAATTAAATATAAGTGCCCCA
>JAWWMA010000088.1:610802-631174 GCA_035041425.1 Mionectes olivaceus | reverse complement strand
CCCCCCTTCCCAGCTCCCTGTGCTGGCTGCTGCGAGGTGGATGCGATAAATAACCATAATTAAATATAAGTGCCCCAGAATGTCTGTCCCAAAGCAGAGGGGCCCTGTGCTGGCTGCTGGTGGAAGGATGGTGTCCCCCTGGGGGTTTTGGGGCCCTTTGGCAGAAGCAGGGGAACCCTCAGGGTCGAGCCCCCTCCTGGGGTAAAGGGTCACAGCTCTGTTTTATTTGGGATGACAAGGAGGGACCCCCACCCACCCCATCCCACCATGCCTGGGGGCTGGAGGGAGGCAGGGTCCCCCCAGCTGGAGTTCTCCAAGCTGGACACATGGCATGGGATGGCCCAGGGCGAGCATCGAGACAGTGGTGACACCATCCTCCTCCTCCTCCTCCTGCTCCTCCTGCTCCTCCTGGTGCCAATCTCAGCCCCATCCTGTGCCGGGGGGACAAACCATCTCCGAGCCCACCTGGGGCACAGGGACAGCACTACCTGCTCCACATTCCCTTGGGAACGTGGAACCAGGCTTCAGGATGTACAAAACTCCAGGGGCTGTTTTTAGGGTGAGGGAGGTCCCAGCTTGGGGCAGGAGCCGCTGTCCCCCAGGGGTACGGGCACGGGGCACCGTCGGGTCAGGTCCCAAACCCCCTGGCTGTGTCGGCAGGGGCCGGCAGGGACAGGACGGGCTGTTTTAGCAGAGTTTGGGGTTCGAGGGGGGACCCGCTGCCAAAGCAAATACATCGAGTCGACTCGCATTAAATTAAAAAAAATAAATCAAGGCCACGCTCGGAGCCAATTCAAAGTCTCAGGCTCGGGGCTGGAAGGTGCTGGCACATGCCAAGCCCCACGCGGTGGCGGGGAATACGCCGGGACATGCGGGATCCGCGGCGCTGCCGCCCGTCACCTGCCCGCGGACGCTCCCGCCGGTTGCGCGCCGGGATGTGGATTCCCTGGATTCACCTGAGCAAAGCCCAGGCGATGGAGACTCCGGATTTTCTCCCTTCCCGTCTGCCGAGGCTGATGAAAGCAGGAAGGATTAAAGGGGTGCAGGGCAGGGTGTGTGGGGCGGGGAGGTGGAGCGGGGAGGGGGGGGGCAGGAAAGCATGTGCCAGGTAACAAACCTACAAGATGCGCCGAGATAAAGGGAGATCCCAACAGCTGTAATTAGGCGCTGCAGATAGAGCGGCGCGGGGAAAGCCTGAAGCCAAGTACAGGAATTCTGGGTTAATGGCAGCCCAAGGAGAAGTTAATAACAAGCCGAACAAAGTGGGAGCAGACAGCCTGGCGTCTGCCCTCCCACACGCCACCGCTGCCACACTAACGAACAACCGCGCTATCTCCAGCCCGGGAATAATCCCGGGGGAACGCGGGGAGACGGGGTGCCGGCACGAGCTGAGCTCCGCTGCGGCACCCCGGGCACCACCCCCGGCTTTTTCGGCACGTTGGCAGCAGCAAAATCCATCCCGGGGGGAACAGGAAGATGAGAGGAACAATCCTCTGGGAAGGGGCCGAAGATCCGGCAGAGGATAACAGAGATCATAATGGGACACCTCACGCCCCCAGGGGCTGGTCCTCCCCCAGAGGGACACAGGATTTGTGCCCTGGATGGTGTCAGACACCCCCAAAAGCACCCAGGACCTGTTCCCCTCGTGGAATGAGGGACTCGTGACCTGAAGACACCGGGGTGGCCCAGAGGACGCAGCGAGACAGGAGGGGACAGGGACATCACAGCAGGGTCTGGGACAGGGCAGTTTCACAGGGACACAGGGGAAAAGAAAGTTCACGTTCATGTTTTTCTCCCCCTTTTACCTCTGGAGAGCTCCATCAGCTCCAGGAGGGATTTGAAAGGGGTTTGCTGTAAAAAGATGCTCAGAAAACGGCTCATCCTACAGGTCAGAGCCTCAGCGACCAGCCTGGATGGGCTTGGGAGGGTGCCAAGACCAGCTCCCACCCAGGGCTTGGGGGGTTGCCTGATTTCCAGCACCCAAAGGCTCTGTAGTGGGTGTGGGTCAGCCCGGTGCCATCAAAGTCACCATGCAGGGGGTGTAAATCAGCATTTTCCCAATAGCACAGCCGTGTCAGAGCCACTGTGACATCCCGGCACTGTTCCCTGCCCCATCCCCGCTCTGAGCTGAGATGAAACCACGGGGATGTGAACAAAATCCTTAAAACAAGCCATGATCCTCCCCACCCCCCGCCTCGTCCCCCCTCCATAAAACAAATATTTTGGGTTTAGAACTCAAAAATATTTTCCGGGACGTAGATCTGGGTTTGATTTTCACGGGGACTGTCGGCGGGAAATCAAAGGAATCAAAGGACCCTGATGGAAATCAGCAGTGAAGATTGTCCCCTGGATTTCCACCCCTTCAGCCCTTGGTGCCTGCTGAGAGGGATGAATAAGGGAGCAGGGGAGAATTCCCCAATTCCTGTTTGGAAAGGAGCAAAACCGGCGCCAGCTTTGCTACCCCATAAACGCAGAGGTGACCATGTACTCCAGAATCCCAAACTATTCCCGAGGCCAGCCCTGAGAGGGTCTCTCCCCATCCTTTGTGATTTGGTGAGTTCATTAAGTGCCTGGGATTAATTGTGGGAGCAATTTTCTGCTGTCTGAATTCCCCCTGTCACTGTTTCCTCCCCTCGTGCCCTGGTGTGCGAAGCTGGTTTGGGGGATAATTATGCCCCATCTGGAAACCTTTGGGGAAGGTGTGAACCTGCAAGGCAGAAATATGACACATTTAATCAATTATTCCATTCATTAGCCCCAGCCTCAGTGCCTTGCCCTGCTAATTTGACAAGAGAACCAGTTAAAGAGGCTTTTTAACCTTCATTCGCTTCCCCTCTGCTGTCTCTGGGTCACTCAAGCTGTGCCCCAACCAGTAAAAGCATCTTGTCTGCTCATACCCAAAAAAGTCCTCTGGGATGCTCCAAAAAGTATTAAGAAGTGGTTATATTTAATTCTTGTTCAGTTCATGTGGAATTCCATTGCTTGGGCTTTGGTTGGAATGTCACTTGATGCTCTTTCCCTCCTGTCCATTCCCTGCCTCTGCTGCCTTTGCTGGAATGAGGGAAAATCACTTCTTATGGGTGGAGGAGATAAAAAAGATAACTTGAATTTATTGGCTTTTAACTGAACGTTAAATAATCATCGAATCAAGGAATGGTTTGGGTCAGAAGGGACCTTAAGGATCATCCCTTCCATCCACAGGGACACCTTCTGCTATCCCAGGTCAATCCAAGCCCTGTCCAACCCAGCCTTGAACACTTCCAGGGATGGGACATGGGAAATATTAGTCCATATTTATGTTTTTAAGATAACTTGAATTTATTGTGCATTAAATTAACAAAACTGCCACCTTGGATTGAATTCTTTTTTCCAATAACAGTTTGGAGGTGGATTTTCCCCTCAGGGGGAGCCTCACAAGCCCAATTAAGACCTGGCCCAGGTTTTCTACACCTTTCCAGGGGACTCTTCCTTGCATAAATGGTCTTTTCCTTTCCCTCTTCATTTGGGAAGCTGTTATTTCCCTTTAGTGAGGCCCATTAAGGGTTTAACAACACGATGGGAAGGGTGAGATGCTGCCTTTAAACCAAGGAATCCCTGAGCCTGGCAGGGAATTCTGTCCAATAAACCCCATTAATTTGCTCCCACACAATCTCTTGCAGGCAACGGAGAAACTTCATAAACTTTAGGATTAGGACTCAGATGGGAAGCACCTTTTTTACCACCTTATTAGCTGCCAAACCAGGATGGGGAGGGGGGTTAACACGGTGGTTTTGGCACTGCCTCCTCTTGCTTCCGTGAAGGAGTTTCCTATCCCTCATCCTCCTGCATCCCAGGAGGAGATCCATCCATCCCAGATGCTCAGTGCCCCCATAAAGCACATTCCATCACCCACTGGATCCAGGGAGTGCTGCTGGGATGCTCTGGGGGTACCTGGGAGACAAAACCCAAGCGGTGAACTGGAGTGACTGGGAGGAGGACACCCAAACTCCTGGGAAGAAGAACTGAGTTCCTGGGAAGAAGAGCCACTTGGACCCCCACTTTGGAGCACCTGGGACACCCCCCCAGCCCACTCCCATCCTCTCCCAAGCACTGGAAGTGCTGCCTTTGCACCTGTGGGTGGAGGGGTAAATCCTGGAGGAGCCTGTACCCAGCACTGGTGCCCACCTTGTGCCGTGGACAAATCGGGGGTGAGGGTGGGAGGAGGAATTTGCTGGGAGTTTAAAGCTGAGAGGAAGGGCTGGAGCTTCGGCAGCTGCACGTTCCACCCTCGTTCCCGAGCGCCCCGCGGTGCTGGTGACAGAAAAGTGCTTTGGTTCCCAGTGTTTGGGGACTGAGTGATGGGAAACCTGCAGCAAAGAGGCTTCCTGAGCCCAGTTCCCCCTGCACCTTCTCCCTCTGCTGAAAAGAGATGAGAGGTTTAATTCTACCCCTCCCTCCTTGGGTTTAAATTCATAAGAAATTGCTTTTAGCAAAACACAGACTGAGCTTTAGGTGCACTTTGTGGCTCGTGGGTGACCCAAGAGTGACAATGGGGTCCCACTGTGAAAGCCCAGAAGAAAAAGGAGGGAGAAAAAACCCATCCCTGTGACATTTTACTGGTGGAACAGAAACTTTTCAACGAGTACTTGGAGAGAAAAACAAATATTCTGTTGACATTTCTCATCCTTGGCTAAATCCCAAACCTCCCCCAAACCCCCAAACACACGCACAGAGTCCCCCAGTGCTTTAACGAAGAGCAGCATCCCCAAACATCCTTTTCTTTTTGGTGGTTAAGACTCTGGAAACAAAAAAAAATTATTATTTCAGGAATTTTTTCAGAGGGAAATGCAGCAATAAATCAGAAAAGCTTGGACGCCTCTGGAGAAATGGGTGTTTTCCGACCCGTCCCAGTGACTCGCCCCTGTGGGTTTGCTGCTGGAAGGTGCCAGGGAGGGTGGCTGTGTGTGCCCTCGGGGGATTGAGGATGCCCAGCTCATTCCTGCATCCAGGAATGGCGCTGGGGGAGCAGGGAGAAGCTCCCTGGGTTGCATTCCCCCCAGTCTCCGTGTCCCAGCTCTGATGAAAACCGCCCTCTCGGCTCCTTTCTCCCAAGGATTTCCACAGAGGGCAGAGTCAGGTCAAGCCTCAGAGAAAAATACCCCCTGAAAGTCCCCACTTTACCCACAGAGGGGGTGACAGCCCCCCAAATCCAGCCCTGGGTACCCACAGAGCTTTCCAGGGTCTCCTCCTGCCCCCCACAATTCCAAGGTTCCGGGAGACATGGAGAGGCTCAGCCCTGCTGTCCCCAGCCAGGACCTGTGGGTTTGGAGAGATTCTAATCAGTGCCCCCACATTCTCGTTAATTAACAGAGAGAAAATTAGTGGTGAAGGAAATTGTTCCTCTTCTATTGCTGTTTCTGCTTTGCTTGTTTTTTTGGCTTGGTTTTTCATTTGTTCTCGGCGTGTACCATTGTAGGAGGAATTATTGGAGCCTCTGGGGCCGAATTCCCAGGCTTAAACAAAAATTCCCTGTTAGTTTTTGCCTCAGTAAAAGAGTCGGGGTCTTGCCTGGCAGCAGGAGGAGGGCAGAAACCAGCGCTTGCACTCCCCTGATCCCTCAATCCCAGGGGATGCTCAGACTCTCCCCTGTGGAAAGTGGGTTCAGTCCCCGACAAATCCTGGGGAAAAAAGCTTGCAAAAGCCACCCGGGCAGCAGCGGGCGGGATGGGATGAGTGTGGCCACTGGCAGAGGTGGCAGCGTGGCATCTGGAGCCCGGATCCCCTTAGGATAGAGGTGCCCGGTGGCCACCTCGACCCCCATCGCCCCAAATCCCAGAGCCGAGGAGCCTTTCCCTGCGGAGCTGGAGGCAAAGCAGGGACACCCCTGGCCGAGCCAGTCGGGGCAGTGTCCCCTCCCGTGTCCCCTCCCGTGTCCCCTCCCGTGTCCCCTCCCGTGTCCCCGTCCTCAGCACCGTCATTAGTGGTGCTGACAGTCCCCGCAGCACGCGCCGGGTATTTACATCCCGGGAAAGCTGATCCGGGCAGGGAGAGAGGGAGGGAGAGAGGGTGACGGTAAATGTATAATTAAAGTCCCATTAAGAGGCGCCCAGGAGTCTCCCGGGGAGCAGGACAGGCGAGATCGTTGCCTCCCCGATGGCTTTTGGGTGCAAAAGTCCCCCCGGGCACGGCCAGGAGGGCTCAGGGGAGGTGCCCCGGGGGATGTGGCATCAGCAGTGGGTCTGTGGCACCGGGACATCCCTCCCAAGGCCGGGCTGTGGTGTGGGAGGACCATCCCTGCCACATCCCATCCCGCCCTATCTCATCCCATCGCCCTGGGAGCTGCAGGTGTCCATCCCAGACAGCTCACACGGGTGACATTGTCACCAGCCCGACTCCAAACCCCTTGGGATGGGATGGAGCGAGGGGTCAGCAGCTCTGATGAGCGAGCCCAGGACATGCCCTGGGCTTGGCCTGGAGCTGCTGGAGGACACAGGTATTTGAATAGGCAAAAAGAGGGAGTTGCTGTCCCCTCCCCTGCGCTGGAGCTGTCACAGACTCGGGGTTTCACCATCTCCTCCTCCCTGGCTATTCCCTCTCCATCTCTCAGCCCTCTCCATGGGTCGCATCCTCACCCTCACTGGGAGGTCCTTGTCACCCTCTGAGAGCCCTGAGGCCACGTCCCACTGTGCTCCCTGGCACTCCATGCCCAGGATGGAGCCTGGGATGAATCCCAGCCCCGACCCATCCCAGCAATCCACCTGCACCAGGTGATTATTGTTCCTCTCCTCACAGAGGTGACACGTGAACCCCCCCTTTCCACCCTGCCACCTTCACCCAGGCTGTCCCCATTCAAAGGCCAACAACAAAAAGCAGTTTGGGGTCAGGTTTGCTGGTAAATCCCACTGTTTCCTCACCTCCCCCCGAATTCCAGGCTCTCCCTCGCAGGTGCCTTTCCCATTCAGCACCTCCCAGCCCTCCTACCCCCTGCTCTTTACAGCTCTCACATTAGTTGTGGTTCACTGGACACTGAATGGGGCTGGAATTCCTTAATCCACCTGCAACCTGTGGAGGAGCTTTCCCAGCCCCAGTCCCGTAACCCAATCCCAGGAACGGTGTTAACCGCTTGAATCCCACCCTTCCTGGTCCAGGGAAGGGGGAGGCACTGAAGGCACTGCTCCCTTTGAACATCCCCACCCCCGGAGAGATTTGCCAGCTGAGCTTTTGTCTTGCTGCAGGTTTGGAGAATTCCACCTGGTTTCCGTGGGGCTTTCCAGTGGGTCCCACTTCACCCAGAACGTGCCTGTGGGTTTGAGTCCAGCTGCCTCCTCCCCCTGCCCAGTAAAAGTGACTGAGGAAGGGTTTGGAAGTATTTTGTTTGGGGCCTTTGGCAGGAAAGTGTTGATTCATCAGAAATGGTGATTTTTTTCGCCAGGGATGTGTCGGCTCACTCTGAGCCCGGCAGAACTTCTCAAAATATTGCAGAGGTGTCTGGGTGGGACAGGGATTCCCAGATGGATTTGCCCCAGCTTTGACACCTGGAAAGCCTCTCAGAGCCACAGTCAGCCCCAGCTCTTAATGTCAAAAGATTTGCCTTAAAAGATGTATTTTCTGTAAAAATACCTCAGTGTCTTCTGTGAAGAAGATTCCAGCCTTCCCAAGCCCTCCTGTCTCTTCCCTCCTTCAGGAAAACCTGGCTTTTGGCAATGCAGAAGTTTTGGATACTGTCATTAGTGAATTGGAGTGCTCTAAAGAAACCTTTGAGGTGGGAAGTGAGTCTTTCTCCAGCCCACGGGAGGTGAATTGTGAAACCGTTTGAAATTGTGGCGACACAACCAGCAAATTCACCGGTTCAGCCCAGCCATCCTGCCAGAAAATCTTCCTGCTGGGAAATAGGGATGATGTTCCTGATTTCGGAAAGTTTGGGGTGGGGGATCATTGTGATGGGCTGGGGGTGGGTTTGGTTTCAAGGTGGTTTCATGTCACTGGGGGTGGAGGAGGGCTCAGAGCTCAGGAGGAGCAGGGGTGGGAGGTGGCTGTTCAGACAAAAGCCAGCAGGGATGGGACAGGTTTTCCTTTTTCCCTCACTTTTGGAGCGGTTTTTGACATAAGGTGAGTATGGAAAGCACTGGCCCCTCCACGGCAGAGGGATGAGTGGGAAAGCTGAGGGGGGATCCAATGGCATGGGAAGAAGGGATGAAAACATCCGAAGATAACGGAATCACAGAATGTGCTGAGTTGGAAGGGATCCTTCAGGACCATCGAGTCCAACTCCTGGCCCTGCACAGATGTCTGGAAACCACAGCCTTATCCATTTTCCAGCCAAACAGCAGGAAAGCAGGGATTATCTCAGACTGTAGCTCAGACCAACCTTCCAGCTCCTGTGCCCCTTCTGCCTCCACTTTGCAGGGTCTCCTTCCAGGGAGGGAACAGAGCTGCTGGACCCAGGGGGGGCATGGAACTCTTTTTTGGGGCAGGGAACCCCCCAGTGGGTGCCAGGGCATCACCCCAGTGGGTGCCACTCGCCCAGGGATGGATGAATGTGGATGTCTGGGCGTGGCTCCACCTGGCCCCACGTGTGTTTGCCGTGTGTCTGTGCACACCAGCGTGTTCTCCACACGAGTGTGACACCGGCCCCGGTGTCTCTGCGCTCCCCGTCACCTCCACGTCCCCCCACAGCCTATCCCGGATCAGGACATGGATCCCTCTGCCTCCTCCCCCTAACCCTGTTCCTCATGCCTGGCTGAGCTCAGCCCCAGCTGCAGCCATGGGAGGACGAGGCCGGTGCCCACTTTCCATTTGCTCCGACTTTCCGGCCCTGCATCCCCCCCTCCAGCCCCATGAGTAATTTGGGAGCGGCCGCTCCGGGCTGTGCCGGCGGGAGACAAGGGCCACCCAGGCCACCCCTTGGCAGGCAGAGAGCAGCAGGAGGGTGATGAGGAAGGAGGCTCTGGGCTTTCCTGTTCCTCTGGGGTCCCGGAGTGGCAGCCTGGGATTTGGCCAGCTCTGTCTTACTCACACCGGGAGGCTGGAAAGACCTGCGGCCCCGATGGGTGTGGAGACAGCAGGACTTTGTAGGGAGCAGCCCTGCTCCCTCCAGGAGTGGAGCCATGAGGAGTCACCTGGGCTTGAGACCTCCTGGAATCTGCTCCTTCCCCTGGCCCAAACCTCCCCTGTCCCGTGCTGTGGTTGGGGTGTCTCTCCTGGGATCGGTGTCCCTCCCTCAGAGCTCCTCTCAGAGGCTCCAGCCGGGAGCTTTGGAGCTGGAAGGAGGCAGGAGATTTTCCAAACTTGCAGTTTTCAGAGCTCAAAGGGCAGCGGGTGGAGACTAAGGGACAAAAGCCCGGATAAAAAAGGAGGAAAAGTAATACTGAACACCTGGAGGCACCACATGGAGTCTGGAGGGGCTCAGGAGTGAGGGCAGAGCTGTCCCCAAGGCTCCCTCCCCACCCATGATCCATCCTCTCCAGGCTCTGCAGGGAATGACACAGCGCTGCCTCTCGCTCCCTGTCCTCAGGTGTTTATTCCATGACCTGTTGCAGCACTTCAAGCTCCGACTCAGGACTCCCACCACCCTTTCCCGGGATGAGCAGCACATCCCAGTCCTGCTCAGGGTTGTCCTTCCACACCACACCACAGTTTCACTTCCTCCTGCACTGTGTCCCCGATGGGATGGAGGGTTAATTAGGTGGATAATCCCACATCCACCTGCCTTGGAGAAGTGTGGCACATGCTCCTGCACTCTCGTCCGTACTTTGGGGGAAGCAGAGAAGGATCATTCCATGGGGAAACTGAGGCACAGTTGTGGCTTTTCTCTCGCAGGGCAGTGGGATGGATGTTGTGCCCAAAGCACTGCCAGGCTTTTGGCAGCCTTTCCCCTGCCTTTCTAAGGGAGCAGGCCCGGGATAAGTTGGATTTCACACCCGTCCTGCTCCTCTGCTCCAGACTAAAGCCCTTCTTGTAGCAGGGCCGTGCTGATCTAACTCGGCAGCATCGATATGTGGTGGGAGCAGGGAAAGGTTCGGGTGTTCCCTGGCAGGGCAAACGCTGCCACACATTCCAGCACTGCCTGGGTCACTGCCAGCTTGGTTTGGTCATGCCTAAAAACCCTCAGCACCACCAAGGCCAGGGCTCCCACCCCCAGCAAGGACAGCAGCTCATGGGAAGTGGATGAGCAGGGAAGCAGAGGGGCAGCGCCAATCTCTGCTCTCTGTGACCCCGGCTGGAGCTGTGCCAGGACAGGTTTAGGCTGGATTTTGGGAAAGGCTCTTCCCCCAGAGGGTGGGTGGCACTGACCAGGCTCCCCAGGGTTTGGTCATGACCCAGAGGGTGCCAGAGCTCCAGGAGGGTTTGGACAACGCTCTGAGGGACAGGGGGGCATCGCTGGAGTGTCAGTGCATGGAGTGTCAGGGATTGGAGCGGATGATCCTTGGGGGTTCCTCCCAACTCAGGAGATTCCATGACTCTGTGAGAGTGTCAGGTCTCTGCTGGACACCCTGCAGGGATCCAAGTGCCCCCCAGGGTCACACCCAGCTGTGTTTGCAGTTTGGGGATTACCCGAGAAATTCTGCAGCTAAAGAGTCTCCGGGGGTGGCAACACATGTGTTGGTGAGCACAGATGTGCATCTGTGTCCCCTGGTGCTGTCACCTCTCTGCCCGCGGATGTGACACCTCGGAACTGCTGCCACCAGCCCGAAGGTGAAACCACTGACCTGGAATTGAAGTGATTTTAAGACAATTTGCTTCCTTTTCACAAGCTGGCAGGTGGCAGCTAAGAGGTGACCTGGCAGCCCGAGGCCGGGTCAGGGTCCCCGCCGTGCTCCCCCCGCCTCAGCCGGAGCTCCCACTGCCCCGGGAGAGCCCCCGGCCCGTCTCCATCCCCCGGGAATGCGGCCAGGATGCAGGAAACGTTGCCATCTAGTGGCTTCCCCACCCCGGCCGAGGGAAGGAGGCCACTTTTGGGATAATTTGGGAAGAGGGTGGGGTGGTGGAGCAGCAGAGGTGAGCCGGGACACGGCTGACACCCCAGTGGTACCCACGCCCGGGGGGGGCACAGGGAACAGCACGGGTTTGGATCAGCTGAGGATGGGAAGGGGAAGCTTCAGCCTCTCTGCTCAGAGAGCAGATCCCATCCTTGGATGGTCCAGCAGCTTGGGCTGTGAAATCATGGAAGGGTTTCGGCTGGAAGGGACCTTAAAGCCCATCCAGTCCCACCCCCTGCCATGGGCAGGGACACCTTCCACCTTTCAGGCTGCTCCAAGTCTTGGACACTTCCAGGGATCCAGGGGCAGCCACAGCTTCTCTGGGAAGTCCATTCCAGCCCCTCACCATCCTCACAAGGAAGAATTTCTTCCCAGTATCCAATCAGTGCCTGTACAGCCCAACCCAGGGCTCAGGGGGACCAGTGGCAGCTCCTCCAAGCTGTGACAAGGCCTGGAAGCAGCTGAGACCCCCGAATTATCCAGGCAGGGGAACGGGGAGCCCTGAGATCAGAAAGGATCTTGCCTCCAGCCCGAGGGCAGAAGGTGGAGGCTTGGCTTAAACCTGGCAACACCTGAGCTCCTGGAGCTGTCAGGGCTTGGTCAGGAGTGACATCCAGCCGGCTGTGGATGGTACCTGACGAGCAGGATTCCTGCCAAAGCATCTTTCTTGACAGAGCTGAAGATCAAAGGCGGATGGGGCCGAGTACATGGGAGCTCCACTCCACGTGGGCTGTGCCTAAACCCAGCTCAGTGGCCCCTTTCCCTGTTTGTGGGGTGGTAGAGTGGCAGGAGCAGAGGGACAGGATCCTGGAATGTTGTGGGGACTCTTTCCTGCTCCCCATCCCCTCTCCCACTGCTCATGTCCCCTCACCTCCCTGTGCCACCTCCCTCCCAAACCATCAGAGGGGAGAACAGGCCTTGCTCAATGCACAGAAAGGAAAATCCCCACTCCAAATCCCCCACTTGGGAGGAACAGGGTCTTCCCCAGCCAGCCCCATCCCCCTGGCTCTGCAGACAATGTTGTGTGGGACTGTTTTCCAGAGAACAGGAATCTCTCATGTTCGTTCTGCATTTGCTGGGCTGTGCCCTCACACAAGCAAACCTTAGCCCTCCTACCATGGGACAACAAAACCCTGCAGGGGCTGCACAAACGTGGGGGTTTTCCAGCCCCAGAGGGAATTGTGTTGTTCCAGGTCGGCACCAAGACCCGTTTCCCTCTAAGGAACCTGTTTGGTGGTTCCTTGTCCTGTCCAGCAGAGTAAATCCAACATTAGCACCAAAAAAATCTCATAAAGGAGGAGAACTATTCCAGGATGACTTGGGATCCCTACAGTTCCTAACCCTAAAGGAAGTGGTTTGGGGATTACCTGGCCTGGAATAAGCTCCTGCCTGTCCCTTCCTCCCCTGTGCTACCATTCACACACTCCCTGGGAGGCTTTTATCTGTGCTCAACCCCTTTATCTTTTTACAACTTCCCATTTGAAATTCCTCGCTGTTCTCACTATCCCAACGCCTCTCCAAAAGCTTTGCTGTTCCTGCTAAGCCACTTGCAGCACCGGTGCCTGGTGGTGGTGAGTTCTGCACCACTTCCATGGTATTCCAGGCTCATGGAGGTGCTGAGACTGACCCTCCCTCTCACTTCCCTGGAGCCAGCGTGGTGGCTGTGCCAGCAGAAGCATTTCCAGCTGCCCCTCTATCTCCTCCCTGCATCTCTCACACCACAGCCTGTGCATTCCTCACCACGTAGTCACCCTGTTTGGCTGGTGCCTGATCCATCTTGGTTTCTCTCCTGCTCTGGAAAACACACCCACAGGAAGGCCAACACCTCCTCCGTCCCCATCGTGCCCCTCTTGCCCATGGCACACGCTGGGAGAGGCACCACTCCATGCCTGCCTGGATTGTGGAAGAGGATGCAAAGGCAGGGTGTTCACCCCTGCCTGCCCAGGATCTTTATCTCCTCAAGGGAAAGAGGAAGTGCAGAAGATTTAAATTGGGAGCTGGGAATCAGCTCGGGAACGAGATCTTCCTGCACAGCCTTCCAGTGTCACCTCCCAGAACCCTCCCTACCTGCATCCTGCCTCTCCTGGAGGTACCAGGATCCTCCTGGGGACACTCCTGGCAGCTCAGACTGTGCTGGTCCAAAGCCACATCCTTGTAAGAGATTATGGAATCATGGAATTATAAAACCATGGAATGATTTGGGTCGGAAGAGACCTCAAAGCCCATCCAGTCCCACCCCCTGCCATGGGCAGGGACACCTTCCACTAGCCCAGGTTGCTCCAAGCCCTGTCCAACCTGGCCTTGAGCACTTGTCCCTGTGGTTCTGGAAGCTCCCTGCCATGGCAGGAATGTGGGAACTGATCAACTCTGCCCCATCCATTCCAGCTGCTCCCAGCAGCTCCTCCAGCTGGCATCGGGCACCAGGAGGGCCCTGGTGTCCGTGTGTAGGCTGGGATGGATCCACAGGGATTGTGCTGCAATCCCAGCCCTGCTCCCTGCTGTTTACCTCCCCTCCCAGTTTTTTTTGCAAGCTCCTTGGGCAGCAGCTGTTTCCCAACACGGAGCTCTGTGCTCTGCTGGGGCCTCACTGCAGCTCCGGGCTCGAGCCTTGGGCAGAGAGGATGCCCAGGATCCTCAAACTCCAGGCTGCAATCCCACCCAAGGCAGAACTGTAGAATCGACGAACGATTTGGGTTGGAAGGGACCTTAAAGACCTTCCAGTCCCACCCCCTTGCCATGGGCAGGGACACCTTCCACTCTCCCAGGTTGCTCCAACCTGGCCTTGGACACTTCCAGGGATCCAGGGGCAGCCACAGCTTCTCTGGGAATTCCATTCCAGTCCCTCACTGCCCTCACAGGGAGGGATTTTTTCCTGCTGGGATTTTCCTAATTACAAGGTTTACCAGTGCTGTTCAGACAACTGTGGAAGCCATGGATGGTCCACCTGAACTGCCTGGCACGTCCTGTAGAGACCCATGTGGGTTGTATCCCCTTGATGCCCTCAGGAGGGTCTGATTTGTGCCCAGGTTTGCAGAGCTTTGGTGTTTGATGGTGGATCCTTGTTTGATGAGACCTGAAATGCTCTGAGTGCCCAAATCTCTCCATGCCCACCTCCTCCATCCAAATGGAATCACAGTTTCCTCAGTCCTCTCCTTGATTGCACTCGACTGATTTAGTTCCAGGAGGTTTTGCTGATGGGAATCCTGTTTGTTTGAGCTTCCAGCTGTGGGATCCTCCTGGGACATTTACAGATATGGAATTTTGATCATCAGAACCTGCAAATACCATTTCATAGTAGGATCAGAAAATCCCCGACTGATTTGGGTTGGAGGGACCTTAAAGCTCACTCAGTCCCACACCCTGCCCTGGGCAGGGACACCTTCCACTATCCCAGCTTGCTCCAACCTGGCCTTGGACACTTCCAGGGTTGGAACTGTTCTTTATTTCCCAGTCCAGAATCAATGGCAATCCAGCAGCATTTCATTACCAGAATCCATACATTCACCACCTAAAGCATCAGGGCTCTTGTTTTCTTCTTGGCTTCAGGAAACTCCAAAACTGAAAGGAAAATCAGCTCCAAATCCAGGGCTCACTGGGGCAGATTTTGCCCCTGAGACGTAGAAAAGGAGTTTAAACTGGTGTAAACTCCCTCTCCAGTCACTGGAGGGAAATCAGCACCTTCAGGAGGGGTGAGGTTGGATCTGGCAAACATCCTGGCTCCCCTGAAAGTCTCCTAAGTGGAGGTAGAACAGGATGGTCTTTAAGGTCCATTTCAACCAGAAGCCATTTCACGATTCTGTGATCCCATAAAATGCTCCCCACGTTCTGGTACCTTCACCAACAGGTGAAATCTCTCACATATCCCATGTCCCAAGTCCTCACTTGGACAGGACCAACTCCCCAATCTGGTATTGAGGCAACTCTTCCCAAGGAAAGACCTTTCCCTCTCCTCCCTCGTTAAATTCCGGGAAAGAGTTCCAAACCACAGCTCTGCCTCGGGCTGCCCGGGTGACTTTTTAACAAGTTTTATCAGGCCAGAGATTTCAAAGAGCTCAGCTCTTGTTAGAAACACCAAAAAAAAAAAAAAACAACAAAAACCAGAGCCAGATCTGTTCCTGACCACGAGGCAGCTCCTGCTGAGACATGAAGAGCCAGACCTTCAAAAGGGCTGGTTGAGATCCAGCCCTTGTTCCCCCCTGGGGGCTTCTCTTTCTTCATCCAAGAGGAGAAAGCTCAGATCACTGAGGTCTTTTGAGGCCACATTCACTAATATCCACTGAAATCCTTTCCAGGGCAGGAAGGAAAGGCAGATAAGATGTTTGGCTGGACAGATGGAGTGATTTTCCACTTGTCTGCCACACTCCTTACAGTGAGGGTGAAAGGATTTCGCTCCGAGCAAGAAATACCCCTCAAAACATCTTCCCTATCAGAACTCAACAATGCCACGACAGAAAAACCTCTCCTGAGGGCCATTCCAGCATCCAGCCCTTTGTGATTTCCCAAACCAGGCAGAGTTTCCATGCATTTAACATCCCTCAGGGCACCTCTCCTCTTGGAGCTTCCCCTCAGTGAGGCCGGAGATGAGGCAAAGGAGCTTTGCTGTGTTGGAATCTGCGACAGGAAGAGTTTCTCTTGCTTTTTGCAATCCTGACATCTCCAGACCGTGACAAACCACCCCTTGGCCACCAGGAGATCTTCCCAAAGCACGGCAAGGCTGTTCCGCTCACGGAACAGGATGGGAAGAGGAAAGGACCTGTCTCAGGAAAGCAAAAAAATTGCCTTGTAAGGCTCCTCTTAAACGAGTTTGGTGCAGATGGGAAGGTGGAAGAGTGACCAGAAATCACTCTGTCTCAGGGCTCCGATGACGGATCGTGATTTTACCAGTGAAAAGCAGCTTTAAGCCAATTTTTTAAAGAACAGTTGGACCCAAAAAGTTGATCCGTGCTGTGGCAACACGGATTTTGCACCCAGAGCAGGTACAACCACCTGGAGTTCAGTAACACTTCCCCGCTGCAGGAGCTTTATTTGCAGCAACTCAGAACTTTGCAAAGCTGAAATCGGATAATCCAACATTTTCCAGGCAGGATGCTTTTGTCTTGACCTCAGCTGCCCAGAAACTGCTCAGCTGTTCCCGAGAATAAGGTTAAGGGGAATGTCTGCTGCTTTCCCTGTATCCATCGATCCGTGGCGAGGCTTTTGTTCTGGAAATTCTCTTTGCCACGGGGAGTAAATGGAAAAAGCAGTGTGGGATCAGCACTGGGTGTGTGTGTGGGGGGAAAATGCAGATTACACAGCCAGCCTGTCCCAGATTCAAGCTTTTAAAACCTTACCACTGGTTTATCTGGTGCTCGCGTCAGGTTTTGATTGAGTTGGGAGAGGTGGGAGTTGGGAAACAAGGAGTGCTGTGTTTATGACCCCACTGTGGATCCGGGAACTGCTCCGCTCCTGACCTCTGCAGGAGCTGAATGCCAAATCCCAGGTCTTTGTTTAGGCAAGTCTAAAGTTGGTTTGGCCTCTGCCAGCGTGCTGGGGGGGCAGAAAATAGGAAACCAGGAATGGATCATGTACTTGGCAACAGAGCAGGATGGGAGATTGTGGCAAGATGGGACGTGCACTGAGAACCTGAGCAGAGGGGGACATTCCTTGCCCCTTTCTGCCCAAAAAAACTGATGCATGAGAGCTGGTTTTTATCCCGTGGGAGCCAGTTTTTATCCCACAGCTCCACTCCCTGTGTCCAACTGCCGCAGGGCAGTTTCTGTGGTGTTTTGCCATCCCTGGCTACCAGATCCTAAAGCCCAGCCTGGGTTGGGGGCTCTGCCCCATTCTCTGCATACAAAAATGTGGATCTCACACCTACTGCTGGTTTTCTGCCCCCACTCCGTGCTTTTTGGCTCATCCCAACTTCCCACAGCACTTCCCTGCTCTATTGCCCGGAGAAGCTGTGGCTGCCTCTGGATCCCTGGAAGTGTCAAAGGCCAGGTTGGAACCACCTGAGCTAGTGAAAGGTGTCCCTGCCCATGACAGGGGATGGGGCTGGATGCTCTTTAACCCTTCCAACCCAAACCATTCCATGATTTAACTCCCAGTTCTGCACGACATCATCACCAGGGATATGAGTTTGGCTGAGGTCCAGTGACTATTTCTCCTAATTTCTCCACTTCCTGACGCTCCCACCAACCTTTATTTGTGCTGCAAAGTGGAAACAAGGCAGGATTTTGATGGAAACATCCTCTAATCCATCTGCCCCAGCATTCCCAGCTCGGTATCACATCCCAGCTCTTCCCCCACCACGGGCAGCCCAATGCTCAGCACCTCCCACTCTGAGGCTGCAATCCAGGATAACTCTCCCAGGTGGCCAAATGCCAAGAAAGAAGGGGTCTGTAATGGGAGCAGAGAGAGGAAAAACTGCTCCTGTCAGAAACAATCCAGCTCCCCTTCCCATCTTCAGGGCTTCAGCAGCACAATTCAGGTTGCTTCCCTGGGATAAAGGGGTTGGTCATGCCTCGCCAGGAGTAATTCCCTGTGTTATCCAGCTTTTTTACTCCCAGGGAAGGACAGCAGGAGACAGTCCGGAGGAAGGACCTGTGGGATAATCCCTGTTGGCTCTGGAGCAGCTGGGGCAGAGGCAGGACAGAGCACCACATTCCTACTGGACCAGCATGGGAGGGAAGGGACGTAGAAGCGGGATTTTCAGCTGGCAATGTCTGCAGTCAGATGTTGGCCTCAGGAGAATCTGCAGGCAGCATCCTTAATTCCGTCCTGAACCCCTGATGCATCCAGCCTCCCGAGAGGAGTCCATCCCACCCCTTTTCCCACCTCAGAGCTGCCCAGACTGGAGCTGACACATCTTTGGGGTGATGGCTCCATGGGCTGAGCCACTTGTTTGCTGAAGGATGTCACATTTTTCCTGCAGCTGCCGAGACAATCCGTTGGTTTTCGTGGATCAACCCTACTCTGTGAGCACCAAATAGCCCCAGAAGCCACCAGAGAAGGATATTTCAGACATCTCAGCACCTCCAGCCCTTCCTTCAGGAAGAAGGAGAAAAAAATCTGAACCATCTCCAGCCAGAGAGAAACCTGGGAGAAGAAAATCTTTTGTTTCTCCCAGAAACCTGGACTGTCTCCACTTTGAATGCCACCAAAGACAGCCTTGGAAGACACATCACTCCCAAACCTCTCCAGAGCACCAGTTTAACCACCCAGGACACCCATTCTCATCAGAGGGACCAGCCCTGAGCTCCTCTGGAGCCCAAACCTCCCACCCGCAGACCAGCCACTATTCCAGCAGAGCTCTGGAGGCTCAGGGTGACAGCTCAGGAGCTGGGATGCTGTTCAGTAGAAAGCTTTTCCCTGCTGGCCCACATTCCGGCAGATTCAGTGGCACTTTCTTCTCAGTGAGCACTTCCAAAAGCAAAGACAAAAAGATACCCCAGGCCAGCCATATGCAATCCTGTGCTCTCACTGCTGGGAAATGACTGTCTGAAAGGCCTGGGGTTGCCTAAAATAAGGAAAATATGGAGAGCAGCCCCTCAGGTGGTTCAAGAGGCCACCGCTCCAAGGGAATCAAATGGTTCTTCCTGATTTTTACCCGACCAACCACCTTTAAAAGTGAGCAGAGAAGATTTTCTGGCTGTTGATCAGATGCCGACACGGGGGGAGGGTTGTGCTGCTTTGGACGCACCAGAACAAGCTCCCAGGCCCTGCTGAGAGAGAAACAGCCATTGCAGGAGTGTTGGGACGTGCTGGCCGCTGGAAGGGAAGGGAACAATCATGCAGGGCATTGGGAAGCAGGACGTGATCCCTCCAGGGGGGAGGTTTCCTTGTGAGAAGGGCAGCAGCAGCCCCGAGCCCAAAACCCGGCGGCTCCACTTCTGCCCAGCAGCCACAAATCTCTCCCAGATCTCCCTGTAAGGGAGAAAGAGCCACTTCAAACAGTGCTGGGGCAGCAGCAACAGCAGCAATTTGCCTGATAGAGCTTTTATCCCAATCCTGAGAGGAGCTGACAATTGGTGTCACCCCGAGTTAGTGGCTTGGAAAAGTCGCGCTGAAAGGACTGAGCTGCAGCTCCTGGAGGGGTTGTTGTTGTGTGGGAACACGGGCAGAACGAACACACTCTGCTTTTCCAGAGGCCCTGGCAGGGTGATTGGATATTAGGAAGAAATCCCTCCCTGGGAGGGTGGGCAGGCCCTGGCCCAGGTTGGGCAGAGAAGCTGTGGCTGCCCCTGGATCCCTGGAAGTGTCCAAGGCCAGGTTGGAGCAACCTGGGCTGGTGGAAGGTGTCCCTGCTCATGGCAGGGGGTTGGAACCAGGTGGTCTTGAAGGTCCCTCCCAACCCAAACCATTCCATGATTCCCTGATCCTATGGAAAGCCTTTGCATCCACACAGGGACATGAAGAAAACCCAGGGATACAGGGTAAGAGAGCAGAAGTATCAAAAATTTAGGTGAGAATTATAAAATCCTGGAATCATAGGCTAGTTTGGGTTGGAAGGGCATATTTAAGCTCTCACTTTTTGACTTTCCTCCATAATTACAGGAGTTTTGACAAATTAGTTTTAGACAGAGAAGGAAAAAAAAAACCCCACAACATAAATGTAACTCCTGAAACCGAGACTTTAAAGTGCATCCAGAACTGGAATATTCCTGGCAAATGTTACCAGACTGTTGTAAAACTTGATGTTACAAAAGCCAAACTTAGGGTCAACAGGACTTTTGGATCAGCCCTTTTTCCATGGGTGATGAGCCTATGTCTCAGGACCATGGGAGGGGTTTGAACAGGCTCTGAATTTGGAAAACTGATTATCCCGGTTAAAACACAGGATCCCAGCACAATGGATCCTTGTGGGATCCATTCCTGCCCTTTTGCTGGTGCCTGTTCAGGTGGGACACCCACACTGGGTGCTTTCTGCTAAAGGCCATGTTTTACTTGTGCGTTTGTATTTTTACAGTAGTTTTAATCAGTTCTAAATCAAATTAAGGGGACTGTTGTGTATCCACATGGCCAGGTGGGCTGCTTATCCCACCTGCCAAGGATGGGGGCACACGGGGCTGAAGGAAACACAGGGGTCTTGGCATTTCCTTGGATTCTCTCTGCACCACTCCAAGCTCCCTGGAGCTCAGGAATTTTGCCATAATCCTCCTGGCGGAGACCAGGAGTTCCAGACTTTTTTCTTCCCCCCTAAATCCCTGCTGGAGATGGTTTGAGGGCAGGAATTTGGGAGGTGAAACCCCAATCAAACGGAGAGCTCGTGAGAGCTGCCCCAGCTGCACCCAGGTCAGGGACAACGGGCCACCCTTTAAGTCTTGGTGGGGTACTCAGAGCAGTCCTGTGGGTGCCTTTTCCATGAGCTATCCCAAGGATGCCACAGCCCAGAGCCCAGGGCATGGAAAAGGATCAGGGCCAATCCAATTGATC
>JAWWMA010000088.1:529394-550004 GCA_035041425.1 Mionectes olivaceus | reverse complement strand
GCCTTGGGCTGTATTCCCATAATATAGTCCTGGAAAAGCTGCAGCCCAGGGCACTCCGGGCAGGAGGGCTCTGCAGAGGGACCTGGACAAGCTGGATCCATGCTCTGATTCCAAGGGGATGAGGTTCAGCCAGGCCAAGTGCTGGGTCTGCACTTTGGCCACAACAAGCCCCGGTAGGGCCAGAAAGGCTGGAGAGCAGCCAGGCAGGAAGGGACCCTCTGGATCCACATCCCCTCTCCCCTCAGGTTCCAAATCCCTCTTTTCCAGCTTCAAACACCTTTCCTCTCCCCTTGGAGGGACATCCCCACCACATCTCCCACGTCCCCACCTGGCACTGGCTCTTCCCAACCCTCTCCCGTGGATCATTCCGGTTGTTTATCCCTTCCTTTGATCCCTCTGATATCCCCCTCAGATCCATCGGAGCTGCATCCATGTGTTTCTGGTTAGGTGGCCTGACTGATTGAGTTTTCCAGCTTTCTTGGTGGGAAACTGGGCTGCCAAAGCCTGGAAGTGTGTGGAGGCTGCAATCCGATTCCGGCTGCTTTCCCCGCTCCCCCCTCCTCCCTGCCCCCGGTGGGAGAGCACAGCTGATGCCAGAGCCGTGGAGAAAAGGGGGGGAAAAACCCCCCAAAGCTCCCAGGGAAAGTGGAAATATCTGCAGGAATTCATCCAGGGATGGATGAACCAAAGCCCGGGCTGGGGGCTGTGGGACCGGCGGGTTCCTCTGGAGGGATCAAATCCCGAATCCGGGGCTGGGCTGGCTCGGGGTGGGGGGTCTGGGCTGCACAGGCAGCACCCCAAAAATCCCTGCCACCAGCTAAATCCCAGGAGAACTTCTGGGAAGTAACTCTGTTTTCCTGTGCACGGGGAATGGACCCCTGGCTGCAGCTCATTCCAGAGGGATTTGAACTGAGCTGCCCTGGGACGTCACCACCCCCTCGAGAGGGACCAGCAGAGCACCCCTGGGTGCTCAGAGCACCCTTGGACGCACGTGGCTCCTTCCCTGGGGCTCCCAGAATTCCCAGTGCCTCTCCCTGCTCCCGGCTGGTGCTGCTGGGACACAAAGGGCCCTTTGAGGGCTTTGGGGTTGTGAGGCGAGGGCTGGCTGGGATGGGGGCGAGGGCTGGGATGAGCTGCCCGCCTCAATCCAGGGCTTTATCCTTTCTCTGGAGTCCTTTGCTCGGTCTGGAGGGGGAGGCAGGGGCGGATTCCGGGGCCTTTGGAGGGTTGGGAGCTGCCACCCCTCGCCCCTCAGGGCTGAGGTCGCCCCGTGTGCCCCCAGGGGAGGGTGGGGGGGGTTCCCAGGGCACCTTGGCTTGGCCCTGAGGGTCCTGTGCTTGCTGCCCCTGCGTGTTCCTGCCTGGATCCCGGGATTTCAGCCTCCCTTGGCCCCGGGAAGGCTCCTCTCGTGACCCCCTGGCCGAGCCAAACATTTGGCTGTGCTGTGGATCAGCACATCCAGCTATTTCCTTCCCGGCTGAAACAGCTCTTTTGGGAATGTGGAGGGGAATGAGGTGCTTTCCACCCTTCCCTTCCCCAGAGGGTTTGGGAATAGGTGGGTCTGGAAATAGCCCCCAGCACCACCGGGGGTGGATCCTTCTCCACACATTCCCTCAATTCCAGCTCCATGGACAGCCCAGGGATGGGGGATTTGGGAGAAGGAAGGATTGCAGGGTGGGCTCACCGGCGTTCCCAGGCTGGAATATGATGTTCCCCTGGGATAACAGATGTGCTGCCAGCCTGGATAATGGGGCAGGTTCCTCCTGGCACCGAGTGGCAGGGGAAGAGTCCTGGCACAGCCCTGCCCTTTTGCTGAACGATTCCTGGCGGGAGCCGAGCGTTTTCCAGGAACAGGGTGGATGGAGAGGACACTCATCCCTGGGCTCTGCCGGCACAGCCCAACTGATTCCCAGCAGCCTGTTGGGAGAGAGATGGGAGAGGGAAAAGTGCAGCACCCCGGGGCTGGGGCTGAGCTGGGCCACGGGAATCAGAGCCAGGGAAATGGGGGGGCAGGAGGGGGGTGGGTTCGGGGCAGAGGAAGGAGCTGGGAATGCTGCAGGAACACTCCACTGCTCCGGGCTGGCACTGGGCCACCGTGCCCGGGTGGCTGCGGCTGCTCCCGGCCAGATGTTCTGGAATTGCAGCCTCTCCGGTTCCCAGAACCCGCTCCTGCCACCAGCCAGGCCCCCAAACCCGCCCTCCACGGGCGGCAGATTCCCCTCCTGCCTCTTCCAGCGGGGCCAAGAACAACACCCGGAGGTGGCGAAGTGCCCGGGGCCGCTCCGGACCCCCCGGACCTCCTGGGGGAGGGTGGGAGCCCCAGAGCCTTTGGGAGGTCAGGATCGGCAAGGAGAAGCAAACAAGGAGGAGTTCAGCAAGCAGGGATGCTGGAAAGGGGCAGGGAAGGGGCAGGGAAGAATCCAGGGTGTTTATTTATAGGATTCCCAGCCCTGCTCAGCCCCTCGCCCACGCACCGTCCCCCATGCAGGGACGAGTTAAACACTCAGGGTTCATGTCCAGGGTCCAAGAGAAAACCGGGGTCCAATCCAGAGGGAATCTGCCGTGCCAGGGGCGGGAGGAACGGCCTGACAAAAACAAACAGGGAGGATCCCACGGGACAGGGGCTGCTGGTGGGGCAGCCGAAGCTTCAGGGGCGCGCTCGGAGCTT
Source organism: Mionectes olivaceus (assembly GCA_035041425.1). Classification (NCBI taxonomy): domain Eukaryota; kingdom Metazoa; phylum Chordata; class Aves; order Passeriformes; family Tyrannidae; genus Mionectes; species Mionectes olivaceus. Next base: position 547,336 of record JAWWMA010000088.1, on the reverse strand, counting down.
TGGCTGCGCTTCCCGCCCCGGGAAGAATCCTGGAGGAGGGGCTGAGCTCCTCTTCAGGAACATGAGGATGTCGCTGGGGAGGCCTGGCTTTCCTTGGCTCTGGAATGGGATGTTTCCCTCGCACACACACTGTGCTGGTTGTTGTCAGAGCAGGCTCGGGACAAGCCGCTCCGGGGGGGACTTTATCCCGTTAATTGGATGCTCTCCGCTTCCAGACACCCTGTGGGAGCTGCTGGCTGTTGGCTCTGGCTGGGAAGTCATTCCTGGAGGCTGTCTGGGCATCCACGGGGGCGGAGGGACCGGGTGGTCCTCGCCCAGAGCTGCTTTGGGGCGACCTCAGCCCCCCAAACTGCAGCACCGGTGGCCGGGAGCGCTGCCAGCCCCTTCATTCCCTAATTAGCAGCATTATCCGCACAGTCGGGCATCCCTGGAGCTGGGAGAAGGATACCAGTTGTTCCTCCTGCTGATCCTCCCTTTTGAAGCCGGAATCCTCCCGCCCTGCCCTCCCAGCCGGGACCACAGCGGGTAATTCCGATGCCACGTGGGTGGGTGGGAGCAGCTCCCCAGTGGGTCCCATCCAGGCATCCCAGCCCGGCCCGGCTGTCCCAAATCCAGCTGTCCCCGTGCTGGGGGGAGCCACAACCGTGACACGGGGGCAGAATCCATTTGGCTCAACCTCTGACAGCTCGGGAAGAGCAGCAGCTCCTGCCCTCCAGGCTGCTTTCCCCACGGGAATTAAAACCAGTGGAAAAGAGCTCCTGGGAGCTGCTTTTCCCCTGCAGGTGACCCTTCATTTTTTGGGATCTGGAGCAGGGATCTGCCCTTGGATGTGCTCTGCAAAGACAAGCCCCAGGTGTGAATTGCTGCCATCCCGGGGTGAGCTGGGCTTGTTCAGCACTCCCAAAGGGCCTTGGGAAATCCACTCCTCCTCCATGGAAGCCTTTGGGATCCAGGTGCCAAAAAACCCCTTAACATCCCTGGACTTACCCAGGACATGATGTGAAAGATCCCACCCTGGTACGGGTCATGTTTGCCTTCTTTTATTAAATTATCCCTTGTTAAACTCTTCTCAGTCAGCTTTTATCCCCTTTTATCCCTTTTTATCCCCTCTTAGAACAAACTTTGTGCGTTCCAAGGTTTGTTCCAAGTTCTCTCCCAAGGTTTATTCCCACTCCCTGTAGCTCCAAGGAGGCGCTGGATCTATGGAAGGGCTGTTTTTCACACCCCATTCCCCACACGGGGATCTTTATCCAACAAAACAAACGAACAAACGAGTGAAGGAAACCAAATCCCGGTGGGCAAGGAGGGAAGGGATGGCAGGATATGGATTTATCCCTCACATCTCCTCGGGATTTTCAGATAGCTGGTGGCAGCAAACGATCCCAGAGGGACTCTCATTTTTCCAGGGGCTGCTCCCGGTTGTTGTATCCCAACAAAGGGCGCACCCCAAGCACGTGTGGCCTCGCCCCCTCGGGCGGTTTTTCCCTTTTCCACGCTCATCCCGGCGCTGTCGGCCCGTTGTTTCCCAGCTCGTGGATGCGAGGGAAGGTCTGCGCCGCTTCCTTTCATCCCTCCCGCGGCTCTGCTCTCCCCCCCCCGGGGCAGGAGGATTTATTGCAGCTCCCGCTTCTGCCTCCTGACATCTGGGTTAGCTCTTCCCTGCCAGCGGCAGGAAGCTCATCCCGCTCCTGGATGGAGCTCAGGAGCCGGGGCTGAGCGTTTTCCCACATTGTCCGTGTCCGTGTCCTGGCAGGAGGGACGTTCTCCTCCTCCTCCTCCTCCTCCTCGGAGCCACAGCACGCTGAGGTTGTGCTTTACCTATCAGCCATCCCAGCCGTCCCGGGCTCTGGATTTACCTGCCACCCCCGGGCCGGGATTCCTTCCAGGAGGGAAGGGGATATCCGTGTGGTGCAGCTCCAGGAGCGCAGATGGACGGAGCAGATTCAGCTCCGGGTTGTTTCTCCGGGAGCTGCTGGGGCCAAAGCCTGGGTCAGCTCCTCCTCAGGGATATCCTGGGATCACGGGATGGTTTGGGTGGGAAGGGACGTTAAAAGCCATCCCGTTCCACGGGGCAGGGACACCTCCCACTGCCCCAGGTGGCTCCAATTCCATCCGACCCCGCCTGGGACACTCCTGGGATGGGGCAACTCCTCTGGGAAATCCATCCCAGCCCCTCCCAGGTGAAGGAATTCCTTCCCAATATCCCACCTACCCCTGCCCTCCTTCAGCTCAGACAGGCCACGTGTGATGGTGCTTCCAGTGCAGGCACAGAGGAGTTTCTTGGGGGATTGGGAGGGAAAGCCAAAGATTCCCGGTGGGACCCCCAGGAAAAGCAGCTCCCAGGAACTGGGATTTTCTGTGATTGAATAAGTGGGATTAACCCAAGGGTTCGGGACAGGTGGGTGCAGGTGCTGCTCCTGCCTCTCCATCCCCATCCCACAGGGACCAGTGGGAAAAAGGGGCTGGGTTTGGGATTTGGGGGTGTCACCTGCACACCAGGAGCTTTGTCATTCCTCCCTCCTCACCCTCCAAACGAAGGTGAAATCCAGGAAAAAACCTCCTTTATGTCGATCCTGGACCCAGCTCTGGAGCAGAGAACCACTTTGTGGCACTTCCATCCCACCCCAAAACAGCTCCCAGACCCTCCCCCAAATCCCCTTTTGGCTTTTCCTTGTGCTGTTTTTTTTTTGCACAATCCCACAGGGGGACTTGGGGGGATTTTCCCACCCCCCTGACTGAAGTTCCAGGCCCTGACAGGTGCTGAGCTTTCCCAGGGATGTCTCCTGCCCTCTCCAAGTTCCCCTTTGGAAACCAGAGACGGTTTTTGGGCGGCAAAAAGACTTCCCGAGGCTCCCGAGCTGCTCTGGCTGCCGAGCACAAACCCTTCCCAAAGGGGAAATTCCTTCATGGAACTACAGTGGAACTGCACCGGGGAAATATCCCCCCTGGAAAGCAAATCCTGCTGGATTTGCTGCCTTCAGACCCTTCCCTGCTGCCTCCAGAGCTGCTCCCACGGCGCTCAGAGCTGGAGATTTCTTGGCTCTTGGATGCAGCTCCCTCCTGTTCCCTCTTCCAGGGGCTGTTTTCCAGTGATTCCTGGCCCCCCCTTGATTCCCAGCCCTGTGGATGGTGTTCACTAAGCGTGTTCACCTTTCCTCCCTTGACTAGGCGGGTATTGATCCCGTATTGATCCCTGGGAAAGGCTGGGCAGGGAACAGGGAGCTGGGCTGGGAAAAGGGCTGGTGGCAGCAGGATGAGCCCATGGAAGGGCTCAGTGTGGAGGAAAGGGCACCCCATCCACCAGGGAAGGGAACCACAAGCCTGAAAATCGGGATAATGGCTCCCTGTCATCCTCTGGGATGAGTCAGAGGGGCCTGGGACGGATCCCCCAAGCCAGAGGAAAACCTCAGGGGTCGTTTTTCAAGCTTTTGTGCCGTGGCAGAGACACAAAACCCTGTGAAAGTCGCTGCGGTTTGGGCTTTGTTTGGAGCACAAGACTCGGCGCAGATTCCCGCTGGGATCGACGCTGCCCTGGCAGGAGTCAGACCCCAGAACTCCCTTCTCTGTTTACTCACCGCAAACCCTTCAAACGCTTCTATTTTTGGGGCCTTTCATTCAGCCCGAGAGCAAAACCGAGTCACCTGATGGACGAAATATTTTCTTGATAAGACACTTTTTTCCCCTTGTTTTGCTCCCAAAGCTTGTCTGTCCCGGCCAGCTGCTGGTCCTCATGGAAATATGTGCTCTCCACAGCTGTTTCTCACTAGGACATTCCTCAGAGGTGGATTATTTGTCATTCCCCTGCCTAATAATAATAATCCTTTAATGCATTTTTGTCCCCCGACGAAGGAACGAAACGCTCCCACGTGTTTTCACGCCTCTCCTCACACCCAGACGGGCTCCGGGCTCTGCCCGCCCTGCCTAAGCCCTAAATAAAACCCTAAATCCCAACCCCCAAATCCCAGCACCGAGCCTGAAGGTTTGTAAGGCGACAGGGGGGGCTCAGGACGCTTTAACTCCCCCCAGCTCTCACCAAACAGATGGGAAAAGGAAGGGGGAAAGGGAACGTTTCCGACATTCCCGTGGCCTTGGGGGGGGATCCCCAGCTCCCTCCCCTGCCCCTCCTGCCTGGGAATCTCGTGAGAGTGTCGGTTTTTAAGGCTGTGCTGGATCAGAGGCGCTTCCCGAGCGGGGAGGGGGCCGGGGGTCCCTGGGAACACGCTCCGTGGGCAGCGGGGACAGATGTTCCCTGCACTCAGCCAGATGTGCACGGCACCCTCATCTCCCCCCCTGCGCCAGGGCTTGCTGGGAGCATCCCCTGGGAGCATCCTGAGTGTCCCTGGGGGACAAAGCCACCCTCTCGGGGCTCTGGTGAGGAGGGACCCCCCTGCAAAGGTCCCTCCTCGTCCCCACAGCCCGGGGGGAACCGAGCCCAGCGCCGGCTCCTGCCAGCGGGGACGGGGAATTGCATCCCTTCTTCTTGTCTTCTCCTGCTGTTTTCCAGGTTTCATCCAGGGTGAGGGTTCATCCCACGCCTTGGGATGCCCATCGGCCCCCATTCCTGCCACGATTGTGGCGCCGTGTCCCGATATCCTGGCCAAGATCCTCCCTGAGCATCTCCCCAACCACCCCTGAGCTTTGCTCAGCCCCGGCTGCCTTTCCAGTGGCCGCTGGAACACAGGGAGAAGCCTGGCAGGGGCACGGGAGGGAGTGGGAATGGCAGGATTCCTAGGGAATGTTGGATCCTCGGCTGCGTCTCTTCCCAGCCAGCACTCCAGAGCCAAAATGTGGCGCTTTCCCTGCGATCCCCCAGGGCAGCAGCTCTGCCAGGACGCAGGACCAGGAGCTGGGGAGGGGATTTGGAAACCCCACCTTGAGCTCCTGCTCGGCTAAACACGCAGGAGCCGCTCCCACCTCTTGGGGTGATGCAAATCCGTGAGTTCCAGGCTTTGGGATGTGGCTGGTGGTGAGGGAGGTCTGGGAATCACGGCAGCACCGTGGGGAGAGGAGCCTGAAACCTTCCAGTGAGGGGTCAGAGCCCTGACATGGGGACTGTGGGACTCGCAGGCCACGTGTGAAGTGGTGCCAAAATTTGGGCGACTCGGGAGATTAAAAAGCACTTTCTCCTGTCCCTGTTTATCCAAAGGCTCACAGCCTTGTCTGGCTCGGTGTTCCAGAGGAATTGGTGTTTGGAGCAGGCTCGGGCTTTGGTTTGCTGCTCGTGGCTTCCAGTCCCGGTGGGAAAGGAGGGGCTGCTTTGGGAACAACGGGAGCCAGACACGACATCGCTCCTGCCTGCAGGAGAGGTGCTCCCGAGGCTGTTTGCCTTTGATTCCTTCTCCTGAAGAGTGATTATCCTTCCCATGAAAGCCTCCCTGTTTTAGGGGACTTCAAAGGAGCTGCAGGTTCCTCCGGGAACAAAGTGCCGGTGTCGGGGTCAGGGCTGGGCTCCACAGCCCCTCTGCCCCGTCCCCCAGCCCCTGGGGCTCTTCAGAGCTCCCATCCCTGGAAAAAGATGCTTTCCAGGCACTGATCCCACACTGCAGGGCTCCACCTCCAACCGGGATGAGACTGAGAGTGCCCCAAACCCACCTCGCCCGGAGCGACCGAGGCGCTGCCCATGCAGGGACCTGCCACATCTCCCACCCCTCTGCTGCCCAGGGGTCAGGGAAGCACAGAAATTCCCAGCTTTCCATCTCTCCCATCCCGAGCAAACTCTGCTTCTCCTGCTGAGGAAGGGGCAGCGTAACCAGAGCTGGGTTTGGACAAGGCTCCTCTTCCCTCCCCGGCCCCTGCTCTGAGCCTCCAACTGTGCTAAGAAATAACATTTCCCAACAGCCAAGGAACACTGTCCTGGCCAGGGAATGCTTTCCATTCCCCCCTGGCAGAGCACTGTCCCTGGGCTGCCTCTGCAAGGGCCAGCAGGCACTTTGGGCTGGTTGGTGCCATCGGGAGGTGCCTCCCGGGTGCTGAGGGGACCACGGGACGGGCTGGGATGGGGGTCAAGGGCACTGCAGACATCAGGGGGGTTCACCTGTGTTTAACCACCCCAGGGAGCTCTCTGGGATGTTGTCTGGATTCCCAGGATTGCCCAGCTTTGAGCTGCTTGGCAAAGCCACTGAGCCCCCGGTGGGCTGTGATGAGCTCCCATTTCACCCCTCACATCCACGGCGCGGGAAGCACAGGAAAGCAGGACACAGGGAACGGCTTCCCACTGCCAGAGGGCAGGGCTAGGCGGGATACTGGGCGGGAATCCTTCCCTGGGAGGGTGGGGAGGGACTGGGATGGATTTCCCAAAGAATCTGTGGCTGCCCCAGCCCTTGGACTGGGCCAGGTTGGAGCAAGCTGGGAGAGTGGAAGGTGTTCCTGGGTGGAACTGGATGATCTTTAAGGTCCCTCCCAACCCAAACCCATCCTGAGATTCCATGAGAAGCTGTGCAAGGACCAGGCGAAGGGAAACAGCTGGGGCTGGAGCGGTTCCACCCCTGGGAGGGGGCGGGATGAGCCGCGAAGGGGCAGAAGGGAACTCTCCGGAGGACTGAGCCGCGTTTTACCTGCCGGCTCCGATCTTATCTGCCGGGCCAGGGGTTATCTCAGCTCCCGGCCAGATGAAAGCCCCGCCTGGGGACCCCCAGCCCCGCTGCCGCCAGCGCCTTTGTCCGGGCCGGGAGGGAAGGAGGGCTGGGATAGGGGTAGTTCGGTAACCTGGTAACCCGATCTTCCCGCTTTTCATCCGGACAAAGGGGTGGTTAAAGCCGGGATTGCAGCGGGCAGGTGTGGAAAGGCCGCTGCCCCACCTTGGCTCCCTTTTCCCATCCTGCGGGAAGCCTGAGGGATCCCCTGCATCCTCTCTCCGTGTTTTTTTGGGGCAGAAAGGATGTGCCAAGCAGAGCAAACCCTGTGTGGGGACACCCCAGGCACCCCATCACCCTGCCCGGCCGGTCCTGGCAAAGCCACAGCCCTGGCCCTGCAGCAGTTTGTCCCGGCATTCCCACAGCTGGGATTTAACCAAAAGTCCCCGAGGTGATGATCCAGCAGCAGATTTGGCACTCCCCAGCTCGGACTGCCCTCGTTAAACAGCCCCAAAACCCCTCTGTCCTCCCTCAAAGCGGGAGAGGTTTTTGCTCCTTGGATTTTCCATCTGTTTTCCAGCCCGTGGGGGGATTTCCCGGGACCTGTCCCGGGTTTTGCAGCGATCTGAGCTGGAATCACCCTGCCTGGGCTGAGCAGGGCCGGGGTGGGGGGGTCACATCACCCGGGGCTGGGGGATCCCACCAGGGCTGCCCAGGCCGGGCAGAGGCTGGAGGGGGAACGGGAAGGAAAAGGGGAGAGGGAGGAGGGTGGCAGGGTCAGGAACTGCTTGCTGGAGGGGATTAAAGGCTCAGTCTCGACTCAAGAGAAGGAAATTAGAATCAAATCAGCCCCCAAGGCCTGCTGCAAACGGGGGCAGGATTTATGGCCAGGGCAGAGCTGGGGTGGGGCATCCCGGGGCTCCCCCTGAGGGTCCTTGCAGGGGACAAAGGAGGTCGCTCTAAATTACCCCGTAATCATCCTCAAACCAGCCCCAAATCCCCCCTTGCAGCCCTGACAACTGGAGACACTGCAGTGGGAACACCCAAAAGTGGCAGAAATTGGACCAAAAAATCAGCTTAGAACGGGTCACAACAAACCAAAAGGAATAGAATTGACAGGACCCCAAATGGCCCCAAAATCACCCCCAAACGTCCTCCTTGCAGCCCCTCTGGGCTTTGCAGAGCTTTTTGGGTGGGCCCAAACATCACCTGGAGCCGGTGGAAGGGCCGGGGGTGGCGAGGGAGGGAGGAGGGTTGGGATGGATCCTGCCATCCACATTCCACAGCATCCCACTCCCTCAGGAGCCGGGTTAGGAATGTTTTAGGGGAGACAGGGAGGCCCCGGGGCAGCACCCCTGGGTGCAGCAGGTTTGGAGGGGCTGATTGTGGGGGAGCCTGAGATCAAACCCAGCACCTGCTGCTCCCTCCTCTCCTCCCCTTGGCATTCCCACCTTCCCTCCCACCGCGCTCCCTTGCCAAGCCCAGCACCAGCTCCCCCCTTTTCCCTCCTCCCCCGCCAAAATCCTGCGTTTCCAGACCTCTCCTCTGACCCCATCCACCACCTCCCTCAGCCTCTGTCCCCTCTCTCCTCCCTTTCCCTCGGGTTTGTCCTGCCGGCACGTCCCGGCTCAGCATCCCGGGTTTGTCCCGGCTCAGCATCCCGGGTTTGTCCCGGCTCAGCATCCCGGGTTTGTCCCGCATCCCGGCGGGATCAGAGCGTGGCTGTGCCGCAGTTCCAGCGCCCCGGGATGTGCCGTGGCTCCGTCCCCGCAGTTCTGTCACCCGCTGTGGGGTGGCGATGGGGCTGCCGGCAGGAGCCGCCCGTAAAACCGAGCGAGTTAATCACGGGGATAATTGAAACCAGCGGGCGCGGCTGGAAAAGCAGGAGCAGGGAAAGGGGTGGGAAGCTGGGACCGGGGTGGGGGGAAAGGGTCTTTGGGGTTTTATGTTTGTGTTTTCCGAGGCAGGGAACAAATCCATCTGGTTGCACGGGCAGTTCCCAGCAAACCCTCGGCGCGGGCTCGAGCCAGAGTTCAGTCCTTTCCCTCCGAGTGCAGAATTGAGGCCCTCGGGAAGGAAATGGGGGGGTTGGAGGCTCTTCCCTGGGGCTGTGGGGGCAGCCCTGGGGTGTGGCTGTGACCAAACCCCCCCGGGGCAGCGGCTGGGGGGCTCCAATCCCTGTCGCTCAGCCAGGAGGTAGAACCAAAACCCAGCCACGGGTGCTCCAGCCGGCCCCAAGTTTTAGCCCCAAAAAGCTGTGTCGGTGCCTCTGGCCCCGGGCTCGAGGGCCACACGTGCCCTGCCTGCTCTGGGCACGTGCAGGGCGATGCTGCTTCCCTGGGGCTGTTTTGGAAAAGCCCAACTTTGGCTCAGGCTCAGGCTGGCCCTGCTTTATTCCCCCCCTCCCTCAACTCAAGACCTGCAACCGTTTTACGCCTCCGACTCTCTGACCCTGCGGTCCTGTGTGAGTGGCCTTGGGGCCTTTCCAGGCTGAGCCGACGCCTCTCTCCAGAAAGGCCTGATTATTCCAGGCTGGAGAGCAAGTCCGGAGCAATTAGAGCCGGAACAAAACCCCTCCAGCGACGGAGCCACGCAAGGGGAACAGGGGAGAGTTTGTGTGGGATGGATCAGAGCTCAAAGACAGGCTGGATCTGCTGGGGAGGAGACTTTGCTGCTGATCAGCAGCAAAAACCTCGCTGGCCTCGGTCAGTCCTTCTTCACTCGTCAAGCTCGAGGAGCATCAGTGAAAATCGGGGTTTTCTCCGAGAGTCTTGTGGTGGTGACCCCCTGAACCCAAAATGTGGGCTCCTGAACCCAAAATCGGGCTAATTTTCCCCAGCAGCCAAGGCAGGGCTGGGGAGGGAGATCCCAGGGAGGGTCAGTGTGGCTACACTGGAACTGGAGGATGTTTTCTGCCTTCCCACGGCTCTCCTGGCTCCCAGCCTGCCCTCCCTAGTTGGAAAACCAGAAATCTCTATTCCTGAGGACTAAAACCTGGCAGTTTTGCAAAGCAAAGAGAGCAGCCCCCAGTCCTGGCTGATAGTCACCGGAGTTTCGTATCCCAGGATCCGGGACCGGAGGCTGCACTCCCCTCACTTTGTTGGGAAGACTCTCACTCTGCAGCTCATGAAAATTTTACTCTGATTTTTTTTTTTTTTGTGGGGGTGCTTTGTTTCAAAAACAAAGAGGTGTCCAATGCCCAGCAGGCAGAGATGAAAAATTAACTAAAATATTTATTTAAAAATGAGTAACAAACGAACCCGAGGGCTCAGGTCTGAGGGGGATTTGCCATCTTTTTGGTTTTCAGGTGGGGAAAGTGAGTCACCAGCTCATGGGGATGAACTGGAATAGGGGAATTAAAACCTCTTCCTGTCCTTCCAGGTTGGGTCTCGAGCTCATTTTGCACCCAAGTGCTGCAATTTTTCCTCGGAAAGGGGAAGCCAGGATCCCTGGGAGCCTCTTGTGAAGCATCACCCTCCTGGCTGAAACTCATCTTCGGTTTGTCTGGACATTAAAACCTCCTTCATCTTCCCCATCCTCCCCTGGAAACAGGAGAAAGTCAATTCTTCCAGACTCCTCCGAGGCTTTTTCCCGCTCTCAGTGATTTTTGTCTTCAGCTGCATTTGGAAGGAAACCAACCCTCCTCAGTAAATCATCCCCCACCTTCCCCTTTCACACTCAAATAAAGGAAATAATTAAAAGAGCAGGGAAATGAGCCTTTGGCAGGTTTCCTCACGCAGTTTTTCAGCCTTGGGTGCCGTGTGGAGCTCGGAGCCTTTCACGGGGCCTTCCAGGGAGCTGCAGGGATGTCTCAGCCGGAGGGCTTTGGACCCTACTGGGGCTCCCTGCTCCCTTCCCCGAGTTCCAGGATGGCACTTTGCTGTACCTGTGGCAGAACAAAAGCTCTGCTCAGCCCCAGGTGGCTTTTCCCAGCTCCAGGAGAAGCCAGACTCTGCCTCAGTGGCCCTGGAGTTCCCAGCCAGCAGCGCTTTGTACCCCAGGGTGGTGTTTTGACAGAAAACAGAGTGTTTTCCCCCCATTATCCCTCAGCTGGCCCGGCTGGAGGGTTTATCCTGCTCCAGGTTTATCCTGCCCCTGTCCTGGCCCAGGTTTACCCTGCCCTAGCCACAGTCCCAGCTTCTGCCAGAGCCTCTGGATACCTCAGGGCAGCATCCCCAATTCCTCGGCGTTTGGGCCACGGGCACCTTTCCCGAGCCTGATCCACGGAGCCGCCGTGATGGATTAAAGCCACGCCTCGTCCTGCCGGCTAATCCCTGTTTTCCCGCTCGTCCCCGTTTTCCCAGCGCTGGAAAAGCTCCGGGTGAGGAGCTCAGAGCAGGTGAGGTCAGGAAAGCCCCACCTCGCTGCGGGGGCAGCCCCGGGACGAGCCGTGCCCGCTCCCGGCGCTCCCGGCCCCGCCGCCAACCTGCTTCCCATTATTTGGGAATGCGGCTCCGGCATCTGGGCGGCAGATTTCGCCCGGGGGAGCTCGGGGAGGGGTGGGGGGGTGATGCCGGGGCTGATGACACGCGTGTCCTGCCCGGGGGGGGGCGTCCCCGGGATCTGGAGCATCCCCAAAGCTCCCTGTCCCAGGGGCTGTGCGGGGTCGCTGCGGGGACCCGCACGGAGTTTTCTCGGCTGCTGCTGCGGGCAGGCAGATGGAGGGGCGAGAGCTGTGGGTGAAATTAGTGCCGGGCAGCTGCAGCCGCACGCCGGGAGCTGCTGTCTCGCTCCCAAAGCCCCTCACTCAGCTCCGCTGGAAGCTCAGCTTTCCTTTCCCAGCTTTGTCCCGCGGCGCTGGGAAGGTCCCAGCTCCCCCCGGGGCCGGGACTTGAGTGACAACCATCCCGGTGCCGCCTGGGATTTTAATTCGGGGGGAGGGGGTTTACCCCTTTTTCTCAGTGACACGGGGGGTTACCCGAGACCCGGGCGTGGAGAGTGGTGATTTTTCCCGGTGGATCCAGCGTGGGTCTGTCCCTGTCCTCCCATGCCAGTTGTTGTCCCCCCTCACCCCGGGCCGGCGCAGGGAGAGCCCCTGCAGCAGATGTGACATTAAACCCCGGGCTGCTCCCTCCCTCCCCAGGCACCCGTCAAGGAGGGGAAGGAAGTTTTCCAGGGCCTTTTCCCTGCTCGCCAGCCCGAGCAAACATCAGGCTCCTTTCCAGATCTCGCTGTTCTTTTTTTTCCCCTCCTTCACTCCCCATAAATCAGGTCGTTCTCCCCAGGGACCAGCAGATCCCACACAGCTGATCCCACACATGAAGACCACCTTGCAAAGCTCCTTCCCTCCCTCTGCTGCTCCAGGCAGGGATGCAGGGAAGGTGATGGGGGGAGAGGATGCTCCTGATCCCCCCCCTCCAGCTCCAGGCTCCCTTCCCAGGCAGAAACCCTTCCCCTCCCGCTCCCAGCTCCGCTCCTTTCTCCATTCCAGCCTCTTTCCCAAGGGAGGGCGAGGATTAAGAGGAAGCAGATTAAGCCCTAATGGATTGATTGCAATTATTTTCCCTTGTTTATCTGCAGGACCGTGTGGGAGCCTGAGGAAAGGAAAGGGAATGTTCTCTCTGCTCCTCGTTAGGGCTCCTGCTGGAGAGCATCCCAGGGCAGCCAAAAATACATCTGAGCCCCCGATTTCGGGGTCTTGGAGCTTGGGATGTGCAAATACTCTGAGTGTAAATACTGGCTGTAAATCCTCCTGTGTGCAAACCAACCCCATCACCCCGCAGAGCAGCTCCAACACCAGCCCTGGCAGGTCCCAGCTTCCTTCACCCCTGTGTCCCACGTTCCCCAGGGACACACACGCCCTGCCAGGCCGATCCCACACTTTGGGTGCAAAAATAGGTGCAGATACAACCAAAAGAGTGGATTTGAGCCTCTTAAGGCTCTTTTGCAGCAGCTGGAGAGACTCAGAGGGGCCAGAGGAGGAACTGCCCTCTCTTTTCCATGTTTTTTTCCTGGGATGCTGCTGTGCAAAGCTGGATAAGCCCCAGGGAGATCCCCCCACCCTCCTGTGCCGGGTAACACCAACCTGGACACTCCCGCTGCTTACAAGGTTCAAACAGGAGGACGGGGAAGGAAAGAAGGAAAAAGGCCCCTCAGGAAGGCTCTGAGGGCCCATCTTTGTCAGGGACTCCCAGATTTTTGGGAGAGAAGGAAGAACGGAGGACACTCCGACGTAGTGATGCTCTTTATTGGCATCTGACGGATACACAAGGACACCTCCCCCCACCCCGTGCATCACCCCCCGCCTCATGCTGCTCACACCCACCCCCAACCCCCCAAAATCCTCCTACAACGGCGACTTTGCACCAAGAAACTTCCTAAGAAACCAGCCCTGGCACCACAGAGAGGGGTGGGCGGAGAAAACACGCTCTTTGCACACCAGAAACGTCAGAAACGGACACGGAACGGACCCGACGAGCACCGGCTTTGGCTTGGTTTTCCCTCCTTGTTTTGTGGTTTGTTTGGTTTTTTTTTTTTTTCCCTCGTTTGTTAATTTTATTTTCATTTCTGTCCTGCAGCCGGGGCTTCCCCACCCCGGCTTCTCTTTGGACGCTGAGTTTTCCCGTCTCCCAGTTTCCTCAGCCCTGAGGAAAACCCCTTTGCTTGCGGGCGTTTAAGACCTGAGGCCGCGGAAAGGTGGTCCCGAAGAGCAGCAATTCCCGGCCGGAGAGGCTCGGCCGGGCTGGTTTGTCTGGAGGAACCGGGCAGGTTGTTCTGCTCTCGGCTCCGTTTGGGTGAGGGCGCTTTGTTCCAGCCGCCCTCGGTTTGTGTTGGAGCCACTTTTCCAACGTGAAAAAAACAGCGGAAACAAGCGGATGATAAAAATTCCTCCCGAAGCGTCCCTGGGGATGGTTCCCATGGGATGGAGCCCCTGGAAGCAGCCGGAGCCCCGGCTGGGGGGTTTGCAGAGCCAGAGTCACCCACTGCGAGCAGGATTGCAAATCTGGGGCAGTTTCCCTGGATTTCAGTGATGGGAGAGGTTCAGGACTCCGGTGAGAGACTCACAGCCCTGCCAGGGCCGTTTCCAAGCCAGGATTCGGCCGAAGGGGCTGTTCCTTCCCCCAGAGGGATCTTTGCTCCTCTGCTGCCCGAGGGCAGGAACTGTGGAATGTCCCATCCCGGAGATCCGAATTCAGGCTCTGAAGAACTCCCAGAAAGCTTCTGAAGGACCTGGGTGCTGGAGTCCCATCCATGCAGGTCCCAATCCTTTGGAAGACACTGAGCTCTCCCTCCCTACCCGGCAGCTCCGCCGGGAGTGGCCAAATCCTTCCACGTCCCCAAGTTCCTCCTGGACCTGCTGCAGTGGGTTTTGGGGTGTTTTGCTGCTCCCTGTTGAGTCTTTAAGGCCAGAAACGAGGTGGGAGCGAAGGCTCGGGCTGGGAATGCTCCCGTTGGAGGTGGACAGGCTGTGAGGAGGAGGGAAGGGCTGGGGTGGGAGTTGTCACCCCGTGTCACACGTACAAACATCAAGCAGGGAGTAAAAGAACACCACGGTATTTACAAGTCTCGCTTGTCTCCTGGAGGAGGGGAGGAAAATCACCTTCTGCCTTCAGGGCAGAGTTTCTGGATGAATCCAGAGGCGAAGGAGGGGCTGTGCCCCAGCTGCCCTGGCAGTCCCTCCTCTGCGGAACCCTCCCAGTGCTCCGGGCAAGCAAGAGGCCATGGCTGTGTTGGGATCATCTCCCGGGGGAACAGGTTCTCCAGCCTCACCCACGAGTGGGCTGGGAGCTGATATGCCAAAAAAAGTGCCCTCCCAGCTCCGGAGGGGCGGAGGTGGCGAGCGCCGTCCCCTCCCCGGGGTCCTGGCACAGGGAACGTGCTGGGGTCACCCACGGGGTGCAGGAGGGTGGGCAGCACCCTGAGCCCAGGGCAGGTTCTGAGCCCCCTGCACAGTCCTGGAGGAGGAGGAGCCCTTACAAGCAGGGGGGGGGTCTCTGGGTCAGGAGGGGCAGTGCAATCGTGACAAGGTGGCTTTGCCAGGGACGTCGGGGTGGGGTGGGGAAGGGTGAGCACAGCCCTTTTATCGCGTCCCTGCAGCAGGCAGGCACTTGTTCCAGCCCTTTAGACCTTCAGTGTCCCAGTCCATGGGAGCTTCAGTGGCTTCCCCCAAAATCTGCTCCGGGTGGTCCCGGTCACTCCTCACCAGGACTGAACGCTGGCAGCCCCCTGGAGCCTGGGGAGGGGGGGCTGCACCCCCCAAATTTCACAGTGTAGCTCGGGCTGCTGGTCCCCCCTCGTAGGAGCAGCCCCCAAATCCTGCTACAGCAGCTCCAGTTCCCTCCAGCCCTGCCCCCGGCCCGCGGTTTTGGGGGGGAGAGGGGAAGCAGCTGGATTTTAGGGGAGTGGGAAAGAGAGGTTGGGCCCGGGAGGAAGAGGAGAACTTGGAGCCCCAGGGAGAAAGGGCTGGAAGGGGCAGAGAGGAGAGGGCTGAGAGCGCGCTGCTCCCTCCTGTGACGGTCTGTCCGTCCATCCAGCCTGTCTGTCCGTCCATCCTCAGCCTCACGGGGCTGGAGACGGGATCTGGGCGTGGAGAGGGGACCGAGCCCCCCCCCCCCAAAAAAAAAAACGCTCAGGGGCTGCCGGGGGGAGGCAGCGCCGGGAGGGGCCGGTACCGAGCGCGGGAGCTCAGGGCGAGCAGCGCTGCGAACCGGGCGAGCCCGGGGTGGCCCCGCTGGCCCCCTGCCCTCCCCCCCGGGGCTGCCGCTGCCGGGGAGGGGAAGGGCGAGAGGGGGACGGGGGGAGGGGACCCCGCGGGGCCACCCCGGGCCGCCCTTCAGACGGGCGAGGTGGCCGTGGACTCGCTGGCCAGGCTGTCGGCGATGTCCCCGCGCTGGATCTTGCGCAGCGCGGCCAGCAGGGCATCCAGGGTGGCCGATTCCTTGGAGGACCAGTGGGCCAGGAGAGCCCGGGCGGGCGATTCCTCGCGGGTGAAGGAGTCAATGAGGTCCTCCTTGTAGCCCAGCTCCCCTGCCAGCTGCCTCCACGTCTCCTCGGCCGAGCTGCCCAGCAGCTTCTCCACCTCCTCCTGCTTGCCGGGGGGAAGGCTCGTGTAGAGGTTCCCGTCTCCCTTGGGTGCTGGGAAGGGTGGAGAGGCATTAAACCCACCCCGGGGGTGCCCCTGCCCACCCCAGGGGTGCCCCCACCCTGCAGAGCTCCAGCTCCAGCTGGTTTGGGGGTAAAGGATACTGACAACAAAGGAAAACTTCCCACGTTCTTTTAAGGGTAAAGAATATAAGTAATCGTTATTAAAGTGACAAACCCCATCCTACCTGGCCCCTGGGTGCTCTGGCTGGGGGGCTGCTGGTCGTGGAGGCTCTGGCTGTCCACGGAGATGCCGCTGTCGCTGTGCAGCTTCTCCCCCTCCGGAGAAGGGGTTTGGTTCACGGGGCGGTTGTTGGCCCCCTGCTTGTTCTGTTTGCAGTTGTTCCACCTGGGAGGGGGGGGGGAAGAGAGTCAGGGAGGTGACATCCCCTGGGATTGTCCCCTGGGATTGTTCCCCTCCCCTGGGAGAAGCGTTTCTCCCACAGCCAGTTTAAATCGGGATTCTCGGGTGCTGAGTTGACACTGAGCTCCCACGGAGCCTGATGATCAATATTTCAGCTAAAATCTCACAGAGCACAACAATAATAGGTCAGGAAAGGCCTCTGGGATCGTCAAGTCCAGCCTCAGGACAGGTCCAGCCACGTCCCTCGGTGCCACCTCTGCTTGTTCTTTGGACACTTCCAGGGGCAGCGACTCCCCCCCCACCCTGGGGGAGCCCCTTTGCAGGATCTGCTGCCTTCCCCAGGGATCCACTGCCAAAATCCACCCCGGGGGTGCCCCCACGCCGGGATGCCCACGGAGCCACCGAGCCAGCCCTGGCTTGCCCGTGGCCAGGTGCAAAGCCCAGGGCTGAGCTGCTGAGCTGATCGGCTCTGACAGTGTCAGGGCGAGCAGGGACGGGGGTGCAGGGAGGGCTCCTCTGCCCCACCCTGCTGCCATCGGCCTCTTTGCTCCCTCAGCTGCCTGTCTCCTCGTGGATTTTTGGGAATCCACCTCTACTCACCCAGCCTGGTGTCCTCCTTCCCCCCTTCCTCCTCCGATCTTTCCCTCCCTCGCTCGCCGGTGGCAGCTCCGGCTGCAGGACATCCCACAGGGAAGGCACGCACGCAGTGCCCGTTTCCCACCCCCCAAGCCCTTGCTGTACCTTTTGAAGGCGATGTAGGCCACCAGCCCCACCACCACGGCGGCCAGGATGGAGCAGTAGACGGGGATGAGGTTGTCGGCGGTGCCGCGGCTCACCACGGGCTGGGAGCTGCCCATGACGGTGGTGCCTGTGTCTGCCAAGGTGCTGGGCAGCGCCTCGGTGCTCAGGGGCTCCCTGGTGACGGGCTCGGGGCTCTCAAAGCCCACCAGGGGCGGGGTGTGGGTCGTCCAGCGAGGGTGGAGACCTGGGAGGGGACAGGGGGTGAGGATGGGGACAACATCAGCAGAGTCTCCTCCCAGAGGTTTGTGGAGGTGACAGCTCTGCCCCATCCTGGGTCCCCAGGCCAGAGCTGTGCCCTGCCCTGGGGGCTGGATGTGGCCATGGCTGTGCAAGCTCTTTCCCAGCCCTGGGTTTGCTCAGGTCCTGCAGCTCCTGTGGAGCCCCAGAGCTCCCACTGCTGCTCCCAAAATCCAGGGAAGCCGCCCCAGCTGCCTCCCGTCCGTGCACATCTGCACCAGGGCCGGGGTAAGGCCCGCAGAGCTGGGTCCAACCCCTCCCAAAACCTGGCCTTGCCCCTTTCCTGGCCCCTGCCTGCACCCACACCCTGCCAGCCCCACCTGGGAGTGACCCCATTCCCTCCACACCCGGGCATGTCCCACCGAGAGAGGGGATCCGTCCTGTCCTGCCCTGCCCCAGGGAAGCATCCTCAGCTGTGGCTGCCCCATCCCACCCCTGCCCTGGGTGTCAGCCCCATCCCAGCCCCCCGTGTTCCTCACCAGGGGCTCGTCCCGTGGGGTTGAGCCACGTCTGCCAGCCTGGCACGGCTGGAGCCGGCACCTCACTCCATCCCGAGCCAGGATGTGGCTGGAATCATGGGGGGGACACGGCACAGGGCCCTGTCAGCCCTCCTTCCACGTCTGCCAGCCGGGCAAGGATGGAAAGGGTGTCCCAGCAGGGACCTGCCCCCTGCCCCGGCCAGACCCCCCTGCCCTTTGGCAGCGCCGCTCCCAGGGCGCCGTGCCCGGGTAACAAAGCCGGCCCTGTGCTCCTCGACTTGTGGCTCCATTTACTCGACCCCTCCCGGGGAGCAGCCCTGGCTGCCCTCGCGCTGTGACCCAGCAGCGCCCGGGACAAGGCTCTTTTCTCCCTGGCAGGGCTCGGGGCAGGGAATCGGCCGCTGCTGC